>PVJD01000752.1:0-358537 GCA_004026545.1 Mormoops blainvillei
GGCCCAATTTGCTGGCAGGTAGCAGGGGAAGTGACTGAAAGCCGGCCAAGACCCAAGCAAGTGGCATTGTTCCTCTCTGACCCCTCCCCCACATACAGCACCACAAGGCAATGACATGGGTTGCCCTGCCCCTGTGAACACCTAAGGCTCTGCCCCTCACAATGTAATAGGTGCACCAAGACAAAAAAAATATATGGCCCAAAGGAAAGAACAGATCAAAGCTCCAAAAACAGAACTAAGCGAGGAAGAGATAGCTAACCTAACAGATACAGAGTTCAAAACACTGATAATCTGGATGCTCACAGAACTGGTGGAGTATGTTTGCAATATGGAGGAAAAAGGGAAGGCTGTGCAAAGTGAAACAAAGAAAAATATACAGGAAACCAACAGTGAAGGGAAGGAAACCAGGAATCAAATCAATGATTTGGAGCAGAAGGAAGAAAGAAACATTCGACCAGAACAGAATGAAGAAACAAGAACTCAAAAAAATGAGGAGAAGCTGAGGAACCTTGGGACAGTTTCAAACGTTCCAACATCCAAATCATAGGGATGCCAGAAGGGGAAGAGGAAGAGCAAGACATTGAAAAGTTGCTTGAAAAAATAATGATGGAGAACTCCCCCAACCTGGCAAAGGTTGCCAGGAAGTCCAGGAAGCTCAGAGAGTCCCAAAGAAGTTGGAACCAAGGAAGCACACACCAAGGCACATCATAATTACATCACCAAAGAGTAAAGATAAGGAGAGAATCTTAAAAGCAGCAAGAGAAAAGGAGACAGTTACCTACAAAGGAGTTCCCATGAGACTATCAGCTGATTTTTCAAAAGAAACCTTACAGGCAAGAAGGGGCTGGAAAGAAATATTCAAAGTCATGAAAGGCAAGGACCTACATCCAAGAATACTCTATCTGACAAAGCTATCACTTAGAATGGAAGGGCAGATAAGGTCATGTTAAAGGAGTTCATCATCACCAAGCCCTTACTAAATGAAATATTAAGGGGACTAATCTAAGAAAAAGATGATCAAAAATATGAACAGTAAAATGACAACAAACTCACAACTACCAACAACTGAACCTGAAAGAGTAAAAACGAAAACAAGCTAACCAAACTGCTAGAATAGGAACAAAATCACAGAAATGGAGATCACATGGAGGGTTATCAGTGGGGAGGCGGAGGGTGGGGAATGGGATTAAAAGTACAGGGAATAGGAAGCCTAAGTGGTAGGTACAAAATAGGCAGGGGGCGGTTAAGAATAGTATAGGAAAGGGAGAAGCCAAAGAACTGACATGTATGACCCATGGACATGAACTAAGTGGGGGAATGCTGGTGGGAGGCGTGGTAGGGTGGAGGGGAACAAAAGGGAGGAACCAATGGGACAACTGTAATAGTAGTATCAATAAAATATATTTTAAAAAAAAGAAACCAGAAAAATATAAAATAAAAAATAAAACAACTTTATTGCTCACAAATGCTAACAATTATCTGAGCCTTCAGTGAGTTATAATCTTTTTGCTAGAGGAGGGGTCTTGCCTTGATGCCAATGGCTGCTGACTGATCCCGAGTGGTGGTTGTTGAAGGGTGGAGTGGCTGTGGCAATTTCTTAAAAGAAGACAACAAATGAAATTTGCTGCACTGACTCCTCCTTTCACAGACGATTTCTCCACAGCATGCGATGCTGTTTCGTAGCATTTTACCCACAGGAGAACAACTTTCAAAATTGGAGTCAGTCCTCTCAAACAAAGCTGCTGCTTTATCAACAAAGTTATGCAATGTTCTAAATCCTCTGTTGTCATTTCAACAATCTTCACAGCATCTTCACTGGAAGTAGACACAAAGACACAAAGTAAGCAAATGCTGTTAGAAAATGGCACCAGAAGACTCACTTGATGCAGGGTTGACACGAACCTTCAATTTGTATAAAATGAAGTATCTGTGAAGCATGATAAAACAAAATGCAATAAAACAAGGAATGCCTGTGAAGGAAAGAAAAAAGATAGGCTTTCAAATGCTGGACAAGAATATTTAAGTTGTCAAGACTGTTCATGATGTGATCAAACAATACAGGTTAAAACCAGTATACACTATAGTATAGCATAAGAGTCAGTACAATAATGGTTAATCATGCAGGCTCTGGGGCCAGATTACCTGGATTTTAATACTAATTATGCTAATTACCAGCAGTGAAACACTGAGCAAGTTACTTAATTCCTCCGTGCCTCAGTTTCCTCATCTGTAAAATAAGAATGATAATAATAGTACCTGGCTCATAGGGACATTATAAGGATTAAGTAAATATATGTAAAGACCTTGGTACATAGTAGATGCCCAAGTAAGTGTTGATAGCTATGATGATTATAACTTTGGTTTTATTTTTTATTTTTTTTAAATTTATTTATTTTTAGACAGAGGGGAAGGGAGGGAGAAAGAGGGAGAAACATCCATGTGTGGTTGCCTCTCCTGCACCCCCACTAGGGACCTGGTCCGCAACCAGGCATGTGCCCCAACTGGGAATCCAACCGGTGACCCTTTGGTTTGCAAGCCGTCACTCAATCGACTGAGCCACAGTCAGTTAGGCAGGGCTAACTTTGGTTCTTTTTTAAAAGTACACTTTTTTAGAAAAAAGAAATTGAAAAAAATCCATCAAAAATGTTAAAAACTAACCTCTAACTGGTAACAGACTAATGTAATTTTCTTCTTTACTTATTTTCTAAACATTCTACATCAAGCAATTCCTTTCGTACTTAAAACAACAAATACAGAAGCAAAACCTTGGCTTAAGCCCTTCTCCCAAAGTGCCCTACAGTCTGATAAGCAGTGATTTTCAAAGTGTAACACATGGACCAACAGCAGCAGTACCAGAGAACTTGGTGGAAATACAAATTCTCAGGCTTCACTCCTGAAGCACTCAGTCTGGGGTGGAACTCAGCAATCTGTTTTAGCTTTCCATTTGATTCTGATGCTTACTAAAGTTTGAGAACTGCCATGTTAAGTCATAACTTCTAGTTTTGTGTAATACTTGACCTCTCTCACCTTTATATAATAAATACAGCCAATCATTCTTCTTCAAATACTCTTTGCAATTCTTGTTTATAAAGTCCTCTTTCCAACCCTTGGATATAACTTCTCCATAATACCAATACTTTTGAGAATAGCTCCTCTCTGTCCCGAGTTACTGCCTGCTATAGAAAGCAAAAATGCTTTTTGGAGTCAGGCAAGTAATTTGTGTCAAGGGGGCTTGGTGTCCAACCTTAAAGAGTGAAGTGCTGGCCACTGCCCAAAGATGTTCACATTCAAAAAAAAAAAGTTAAACTTCTGCTGGCCAAACAAAGATGCATGTAAGCCAAATCTGGCCACTGGCCAACAGTTTGCACTCACTTTTTGGCTAATTCTTTCTCAAATCACTAAGAAGTTGTGAGGTAGTGGAAAGAGTGAGAGCTGAACATGGAAGAAAAGCTTTATTGGAAGCCCAGCTCTGCTTCTTACTAGCTGGGTGGTACTAGGGACAATAAAGTTAACCCTTCAGAGTTACATCTTATCTGCATAAAAACAATACTACCTCACAGGGTTGTTTTAAAGATTAAGATAATATACTTCAAAGCCCTCAATACATTTTTTAATAGAATTTGTGATATTTATTTTCCTGCATTGTTTTGATTGATTATACGCTTTACTCTACTTGTATTTATGAACAGTTTAGATCAGGCTATTTCTTCTATTAGACTGTGAGCTCCTTCAGGATATGAACGGATAGCTTTTTGCATCCCTTTAAGTTCGTATAGTACCTACTTCAGCAATTAAGTCCCTCCCATATCCACTCTAAGCTTCAATAAAAGCTTGTAACTGATTGTCTGGGGTAGGGATCTAGAGTAAAACAATCAACTCAGTACAGATGTATATTTCATAGGGGAAAGACTGACTTAAAACAATCCCTAATACAAAAAAGAAAAAACAATGCTTTTTCTGTTGTGAAGTGCATGCCTTTTGTTTTTGTTAAATAGATGTCCTTAGCTTTACATTTACCAGGTTTGTTAAAAGCAATCCAGGAAGTTGAGATGGGCCACACTAGAAATGCTGACAAAAAATGAATTTCAGTTTTAATTAAATTTTTGCAATTTGTGTGCAAGTGATGTTAGGGTGATGGTGGTAGAAGAGTTATGTATCAGAGCAGCCAGCATTAGGTGCCCAGCTCATTTTTCCCATCTGGAATACTGAGACAAGAAAAAGGACTATTATGTAACCCACAAAGATCTTAGGAAAGTTATGAAGCAATTAAGATCACGGAATTTTGGGTGAAGAAGAAGGAAGCATGTTTATCTCATACAAGTAGATTATAAGTAGGTTAGAAGCACTCCTATGGCCTTATAAAAAACAGTATGTCATATTTTGTCCTAACAAAATTTCTTTTTCTTACCACACAGGTATGCATGCCTTCTAAGTGCCTATAAAGAATTAGTTCTCAAGTTGAATTTAGTGTGGTTAATGTCATTGTCCTTTTCTTACTCTCTGAACTTTGTCTGCATCTACAGATACACTAAGTGACTTTTGGGTTAAATAATGTAATTGAGTTCTAGAATTGCCTGAAAATTTACCTCCTCCCCTGTTTCCCATTAACTATGCTTTATAGCAGGGTACTTGTACTTTTTCCCTCAAAAGTATAATTCATAAAACTAGGAGAATTATAGTAACAAATGGGTTTAAATATCACATTCAGTTTGGGAAGAATGTTTCTAACTAATCAAGGTTCCATATAGGGAAATGAGCACTAGATCAGTCAGTGGATTGAGCTAGGCAAGCCAGACAAATGCTGCTTATTTCTTCTGGAAGGTGGGAACTGGCTATTTTGTCAAGGTATGATTCAGAGTGACATATTCAGGTGCAATTTAAAAAATCGATTTCACTGTTCATATTTATCACCATTAAGGAAAATTTGGCTTGGTGAGGTTAAGACATAAAAGTGCATGACAGTGTGAGAACTGCACACTGCCGTCAGCTTTCCCATGCTCTGAGGCTTTCATAATTCAATTCTTTGAACTCTGTATTAGAAAAATAAAATTTCACTGCAGGTGTAACTTCTCAGTCATGGAAGAAAATAATTCCCACTTAAACGGCATATCTAATTACTCAATTTACAAACACTCACTTAAAAATCAGTTACATGACCATTTAAGCAGTTACCACCCAACTACTGTTGAAACAAATACAAACAACTTTTCCTGCATAAAATATCCCTTTCAAGGTAAGTGCCATTATCTATCTTATTTAAAGGTAACATTATTTTTTCATGGGTAAAGCAGGAGTGGGCAAGAAAATAACTAACCTTTGAAGGATTTCTCTTCCAAACATTTCTTTTCAAGAAAATTACAGACAATAATTAGGTGAAAGTCAGTACTAAGACTCTTTAGGAGTATATCTATCTTACATATGGTTCATTTCAAGCATCAAATTCTATTTACTCAAAAAACCTAACCAAGTATACAGTTCCCTTGGCAGCTACCGAACACACAAAAGGCCTCATGGACTGTGCTGATGTTATTTTGTGACAAATGTTTCAGAAATTTTGAGGAAATTCACTAATCTAAGGTTTTGAAAGCAAGAATTTCCAGAATGATAAGTTAAAGGGACTGACAGTATAATGATTTAAGTAATACTAGCTTTAATTAACATTATGAATGTGTTTTGCCTGAAAAGGCAGTTTCCTAGCACGCAAGTAATAAAGCTTTCACTTCCTTACGGATATGTGTTCTTAACAACCCATCGAGTCACTAAGAGGAGACCTTGAGGTTTAACAAAGGCCTAACCTTAACAGCTCTTTTTTTACTTCTATAGAGGAAGCACTGTAAAAAAGCACTCTCTGAGATACAGTGGTGATTTGACCTGGGATAAGTCATTTAATTCTTTCTAGTCTTTTTTTCTGTAACTGTAAATGGAGTCAACTATATATCTGTTAAAGGTATCACAGGGCTGGTATGAGGATCAGATGATATATGCTAACATATTAAGTACTGCATGTGGATAAAAAGGGGCTACACACTAAACCTGACAAGCTCAGGGAAGGCCTGCGTGGCTGGTCTTACAAATGCAGAGACCAAAGTAACCACACGAGGTGGTCAGGACATAAAAATTCCTAAGAGCAGGTCATGTTGGGTAGTCCTGTCCTAGGCCTGTAGCTTCTTCCTTCACAAAAACTGGTCTTCACCTTTGGAATTGTCTCTTGTCTTTGTGTATCTAGGATAGCATACCTTTGAAATATCCCAGTAATTTTCTTTTCTAGACCCCCCAAAGGCACACAACTGCCTACACCAGAACCTGGCGCAACGTTGTTACCTTGCAGCCAGCATACCACCTCTATGTGTTGTAAATGTTTACTATTCTCTACCCAACAATATAAAAGACGCGTCTCTCCATTTCAATTTTTATCCAATCTCGGAGATATTCCTACCATGCTTTCTCCCACCTTTCTCATCTACCACCAATGAATTTCATAGAACCCTCCTTACATATCCTCATTTGATTTTAATGTTTAAAATAAGCTGCAAAACTACCATTCCCTGGAACATTTTTCAATTCGTTGAAATTTTGCTTCCAGGCAACTGCGTCAGTTTGGCTCGAACTCTTACAAGATTTTTTCTTAGGCTTGATGTTCTTTATCAACAACTATAATAGTAACCAGAAATTAGCTACTATTTTATTAATACTGGCTTAATCTTTCCTGCCTATGTCCTTGTCTGTAAAATGGGTACAGATCTAGGTCTGTACCTATCCATTTACTTAATAAGTGTGAAATGGAGCAAGTCATTTCCTTTCTGGACATATTTCCTAACAAGGTTATTATATAGAGCAAAATGATATCGTGTATGGTAATGCTACAATAGACGTATGTTAAGAACTTAACGATGGCTGTTATATCCCTGAGGGAAGGAGGTATTATTTGTAGTACTGTAAACTGCAAAGACGTACAGGGAAGGAGGAAACAAATGGCGCCGTAACGACCCCCAGTGGAGAAAAAAGGCAGGAAATGGAGCTCGGGCGCCTCAGTGACTTGGAGTAGAGAGAAGAATGAGAATTAAAGTGTGGCAGGGAGAAAAAAAAAGACTTTAAGATCACTCCGAGAATCAATTCGCTATTTTTGCCCCTTTTTCTTTGATGACCGCCAGCCTAGGAAAGACCATTCCATACAAATCCCCAGCCCGCCATATCACTGGACATTTATTTACTGTACCTTCTTCACTGGGAGCCTTTCACTTCCCTCCCCTCCTTCTAGAGAAGTCGTGAACTTCAGACCTCTATTTCCGACCACCATTCCCTTTAATTCTCCTTTTACCAAGCAAGCTTGCCTGTATTCTTCCCTCCGCCTAAGGAGGAAGTGAAGCTAGACGCACCGCAGTGCATCTTAGGAAAGGTGGTCTTTCCAAATCTTTTGCTTGGGCCCCAAAGTGGGGAAAACGGCAAAGCTGATCTAGATAAAACTACAATTCCCGGCAGACAATGCGAGTGACTATTTTCCTTTCTGCCCCGTTTCCTATCGCCTTCCTCTTCCTCCTCTCCGCGGACGCTAAACCTCCTGACCTCACGGTACTTGTAGTTCTTATAGGACATAAAATCCTAGCACTCAATGGCGAAGAAAGAGGCTCGAAGACTCTAATTCCCAGAGGGTAGAGCGAAAGCTGCGCCTGCGCACTCTCAGCGAGGGCGTGTATGTCTGTGTGTCTGAGCGAGAGAGCGAGAGTGAGTGAGTGTGAGTGCGGGGTAGGGTGGTGGCCGTTACGTTCGGGGCAACGGCTACGGCAGTGGAGAAGTAAGAAGAGAAACAACGTCTGGCGCTTCCGCCTTCGCCTAAGAGGAGGAGGAGCTGGTAGGGAAAAAGAAAGTGCTTAGCCCTGGGCCTGGACTAGACCGAGTTGGGCCGGTGGAGGTCTGGGCTATGAGCCATTGAGGGTCGCTTGGGACGCGGAACGAGACACAAGAGCCGAGAGCTATGTCTCAGCCGCCGCCGCCGCCTCCGCTGCCGCCGCCACCTCCTCCCCCTGAGGCTCCGCAGACTCCATCGTCCCTGACGGCGGCGGCGGCGGCTGCTGCTCCCGGGGTGCTCTCGAAGCGGAGAGACCGGAGAATCCTCTCCGGGAGCTGCCCAGATCCGAAGTGCCAGGCGCGTCTGTTCTTCCCGGCCTCTGGTTCCGTCAGTATCGAGTGTACCGAGTGCGGACAGCGGCACGAGCAACAACAGCTGCTGGGGGTGGAGGAGGTGACCGACCCGGACGTAGTGCTACACAACCTGCTGCGGAACGCGCTGCTGGGGGTTACAGGAGCACCCAAGAAGACCACGGAGCTGGTAAAGGTGATGGGCCTTTCCAACTACCACTGCAAATTGTTGTCGCCCATATTAGCTCGCTATGGAATGGACAAACAGACGGGCCGGGCTAAGCTTCTCCGGGACATGAACCAGGGCGAAGTGTTCGATTGCGCTTTACTGGGTGACCGCGCCTTCCTCATCGAACCAGAGCATGTTAACACTGTGGGCTATGGCAAGGACCGTTCCGGAAGCCTCCTATATTTGCATGACACCCTTGAGGACATCAAGCGGGCGAATAAAAGCCAGGAATGCCTCATTCCAGTGCATGTGGACGGGGATGGACATTGCCTGGTGCATGCTGTGTCCCGGGCTCTAGTCGGCCGGGAGCTCTTCTGGCATGCCTTGAGAGAGAATCTGAAACAGCACTTTCAGCAGCACCTGGCCAGATATCAAGCCCTGTTCCATGACTTCATTGATGCCGCTGAGTGGGAGGACATTATCAATGAGTGTGACCCTATGTTTGTACCGCCTGAGGGTGTTCCCTTGGGTCTGAGGAACATCCATATATTTGGCCTTGCCAATGTGTTGCATCGCCCTATTATTCTGTTAGATTCTCTCAGTGGCATGAGAAGCTCTGGTGATTATTCAGCTACCTTTCTGCCTGGACTCATCCCTGCAGAGAAGTGCACTGGGAAAGATGGTCATTTGAACAAACCAATCTGTATTGCATGGAGTAGCTCTGGTAGAAACCATTACATCCCCTTGGTAGGCATAAAGGGGGCTGCTTTGCCCAAACTGCCTATGAATTTGCTTCCTAAAGCATGGGGTGTGCCTCAGGACCTTATTAAAAAGTACATCAAACTTGAGGAGGATGGTGGTTGTGTTATTGGAGGAGACAGAAGTCTGCAGGATAAATACTTGCTTAGGCTTGTTGCTGCTATGGAAGAAGTCTTTATGGACAAACACGGTATCCACCCTAGTTTGGTTGCTGATGTCCATCAGTATTTCTACAGGAGGACTGGAGTGATAGGAGTTCAGCCTGAAGAAGTCACAGCAGCTGCTAAAAAAGCAGTAATGGATAATCGTCTTCACAAATGTTTGCTCTGTGGTGCCCTTTCTGAACTTCATGTTCCTCCAGAGTGGTTGGCTCCAGGAGGGAAACTGTATAACCTGGCAAAAAGTACTCATGGACAGCTGAGGCCTGACAAAAATTACAGCTTTCCCTTGAACAATTTGGTTTGCTCATATGATTCAGTGAAAGATGTTCTGGTACCGGACTACGGATTGAGTAACCTAACAGCTTGTAATTGGTGCCATGGCACATCTGTGCGGAGGGTCAGAGGAGATGGGTCTATTGTGTATTTGGATGGGGACAGAACTAATTCTAGGTCCACTGGTGGCAAATGTGGTTGTGGATTCAAACATTTTTGGGATGGTAAAGAGTATGACAATCTACCAGAAGCTTTTCCTATTACTTTGGAATGGGGTGGCAGAGTGGTCAGAGAAACAGTTTATTGGTTCCAGTATGAAAGTGATTCATCTTTGAATAGTAATGTTTACGATGTTGCAATGAAACTTGTTACCAAGCACTTTCCTGGTGAATTTGGGAGTGAAATCCTAGTTCAGAAAGTTGTCCACACTATATTACATCAGACTGCCAAAAAGAATCCTGATGATTATACTCCTGTAAACATAGATGGTGCTCATGCCCAAAGAGTTGGAGATGTACAAGGACAAGAGTCAGAGTCTCAGCTCCCAACTAAAATTATTCTTACTGGACAGAAAACAAAAACTTTGCACAAGGAGGAGTTAAACATGAGTAAAACTGAGAGAATTATTCAACAGAATATTACAGAACAAGCTTCCATAATGCAGAAGCGGAAAACAGAGAAGTTAAAACAAGAACAAAAAGGCCAGCCCAGGACTGTTTCTCCAAGTGCCATTCGTGATGGTCCATCCTCTGCACCTGCTACCCCGACCAAGTCTCTCTATTCACCAACAACTTCTAAAGAGAAGAAGATCCGAATAACAACTAATGATGGACGACAGTCCATGGTTACACTTAAGTCTTCAACAACCTTTTTTGAACTTCAGGAAAGCATAGCCAGGGAATTCAACATCCCTCCATATTTACAGTGTATTCGATATGGCTTTCCTCCTAAAGAGTTAATGCCACCCCAGGCCGGAATGGAAAAGGAGCCAGTGCCTTTACAGCATGGTGACAGAATCACAATAGAGATTCTAAAAAGTAAAGCAGAAGGTGGTCAGCCTGCTGCAGCACATTCAGCCCATGCTGTGAAACAAGAAGAGATTGCTGCTACTGGTAAACTGTCATCTAAGGAACTTCAGGAGCAAGCTGACAAAGAAATGTACTCCTTGTGTCTTTTAGCAACATTAATGGGTAAGATCATTTTAACTCAGATGATATTTCTTGACCTAGTTGTAAATATAATATACTTTTCTATTTTTGGGAAAAAAACCGGTCATCATAAAAACTGTTTTAGGAGAAAATTATTTTCTTCAGCTTTTTGACAGTGGCTAGATATTAGTGTTATTCTCTATTGAGTAAATATTAGGAAAACATAACTGAGAAAGTGAAAGTAGTCCCTTAATATCACCAGATTATTTATATATAACTTACTCTCTTTTAAAAAGGTATTTTTATTGAATTTATTGGGGTGATATTGGTTAATAAAATTATATAGGTTTCAGGTATACAATTCTATAATACATCATCTCTTATGTGGTATTGTGTGTTCACCTCCCCAGTAACTTACTCTTCTTTTAAATAGGCTGGTAGTGTATCCATTTAAAGCCTTTTTCATTACCCCCTCTCCTGGCTCTATTGAGCCCATCCACCTTTCTTTCCCCTTTTCATTTATTTTTAAAATTTATTTTCCTGCATGTCATGTGATTTCAGGACTTCCTGTTTGATGAATTGCAGTTTCTGGTGTTTTTACTCCCATAGCGTTCCCATCTAATAGTCTCTGTCCTCCCATTTCCTCTTCTGCCTTTCCCAGTTCATCATATTTTTCTTATTTGTACATTAGGATTTGTGTTCAAGTAATTTCCTTACTCAGTGACTCTACCATCAATTGTAATTAACTATTGTAACTCATGAGAAACACAAAGAACAGGTAGCTATTAATGGGGTTGGTTAAGAAGCATTTCTTCTTAGTAATTCAGCATAAATTAAAGGAAAATGCATTCACAACAGAATATATAATTTAAAGCTTTTGATGATTTGAGATATAATCCATTGGTGCCCTTTTTACTTTTTATTTACTTAATCTATGCTTTTAAATCGCAGTTAACATGTTTTACATAGTAAGGCTAAAAGTAAAAGTAAAATTTAGATATATTACATATTAGAAGGGCCTTATTTTTGCTGAATTAGAGCTTTCAACTAGAAAAGTGATCTGGGTTTTAATTCAGTTTCCCAAGAGTACTAAATATGAGTGAATTGGGTATTCACTTTCCAAAATGAAGGTTATTTATTGTTGGCATGTTAAATTAGGGGGCCTAGTAGTTAATAAGAGCTCTAAAAGCCCTGTACAGATTTACAGCTTGCTATTGCTGATTTTATTTTGGCAGACATAGTCATTGAATGGGGATATATGTGAAGAAATGTAGTAGACACTTTACATATTTCTTTCTCAGAGTTTCTAGTTTCTTAGAGACTGCCTGGAATAGAGGGAATATTATGTGATCTTTGGAGTCAGAAAGACCTAGAGTTTGAATCTTGCTCCACTACTTATTAACTTAGTGATTTCAAGTAAACTGCTTAACCTCCCCAGTGCTTAAATTGCCTCCTCTATACAAAATATCCCTGTGGTAGGATAACAATATAGTTCTAGAACTCTGAACATTAAATGACATTAGAATGGATAAAATTAGATATATGCACAAGGCATTTCAAAAAACACGCATCCTCCCAGGTCAAAAATAGAAAAGAGAAGGTCTTGCTAAATAAAAGATGAACTCTTGAGGATGTGGTTCAGATGAGAACTAACCTTGGATGCTCAGCATCTAGTACATTGCCAAGCCCACAATAGGCACTTTGAAATGTTTTTGATTGAATTAAATAAATGACATTAACATATCTAAACAAAGGCTGTGCAAGCAGAAATGGAATGGATGGTCAACACTGAACATTGAAAAAGTTGAAAAGCAGAATTTGGAACTGTTTATACGCTGCTGTACAAGGGAAAAAATAAATCACCTGTGGTTCCTGAAAATTCTGCTAACTAGGAAGGTAATTTCTTGAGGGGCAAGAATATGTGGTCAGTCATCACCATGGCCTGGCTGAAAGATCTCTATCCCCTTACTGACTCCATATTCATCAATCATCAATTCAGATCACTCATTTAGCTTCCTGATATAAATGTTGATACATAGTTGAGAGTGCAAGTGAGGATTAGGTGCCATGGGTGAAATTATGATCAGTAGTATAAAAGTCTGGTCAGCATGATAATATATTTTATAATAAAAATTATACAATATAATTCTGGTTTATAACTAGTCACTTTGATTTTGATTTGAGGTTTCTGAACCTAATTATCTGAGTAATAGATTGTGGACTATGATGAGTTCACCAAGATAATGTCTTCCTGTTAATGATCCGTTCCCTCTTCACTTCAAACATTTATGTTGCCCTTACAAACCATGATTTCTTTAAGTCTTCTCCTTCCCACTCCAGACACAAAATTTGAGCATAAAAATTTGAGCATAAAAAATTGGCAAAATTGTTTGAATTAAACAATTGTTTTAAATTGTTTAATTGTTTTAATTGTTCAAAATTGTTTAGCCAGTTTTATAGTGGTAGCACTTGAGAGACTTTCTGCTTTAAAGTACTAAGGCAGGGCCTGGCCTGTATTAGTCCCTCCATAAATATTAGTTTTCTACCTCTAATTCTCTTACAATTGTATTTAAAGATGCTTTTAATAAAAAGTGTGTGTGTGAGAATGTCAACTTGGAGGTGATTATATACACATACCTTATGTAAAGAGTGCTGAGAAACTTTGAAGTTTAGATTGGAGTGGACGGGAAAATGGAAAATGACAGGGCTTATTTAGAAAATTAAAAGTTTCAAAGTGCAGAAATTATTTTGTGAATTAGCAAATGTGAACTAAGCTACTGATATTACTTCAAAAAATAGTACATTAAGCTTTATGCTGTTCAGATAGCTGGCCCCTTCTTGTTTAGGTTTAGGCTTAAACACCAGCTTCTTAAGAGAGGCTTTTTCCTCCTGATCACCTTATCTAATAAGAGTTTGAGAGACCTTTGTTAACCACTCTTAAGTAAGTACCCTCTATCATTGTATACTCTTCATTTCTCTCGTAGAACCTATTACAATTTTTCATTATCTTATTTGTTGGTTTACTTACTCATATGCCTCACCCCACTGTATTATAAACTCCACAAAAGCAATGATAGTAGCCTGTTTTATTCACCTATGAAACCCTATCACTTAGTACGGGGCTTGACACTTATTAGGTGCAAAGAAAATGCTTGCTGAATGAATTGATACAGATTATTTCAGCAAAATGAATGTCTGCTATGAGTTAGAGACTATTAGAGGTACAGAAATGAAGGAGACACAGCTGTTGCCTTCCATAAACTTACCTGCAGAATTCCAATTGAGGGCACCCTATACTTGTATAGCTTTCATCTCCATTATATAGCCTTTAAATCTTCATTAAATAGGCTGAATGCTTGACAGTCAGGGACATGTGCTTTTCCTTTCATTATTTTTAAGTAGAATATTTATTAAATAGATTTATATTATTTATTTTTATCAGCAAAAGATTGACTAAGTGAGTCTTTGCTCAGTATAAACAATTCATGGAACTAGTCATTTTGAATCTTATGCTGCTAGTTTTAAAATGAAATAATGTTGTCCCTGTAAATATTTCACATTTTAATCTGCTTTATCCAGACCATTATTGAACAATTTTTGCAGACTATAATATTTATTATTTATATAGTATTGGAGTGACTCTAACTCTGGTATTACAGAATGTTATTAAGTTTTCATGTAGATCAGTTTTTTTTGCATTTTTCTTTTGTGGTAGATATGATAGGCGGTACATCATCCACCACAAATACTAGGCTAATTTATTTTTTTCTTAGTATTCTACTAAGTTTCTAGTTAATTTTCTTTTTCAGGAGATAAGAACAGGTTTGTCAAAAACAGGATTTGTCATTTGGAATTGCTTTAATGGAATCAGGCTACTTGTGATATTTATTCCACTCACTACAAAGTTTAGTGACCTTTCAGGGGTTGAGAAACTTGTTTGATTTTTGTGTACTTTCTGTCTTCCTGAAAAAAAAGAAAAAACTGAATTTTTAAAATATGTTTTTAAAATCCTCACCTGAGATACGTTTTATTGATTTGAGAGAGAGAGGGAAAGAGAGAGAGAAAGAAACATTGATATGAGAAACAACTATTGGTTGCCTCCCATATGTGCACCATTTCAGGGATCGAATTGCAGCCTTTTTGGTACATTGGATGACACTCCAACCAACTGAGCCACCCAGCCAGGGCTAATATACATTTTTAAAGGGTACAATATTTGGTAATTTCATAGGGCCTCTTGATGTTATAACTGCCTTAAGATTTTCCAGAATTACTGTTGGGGTTCAAACACTTACGTTTTAGATGACACTGGGTCCAAATATCATTACTGCATCTTGACTTTTTTTGTCTTTAAACGTTGGATGAAGGACAGTTTCAAATCCAGACAGTAGTTAATGTGTATTATTATTCTTTACATGCCATCTGATCGCCCCTTTAAATGATTTATATATAGCATATTTCTAATGGAACAGTCATAAAGTTGATTAAAAAATAATGCATATAGATGCATCTTAAGATTAAATGTGTATGTTATAAATGGTGATTTTGTACCATCATAGTTTGAAGATAAAGTTAAACATTGATTCTGTTCCTTTCTGTACCCAGCTACCTTGATAACTTTATTTTCATTCATATTTTTTCACTTACAAGATATTTTTTCTTTTTTCTTGAGTTTTCCTTTTAAAGATTTTATTTATTTTTTAGGGGGGGAAGGGTGGGAGAAAGAAAGGGAGAGAAACATCAATGTGTGGTTTCCTCTGGTGCGCCCCCTACTGGGGACCTGGCCTGCAACCCAGGCATGTGCCCTGACTGGGAATCAAATGAGCAACCCTTTGGTTCTCAGGCTGGCACTCAGTCCTCTGAGCCACAGCAGCCAGGGGTTTTTTTTTTTTATTGCATTTTTTTCCCCATTACTATTTAGTCCCCTTATACCTCAACCCCCCACTCCACCCCTGCAGTCATCACACTTTTGTCTATGAAGATATTATTTTTTTAAATGGAAAGAATTAGCCCTGGCCAGGTGGCTCATGTAATTGGAGCATTGTCCCATACGCCAAAGGGTTGTGGATTCTATTCCCCATCAGGGCACATGCCTAGGTTGTGGGTTCAATTTCTGGTTGGTGCCCATGGGAGACAACCAGTTGATGTTTCTCTCTCTCTCTCTCTCTCTCACTATTTCTCTGCTTCTCCTACTTCCTCTCCCTCTCCCTTCCTCTCTCTGAAATCAATAAACAAATCCCTAGGTGAGGATAAAAAAAATTCAAACAATTCAAGTATTTATAAAGTAAAATATGATAGTTTTCTTTAACATTTGCACTCCCCAGAGAATCAGATTCTATGTGTGTGTGTGTGCACACATTTACACACAGGTTTGTGTATATGTATATTCATGATAAATACATCTTTTAATGATGATAATGACACTAAATGCTGTATGGGCTGTATACACTTAAAGGACTGAGTAACAGGAAACAACCATGTCTTTTCTTAGAAATGGTTTTGACTATTGATAAGGTAGATACATTTTTAGATGGAAGGATCTGTAGGAAGTATGGAGAGATGACAATTCTTTCAGCTAATGAATACATTTAGGAGTCCTTCTTTTAGAAATAGTACCATGTTCCTGGTTTAAATTTACATTTTGGTCAGTTTATTTTATGGTCATAGATACTGAGTTCAGAGCTAATTTTAGGTATTCCTGGGTGGGCCTTTAAAAATATATTTCATATAGATACTGTATTTTTAAAGTTACTCATTTGCTGCATAAATTGTGGAGTAGAAACCTCAAATTACCTTTTTAACTATCTAAAGTTAGAAAATAGGAATGATGATGACCTTTTAAACTCACTTTTAACCTCATGATTGTATTATTAGAAAAACTATTTTTGAGATGTTTTTGTTTTAATATACTTTTTAAAATTAACAAATTATGTTGATGGTGTAGACTTTTTTTCTACATTTATATGCACACACAATATGTTGAACCTCAGTACTTCAGTGTTATACTATGAAGAAACAGTTGAATTGTAAAGTAAAATTAATGGAAGACTAAAAATATATGAATTAATATAATATTTGCTAGATGCTTTACCAACTATTCCTGTTCTGTAAGAGTTTGCTTTTTAATGAAATTATAGCAAAATAAATCTGCCCCTTTAAGATCTGTCTTAGCAGCTTTCAAATATGCAATATTATTAACTATAGTCACCATGCTGTACGTTATATTCCATGACTTACTTACTTTATAACTGGAAGGTTGTACCTAAAAATCTTTACCTTTGTTTTGCTATGATTTTGTTTTACTAGATTCATGAAGAGGACCAATGGTATCATTAGTTATATTTTACCTGTAACATTGAAGAACAGTTATTGTACCGCGTCAATTAAGGTTTTTCAGGACAACTTTCAGACCTTGTTAAAAGGAAAAACCTCATTTATACAATTCACTCATATACATTCATTCAACAAATGCTAAGAGTGCTACTGTCTAGCACTGTGCCAGGCCACTGACCTTTTCCTGACTCTGAAAAACTTCTAGTCTAGAAGGAGAACAGAGAAGTAAACTAAATTAACTTGCAGTGTGGTAGTCATGCATTGGAGCAGCAAAGTAGGTTCCTACCTAACCACCACTGAAAAATCCCAGAGGAACTAACGCTAAAAGTATTTATTTATTTATTTACTTATTTAAATTTATTGAGGTAACATTGGTTAATATTATATAATTTTCAGGTATACAACATTATAATTTGATATTTGTAGACTGTATTGTGTGTTCACCACTAAAAGTTTAGTTTCCTTTTGTACCATATATTTGACCCACTTTATCTAATTCTACTCCCCCTCCCCCCCCTTAATTCTGGTAACCACCATTCTGTTGTATGTGTCTATGAGTTTTTTATTTGTTCATTTGTTTCTTTTTTTGTTTTATATTCCCCATATGAGTGAAATCATATGGTTTTTGTCCTTTTCCAACTGACTTACTTTAATTAGCATAACACCTATAAGATCTATTCATGTTGCCACAAATGGCAATAATTCCACTGTGTTTGGATATTTACACATATATTTATATATCTAACTACGTAAGAAATGTCATTTTCCGTACTAGTATTTTAGGTAACCAGTTCTGAGGAGTTCATTAATTTGGTAACTGATAAGATTTTTACCAAAAATTTAAGTGCACCCTGGCCAGTGTGGCTCAGTTGGTTGGAGTGTTTTCCCATAACCGAAAGATGGTGGGTTCATTTTCCAGTCGGGGCGCATGCCCGGGTTACAAGTTTTTCCCTGATCCTGGTCCAGGAACCAGGCACATATGGGAAGCAACTGATGGATGCTTCTCTCTTGCATTGATGTTTCTCTTTCTCCCTTTCTCTCCCTAAAAGCAAAGTGCTTTCTAAAAGCAAAGAAAAAATGTACTTGGGGAAAAAAAAGATAAGTACTACCATATAATTTTTTAATATATTTTCTAAGTAAACGATACCCTAAAGCATTTCATAAAATACTAAGTACATTTAAGATAACATTGATAATAACTAAGTGAAAGGATATCACGATAGAAATAATTTATCCAAATGAAGTTTAGTAAGTTCATTAAACTTAAATATAGCCGAGTTCTAGTAGTACTGTATCATTAGTAAATTAAGTGTTTATGTGCAAGTAAATGTAGTTAACTGAAACTTTCAGTGCTTTGGCTTTTAAAATTTGTATACTTTAAACTGATATACTAAGTAACTTTAGCTAGCTGCCATGTAAATTCATATTCCTGTTTATGAATGTGGAAAGGGCTGGAGCTCAGAGATTATGGATATAGAATGATTATTTCATCAATAACCTCTTTTCAAAGTTCATATCTGTTAGTATAAGCTTCTAGTAGGAAAGGTAAAAGTTAACCTTTTTAAAAAAAATTATTTATTTTTAGAGAGAGGGGAAGGGAGGGAAGGAGAGAAGGAGAGAAACATCAATGTGTGGATGCCTCTTGCATTCCCCCAACTGGGGACCTAGCCCTCAACCCAGGCATGTGGTCTGACTGGGAATCGAAGGAGCCAACCCTTTGGTTTGCAGGCCTGCACTCAATCCACTGAGCCACACCAGCCAGGGCCATTCTTTAAAAATTAAGTGAAAAAGTCCTGATTATGAAAGTAGTATTGTACAATATCAGATTAGAAAATAATAAAATTATAAAGAAACAAAACAACCACATTACACAAACCAAAGCTACCTTTTTGTTCCTTCCATTGTTTATGAACTTCTTGAACAGTTAATTATCATTCTTAACTTTTAAGAATTAACTCTAATTCTTAATTAACTTAAGTTAATTATCATTCTATTTTTTATTCGAAGCTTCTTATTAAAATAGGCACTGTCAAAGAATGTTCTTGAAAAAATGTTTTTGTGAAATGTTGGTTTGCTTGTGGATATTTTGTGGACTTCTAAAGGTAAGTCTAAATCTGTTCAACAAGTTATTTTCTCCCTAAATTTCTATTTTTAAAAAACCACTTTGGAACAACAAAATACTACAACATTAATTATCTTCAGCCTACCTATTTACTTGCTTCTTAGCCCCTTCCATCTGTTTTTATTTGGTTTTAACATAAATATAGAAAATATAATCTCATTGTTCTTTTATAAATTATCTTTCTGTAACCTTTTCTGTTGTTCTAGTCCAAGGTCGCAAACTAGTATCCTTTGAGCTGTACTGAGTTTTCAGATCCATTTTGTTTAATTATGCCCATTATTGACTCATGTAGTGTTAAAGACATTTCTGATTCAACTCCTACATGTAAAGATTTAGAGAATTCACATTAAAAACCTAGATTTCTGGCTTCTCTTGAAAGGCAATATGGTCTTGAAACATTGGGCCTACACTTTTCCATGACATCACTTGGGAGCGGCTGCCACCTTACATGGGCCATGCATTTCTAGTGTGCTATAGCCTCATCACTTCTTATCACCTCCCTATATGTTATACCAGGCTGCCTTGCTATCTCTGTTTGAGGCTAATCATATTAAAAGAACCCAGGGTTGAACATTTTTATTTGTTGCTAATACTGCATTTGTTTTTATCTTACAGGAGAAGATGTATGGTCTTACGCAAAGGGGCTTCCTCACATGTTCCAACAGGGTGGCGTATTCTACAATATTATGAAGAAAACCATGGGTATAGTCAGTTTCTGATTTTATTTTTAGATAATAGCTTCAATCAAGCTGTTATAAGATTAAGAAATTTCAGATAGTATGCTTCTAAAACTATTTCCAATATTAATTTTAGGTACCTATGTTTCTTTAGCAGTCTGCCTAATTAAAAGGGATTATTATCCTAATACACTGTGCTTCCTGTTATATTACTAAAAATCTCCTACCACTTTCTTGCTCCTATTTTCTCACTTAAATTATGTATACGATTCTTAACAATTAAAGACAAATTGTGAAATTAGAAGCAGATTTGATTATAATGCTAGTGACTCTCCCAGAACCAGACAATACAGGTTTTTGTTGTTGTGTTTTGGCTATAATTATTATATACACTCCAGTGCTTTCTGGATTTTAGAAACAGCTCATTTTACATTTAACTTCTTTACACATCGTGTGTGCGTTGTTTGTAAAGGCATGTATGAGTGTGTAACTGGACCTTCATAGTTTTAAGGTCTTAAGAGAAAGAATGCCAGTGTGTGTGTGTGTGGAAAGCACATGTTTTTCTAAAAATTTAATGTGAATGCTTTTGGCTTCAGACTTTATCACTCTGGCTTATCTCACTTTTTCAGCTACCTGACCTCAGTAGATATTAAGTGCATAATCTCTTTATTTTATGGCTTTTATCTCTTCCTCACTATTTTTTTCATTCTTAACTCCCTCCCCACCCCCCACCAATTTCGCTGTTGTAGAAATGTTTAAACATACATCGAAGTAACAAGAATAAGAGTATAATGAGCCCCTGTTTACCCACAACCCAGCTTCAATAATTACTAGTACATTTCTACCTCCATATTAACTGGTCTATTATAAAATAAACCCCACACATAATATAATATCATTCATAAGAACTTTAGTATGAATCTTGTTTTTTTCTTTTTAAAAAGTAACCATAATACCATTATCACATTTTTAAAAATAATAACCAAATATCTGGTATTTAAATTTCCTTGATTTTTGATTATCTCAAAAATTTTTTTTCTTTTTTTTAAAAATAGGGAACCAGTGAATGGCTTGCTTTCTCTCTCCCACCCTCTCTTTCTTTCTAAGACCGGATTATTGAAACATAATTTGCACAGAGTAAAATTCACCCTTTTTAGGTATATAGGTACATAGATTTTGACAAACATATACAGTCATGTAACTACCACCACAATCAAGATAGAGAATATTTTCATCATTCCAAAAAGTTACCTTATGTCCCTTTCTAATTAATCACTTACCTTCACCTCCAGACCCTGGCAACTACTGATTTGATTTTTGTCTCTATACGTTTGCCTTTTTCATACCACCATATAAATGGAATTACATAACGTAAACTTTAGTGTCTGGCTCCTGTGATTTAGCACAGGGGTTGGCAAATTACTGCCTGTGGACCATATCAGACCCATTGCCTATTTAATATGAAGTTTTATGGAAACACAGCCGTACTCATGTTTACATATTATCTATGGCTGTTTCACACTACTGTGGCAGAATTGAATAGTTGTGACAGAGGCTTTATGGTTTGCAAAATCTAAAATATTACATGTTGCCCCTTTACAGAAAAACATTGCCAATTTCCTTTTTAGCCTAATTCTTTTGTGATTCATCTGTCTGGTTGCATGTATTAGTAGGTCCTTCCTTTTTATTGCTGAGTAGTATTCCATTGTATGTATTTATCACATTTTTAAAAATTCATAACCAATTGAAGGACATATTTTTTTTCTTTGTTTCAGTTTTTGGCTACTATAAACACAGCCACTAAAAACATTTATGTACAGGTCTTTGTGTGGGTGGGTATATGTTTTCACTTTGGTAAATAACCTAGGAGTGGGATTCCTGAATCATATGGTAAATATATGCTTAACTTTATAAGAACTTTATAAGAAATTTCCAAACCATTTTTCAAAGTGGCTGGACCATTTTATATTCCTAGCACTATATTAGAGTTCCAGGTACTCTGTATACTTGTCAGTAATGGTAGTATCCGTTTTTGTTTTTAAATCCATTGTAAAAAGTTTATAGTACTATTTCCCTAAAAACTAACAATGTTGAGAATCTTTTCATGTGCTTATTTGCTCTCTTCCCCGCCCCTCACCCCCATTTTAAAATTGGTTTGGTTTTCTTAAATTGAGTTTTGAGAGTTCTTTATATATTCTGTACACACATCATTTATTAGGTGTTTTGTAAATACTCTGTCCCACTTTGTAACTTATGTGTTCATTCTCTTAATAGTGTCTTTTGAAGAGTAGAACTTTCTAATTTTGATAACTAATTTAACATTTTTTTCTCTTATGATTTATACTTATTGTGTCCATTCCAAGAAATCTGTGCCTAATCCAAGGTCACAAAAATTTTCTTCTATGTTTTTTTCCTAGGAGTTTTGTAGTTTCAGGTAACTTAGGTTTATGATACATTTCAAGTTGATTTTTTAATGTTGCAAGATATGAATCGAAGTTCTTTTTTTGTGTATGGATGTCCAGTTGTCTCAGCACTATTTGTTGGAAAAGATACACTTTATCTGTTGAATTACCTTGATACCTTTATCAAAAATTGACCATGAATTATATACTTGAGGAGGGTGAGTTTTTTACTGACATACGCAAAATATATGTCAGTAAAGTTATTTGTTAAAAATCAATTGACCATATACATATGGGTCTATTTCTAGAACCTTCTTAAAAGTTGTTTTGGATATTCTAGGTGCTTTGCTTATCCATATAAATTTTAGAATCAGTTGTCACTTTCTACAAAAAACTGCTGGGATTTTTATTTTGATTGTGTTGAACATGAGATCAAATTAAGGACAATTGATATTTTGGCAACATCAGATCTTCTAGTTCATGAAAATGTTGTATTTCTGCATTTATTGACATCTTTAATTTCTCTTATCAAAATTTTGTAATTTTGTGATATAATTGTTACACATCTTTTGTTCACTTACACCTA
Source organism: Mormoops blainvillei (assembly GCA_004026545.1). NCBI lineage: Eukaryota > Metazoa > Chordata > Mammalia > Chiroptera > Mormoopidae > Mormoops > Mormoops blainvillei. The sequence continues at coordinate 22,767 of PVJD01000752.1, forward strand.
AATATTTCATGTTTGGGGATGCTGTTGTATAACACTCTTTTTAAAAACTCCAATTTCCTATTGTTCATTGCCAGTATACAGAAATAAGTTTGGTTTTTATGCATTGACCTTGTATCGTGTGGCCTTGCCAAACTCACGTATTAGTCCTAGCAGTTTTTTATTAGATTCTTTGGGATTGTCTCTGTAGGTCATATCATTTACAAATAAAAGACAGTTTTATGTTTTATTTCTTCCTTTTCAATCCGTATACCTTTTATTTTTGTTCCTTGTTTTATTTCTTCCTTTTCAATCCATATACCTTTTATTTTTGTTTCTTGCCTTTATTTTTGTTTCTAGCCACATGGTAATGACTAGAAGTTCAGTGTTAAATAGCAGTGGTGAAAGTGGACATCCTTGCCTTGTTGCTGATCTTAAGGGGAAATTATTCAATCTGCAAGTTTTTCAGAAATGCTCTTTATCAGGTTGAGGGCGCATACCCTTCTATTCCTTGTTTGCTGAACGTTTATTGTAAATGGATGTTGAATTTTTTTAGGTACTCTTTTCCTGCATCAATTGAAATGATCTTACGGTTTTTCTCTTTAGTTTGTTGATAGGGTTGAATTGCATTGATTGATTTTGTTTTGGTTCACCTTTTTAAAAATTATTATTCTTTATTTTTCAATTACACTTGACATTCAATATTATATTAATTTCAGGTGTACAGCATAGTGGTTAGACATTTATATAACTTATGAAGTAATCCCCCTGATAAGTCTAGTACCCCCTTGCCATGATACATAGTTACTGCATTATTATTGACTATATCTCCTATGCTGTACTTTACATTCCTGTGACTATTCATTGATTGACTGTTTTAAAATATGAACCAGCTTTGCATGGCAGGTTCAAATTGCCCATATTTTGAGTGTTTTTGCATGTCTGTGTTTATGAGGGATAATAGTATATAGCTTCCTTGTAATTACTGTATAGTCAGGATAGTGTTGGCTTCATAAAACAGTTGGGAAGTGTTCATTCCTCTTCTGTTTTCTGTTAGATTTTGTAATAGTTTTGATACTATTTCTTTCTTAAATGATTGGTAGAATTTACCAGTGAAACCATTTGTTCTTGGAATTTTCTTTGTTGGACAATTTTTAACTACGAGTTTAACTTCTTAATAGAGTTATCCCTAATAAGATTATCCCTTTCTTCTTGAGCAAGCTTTGTTAGTTTTTATCTTTGAAGAAATCTGTCCATTTCATCCAAATTAAATCAATTTTATTGGCATAATGTTTATAATATTCCCTTACTGTCCTTTTAATGTCTGTTAGGACTATAGCTCTTTCATTTCTAATATTGTACCCCTCTTGTTTTGTGCCTCTCATGTTTTGCTGACCGGCTTAGTTAATGGTTTATCAGTTTTATTGATGTTTTCAGAGAAACAGCTTTTGGTTTTATATGTTTCCTCTATTGTTTTTCTGATTTCAGTTTCATTGAAATCATTCTGCTCTTTATTTTTTTCATTCTGCTCTTTATTTTTTTCATTCTTTATTCTTGCTTTGTGTTTAATTTGCACTCTTATTTCTAATTTTTTTGAGATGAAACTTAGATTATTGATTATAAAGTTTTTTAATGTAAGCATTTCAAGCTATAAATGTCTCTGACAGCCCCTTTTTTGCATCCTTTTTATTTTTAACTTTCCATCTTTCACTTCATTCTACCTTCTGAAATATATTAATACCATTTAATGGTTTTTTTAAAAGTTAGTATTTAATTAGAATTGATTTTAACAAATGGTACCAGGACAAGTGTGTGTCCACACGCAAAAGAATGAAGTTTGACTTGTACCTCGCACAGTACAAAAGTAAACCAAACTGTATCAAAAACCTGAGAATAAGAGTTAAAGCCAGAAAAATCTTAGAAGACATAGGCATAAAACTTTTTGACTTTGATTAGGCAAAACCTTAGATATGACACCATAAGTACAAGCATCAAAAGAAAAAGGTAAATAATTTAAAAGCAAACTTTTGTGTTGCAAAGGACACCATCAAGAAAGTGAAAAGACAACCCACAGAATGGGGGAACATTTTTGCAAATAATATATGTGATAGATTTGTATCTAAAACATAAAGAAGTCAAAAACCCCAATTAAAAACTGGCAAAAGATCTGACTAGACATTTCTCCACAGAAAATATATAAACAGCTGATAAGCACAAGAACTGACGCTCACCATCATTAACCTTCAGGGAAATGCAAATCAAAACCATAGTAAGATAGTACTTCACACTCACTAGGGTGACTATAATAAAAAAGACAGAAAAATAAGAACTGTGAGCAAGGATGTAGAGAAATTGGAACCCTTGTATACTACTGGGAATGTAAAATAGTGCGGCTGCTTGGGAAAACAGTCTGGCGGTTCCTCAAAAGATTTTTTTTATTGTTATTCTATTACAGTTGTCCCAATTTTTCCCCTCTGCCCTCTTCCACTCAGCCAACCCCCTGCTCCCACAATCAATCCCCAGCTGTTGTTCATGTCCATGGGTCATTCATATATGTTCTTTGACTAGTCCCTTCCCCTCTTCCCACCATTATCCACCCTCCCCTCCTCCCACTGTCAGTCTGTTCCATGTATCTGTGCTTCTGGTTCTATGTTGCTCTTTGGTTTATTTTGTTCATTAGATTCCTCTTATGAGTGAGATCATATGGTATTTGTCTTTCATCTAGTGGTTTATTTCACTTAGCATAAATAATATTCTCCAGTTCCATCCATGCTGTTGCAAAAGGTAGGAGTTCCTTCTTTCTCTCTGCTGTGTAGTATTCCATTGCCTAAATGTACTACAGTTTTTTGATCTGCTCATTTACTGATGGGCACTTAGGCTGTTTCCAGCACTTGGCTATTGTAAATAGTGCTGCTATGAAAATAGGGGTGCGTAAGTTCTTTTGAATTAGTGTTTCAGGATTCTTAGAGTATATTCCCAGCAGTGGAATCGCTGGGTCAAAACGTAGTTCCATTTTTATTTTTTGAGGAAACTCCATACTGTTTTCCAAAGTGGCTGCACCAGTCTGCATTCCCAACAACAGTGCACTAGGGTTCCCTTTTCTCCACACCCTCACCAGCACTAGTTTGTTGATTTATTAATGATAGCCATTCTGACAGGTGTGAGGTGATATCTCATTGTGGTTTTAAAATTTGCATCTCTCCGATGGCTAGTGATTTGCATGTCTCTGATAGACATTTTTTCATGTCTATGGGCCCCGTGAATGTCCTCCTTGGAGAATCGTCTATTCAGATCCATTGCCCATTTTTTAATTGGGTCGTTTGGCTTCCTGGTGTTGAGTTCTATGAGCTCTTTATGTATTTTGGAGATTAAACCCTTGTCTGATGTATCATTGGCAAATATGTTTTCTCATACAGTCAGTCCTCTTTTCATTTTGCTGATGTTTCTTTTGGCTGTGCAGAAGCTTTTTAGTTTGATGTATTCCCATTTGTTTATCTTTTCCTTTATTTCCCTTACCCTAGTAAATACATCAGTGAAGATATTGCTGTGCAGAATGTCTGAAATTTTACTGCCTATGTGTTCTGCTATGTTTTTGGTATCATGACTTACATTTAAGTCCTATATCCACTTTGAGTTTATTCTGGTGTATGGTGTAGCTTGATGATCTAGTTTCATTTTTTGCATGTACCTGTCCAGTTCTCCCAACACCATTTATTGAAGGGATGTTTTTACCCCGTTGTATGCTCGTTCCCCCTTTGTCGAATAATAATTGACCATAGAGACATGAGTTTATTTCTGGACTCTTTTCTGTCCCATTGATCTATGTGTCTGTTTTTATGCCAGTATCAGACTGTCTTGATTACAGCAGCCTTGTGGTGTAGTTTAAAATCAGGTATTGTTATCCCTCTGACTTTGTTCTTCTTTCTCAGGATTGCTGGGGCTATTTGGGGTCTTTTTTGGTTCCATATAAATTTTTGGAATATTTGTCTGTGAAGTATGCCATTGGTATTTTTATAGGAATTGCGTTGAATCTATAGATTGCTTTGGGTAGAATGCACATTTTAATTATGTTAATTCTTCCAATCCATGAACACTGTGTATACTTCTATTTATTTGTATCTTCCTCAGTTTCTTTCTTCAGTGTACTGTAGTTTTCTGAGTACAGATCTTTTGCATACTTGGTTAAATTTATCCCTATGTACTTTATTTTTCATGTTGGTATAATAAATGGGATTTTTTTTTCTAGCTTCTCTTTCTGATAATTCATTGTTGGTGTACAAAAATGCCTTCAATTTCTGAATATTGACTTTGTACCCTGCTACTTTGCCAAATTCATTTATTAGATCAAGTAGTTTTTTGGTGGAGACTATAAGGGCTTTCTATTTACACTATCATGTCATATGCAAATAATGACAGTTTTACTTCCTCCTTTCCAATTTGGATGCCTTTTATTTCTTTTTCTTTTTTTTGTCTGATCACTGTGGCTAGAACTTCCAATACTATATTGAATAAGAGTGGTGAAAGTGGACACACTTGTCTTGTTCCTTTTAGTTTTTGCCCATTGATGTTGGTAGTAGGTTTCTCGTATATGGCCTATATTATGTTGAGGTATTTTCCCTCTATTTCGACTTTGCTGAGTGTTTTTATCATGAATGGGTGCTGGATTTTATCAAATGTTTTTTTTCTGCATCTGTTGGTATGATCGTGTGGCTTTTGTCCTTCATTTTGTTTATGTGGTGTATTATGTGTATTGATTTGCGAATATTATACTATCCTTGCATCCCTGTGATAAATTCCACTCGATCATGGTATATGATCTGGTTCTTCAAAAGATTTAACATAGACTAACTATACAGCCCAAGAGCTCCACTCTTGGGTGTATACCCAAGCAAAATGAAAACATGTACACACAAAACTTGTACGTAAATGTTCATAAAAGCATTATTCATAACAGTCAAAAATGAAAACAACCCATATTACTATATCCTGGTGATTGGTAAATAAGGTGCTATATATCCATACAATGGAATATTATTTAGCAATTAAAAGGAATGAAGTATTGGTACATGCTACATCATATATGAACCTTGAAAGTATTGTGCTACATGAAACAAGCCAGTCACAAAAGACCACATATGTTCCATTTATATGAAATGTCACAGAGTAGGCACACCTATTGAGACAGTAAATCAGTGGTTGCCTAGAGGTGGAATGGGTTGGGGGGCGGAAATGGAAGTGACTGCTCATGGGTTCAGGATTGCTTTTCGGGTAATGAAAATGTTCTAGAAGTGATTGTGGTGATGGGTGCACAACTCTGTTAACTATACTAAAAGCCATTCAATTGTACACTTACAGTGGGTGAATTATACCTCAATAGAGCCAATATATATTTTTTAAAATGTTACTTGTGGTATCTCTCCTTATTAGGAGGTAGTTCAGAGCTCTGGAGTAAGAACATCTGAGATCAAATTTTGGTTCTATCACTTACTCCCGGAGTGACTTCTAAGTTTTAGTTTCTTTATTTGTAAAGTAGTTATGGTAATCTCAGGGTTGTGGTTAGGATAAAATGAGATCGTGCACATGTAGCAATTAGCAAAGGGCCTGGTACGGAAAAAACACTTAGCTAATTTTTGTTATTTGTATTTAAGTCCTAGCTGTTACTTGTGGCATTATGTAAAATTCTGTTGACTATAAAACATCCATTTGAAATGGGTCATTAGAAAATGATTTTATTTTTCAAAATACAATTGTTTCTAATATTTCTGGTAAAATTTTCTCTCTTTTTAGGACAGATTCATGTGGCAAATCGTTATTATTATCTTGTAGTCAAAGGATCAAGCCCTCCTCACTTGGCAAACATAAACCCATACCCTCCAAAAATTGGAAGAGAACATTCTCTTACTTTGTTAAAATCCACCGTAATAGATACATGGTACATCTACATTTGAACAGAAATATTGCCTAGTATAACTAAATGAGTTTAATTATATTTGGAAAGGTATTCTAAAATTAATTTGCTTACAATGTAGTAAGTTTTCTTGCAGGTCTTTATGCAGAGATAAATGCAGAAGATGAACAGCAAATTTAGTTTTAACCCTTATACAGACACCCTTTAATTTATAGTGTTCAGTGTTGCTTGTGTTTGAACTTTGTAAAAATGGAATTATGCTATATACTTTCTCTGTGACTTCTTTTATGCAGTGCTTTTTCAGATTCATGTTGATGGGTTCAACTGTAGTTGATTTTCACTGCTGCATAGTATTCTATTGTATCATTTTATTATAATTCATCCATTGTTCTGATGCTCTGTTGGGTAGTTTAGAGTTATTTGATGTGAGGAAGAATATAGCTATAAATATTAATATACCTGTCTTGTGGCATATATGTGTAATGGAATTGTTGATATATGATATAAAAATTTTAATACATCCTGATTATTAAAATTCAAAAGACTATATGTTATGATTATGCTTAAAGGATCACATCATTTAAAGAATTTGCATTGATTTTTTAAAATAACATTTTAGTTTTTAAATAATATAAAAAATCTAGAAACTGTAGAAGTTGGAAACCGCACCTGTAATTTAAAAATATTTGTCTTATACATACTTTTTTGGGCATGATTGGAATTATAATACTTAGATTTGTTTCCTGCTATTTTACCATCATGCACATTTTACTGTATATTATGAGGTATCAAAGGCTTCTCATTTATATCTATATTAATAGATGCATATCTTTCCATGAGGAAGGCAGACCATAGTCATTCTCTTCTTGTTAAAAACATATATTGTTTCCAGTGATTTATTGTAAATAATACTGTAATGAACATGTGTTGGACTATGATTCTTTCCAGGGATAGCCAAGGGGGAAAGCATCCCAATAGCAGCCTAGAAAAATTACAAAAGCTTTTTGATCTGATAGAGGAATTAACTGTTGATTGCCTGATTAATATTAGGCACTGTGGTATGTGCTTTACATGTTTTTTCATTTAATCCTGAAATAATCAGCAAAATGAGTAGTTTACCCATCATTACACTTACCTGATTGAGTTATAATGATTTGTTTGTATCCATCTCCTAAGAATTATATTTTATTTTTGAATTGTCAGGGTTTATTTTAGCTCCTGGCACATAGTCTCAGTAGATGTTATCTATTAAAATGAATGTTTAAAAGCTTTGCCTAGGTAGGTCCCTGACCTTATTTCAAAATCCTCTTTGCTACCCTTTTTTCCCTGAGTCATGGTTTACAATCTCTGAGGTAGGGAATTAGTAGACAGTAAACTGATTCCAGCATTCTGCCCCAAAAGGTGCTATTTAAACCATATTTCTAATTTTAGCTTTTGTATGTCTATTTCTGCCATTTATCTCTGCCAAAAATGTGCCAAGAAGAAATTCTAGTTGGATTTTTATTAATTGATACTTCACTTACCATTGAAATGAATGAATATATTTGGAATTACTGTATGTTATTAATTCATTTGCATTTTAGTTCCTTTCTCTGGTTATTTGGAATACTCACAGTGAGATACATTAGAACCACTATAGTTTTGTTCAGTAGCCTTTAAAAAAATAATATTCTTAACAACCTGCAGAACTGCAGATGACCTAAATGCCCACAGAACATTCTAGAGTTCACCCATCCTCCTCTTCTCTGAATTTGTATAATACTTAATTAACAATTTCTTTTTAACTAGCTTGCTTTTGCCTTTATATTTTGCCATAAACATACCCATACACATTGTATATTAAAGTTTTCTACTTCATCTTTCTTTTAACATGGAAAAACCTGTGCTTTTGTATTCTCAGGCTGCAAAAAGTATAAAATTTTGAAATACCATGCAGTGAAACCAAACTGCTCAACTAGAAAAATAAAGAGAGGCCTGCTTTAAAGTTCTGTCCTTTACTGCTGCATCAGTTGACTATCAGAAGTAAATTGCAGTGGGCCATTTTGAGGAGCATCAGTATTATTTTGGTGGTTCTGACCTACCAGAAAGGAATAAGAGGAGTAACGTGAAATATAACTATGATATATTTATATCTTTTGAAGAAATTGAATAAAATTTTTTCAGTTTATTGTGACCAAGTGTCAGTTCTTACAATTATACTGAAATCACAGTGCATTAATCGTAGCTTTCCTACACGTGTTCCATAAATACTACTTCAACTATGGAATGTCTTATTTTGAGAGGTCACCTTTTTTATCTATTTGTGAATATATATATACCTATGTCATATTGAGAAAATAGCTTTCATCCTGGTATTCAGTAATTCAGTAGAATTATGTATCTTAATTTAGCACACACTGTGCAGCCTTTTTTTTTTTGTAACATTTTACCCTAATAGGTATTTTTGCAAAGTTTATAATTTGAATTTTAGTAAATGAAAGTATATTTTATTACTACTTTACTGTAAGCCATTGCTTTACTAACACTATTGCTGGTATTTTCCTTATAGCTTAGCTATTTGTTTCAAGCCCCTTTCCTAACTTTGTGGTAGGTTAATTTTTTATATATTTATACACACACACACACACAATATGATCATTTAGCTATATTTGCTTTATGTCTCTCTATACAGATACATAGGTTATAGGTGTATATGTTTTTCTGAGCCATTTGAGGATTACAGGTATTGTGACATTTTGTTTTTAAACATTCAGTAAGTATCTTTCAAAAATGAGGATATGTTCTTATATATGCACAGTGCAAAAATGATACATTCTTTTAAACATCCCCTGGGGTACTTACTACTTTAAGGTCGATGGTGATGTTTCTTTTTTGTAATAATACTAAATTCTGTTAATAAGTAAATTATTTTCTAATTTATTTTGTTTCAAAAACTGTTATCTGTAAATTACTGAAAATTTACTATTACACCTAAAATTGTCCTTACTATACTTTTAAAGTAACATTTTAATATATTAAATATCTTTTCCCCTTCTTTAGGTATGGCTGATGGCAAGCATTGTACTTTTCCACATCTGCCTGGCAAAACCTTTGTCTATAATGCTTCCGAAGATAGATTGGAGTTGTGTGTGGATGCTGCAGGACATTTCCCCATCGGTCCTGATGTTGAAGACTTAGTTAAAGAGGCTGTAAGTCAGGTTCGAGCAGAGGCTACTACAAGAAGTAGGGAATCAAGTCCCTCACATGGGCTGTTAAAACTAGGGAGTGGTGGAGTAGTGAAAAAGAAATCTGAGCAACTTCATAATGTAACTGCCTTTCAGGGAAAAGGGCATTCTTTGGGAACTGCATCCAGTAACCCACAGCTTGATCCAAGAGCTAGGGAAACTCCAGTTGTAAGGAAGCATAACACAGGGACAGACTTTAGTAATAGCTCCATTAAAACAGAGCCTTCTGTATTCACAGCTGCTCCTAGTAACAATGAGCTTATTCGAATAGCTCCTGGAGTAGTAACAATGAGAGACAGCAGGCAGCTTGATCCTGATTTGGTTGAGGCCCAGCGAAAAAAATTGCAGGAAATGGTTTCTTCTATTCAGGCTTCAATGGACAAGCACTTGAGGGATCAAAGTACAGAGCAGTCACCATCTGATCTTCCTCAAAGGAAAGGAGAAGTTATGAGTTCTTCTGTGAAGTCTGGGGGTCTTCAGACTGGCTTACCCGAATCTTTTTCTTTAACTGGTGGCACTGAAAATTTGAATACAGAAACAACTGATAGCTGTGTGGCAGAGGCACTGGGAGCAGCATTTGCCACAAGGTCAAAAGCACAAAAGGGAAGTTCCGTGGAGGAACCTGAAGACATGGATAGTCAAGATGCTGAGATGACAAACACAACTGAGCCAATGGATCACTCTTGATTTTATTAGAGGCTAATAAAGGCAGAATGTTTATTGTGAATATGTAATATTTGTTGGCTGGGCCACATAATTTGATTAGTCATTAAATATCTTATATGTATATAATACAAAGATTATATCTTGTTATTCAGTGCATGATAGCAAGTGTGTGATTGGCAATAGCTTTTAATATACTGCTGCCCAGGCTGGCTCTGAATTCCTATAAATTAGTTATTAGATCTGCTGAGATGAGTTTCTTCCATAAATGTGGTTCATTGGAAGTTCTTTGTCATTTTAATTCCATAAAAGTCTTAATGTTTCAAACATAAAAATTCTCTTGCAAAATATGTTTGATTTCTGAAAATGTCAGGACTGGGAAGGAATGAGATTTGCTACTGTTGATGTCATCAAGATAACCATACCACGTATTTACCAGAGTGTCAGAGATGTATGTAAATTTGAAGGTTATCTGAACTAAATTGTATCTTAAAATTCATAAAAGGATTTATTAGACACTGGGATCCTGACATTTCTGTGAATGTAAACATTCATAGAGATATGCATTCTTCGTGAAAATATCTTGAGAATAGAGTATAATGATAAAATATTTTGCTGCTTTGAGCAAAGGATGGGGAAAGTAGCTGTTCTAGAATGATAAAGTCAATGTGATTCAGTATGTTGCTGTCTGAGCCAACACAGCCAGTTGTGTGCTCTGTTGATAATATGTTACCATTATTTTTTGAATCTTGGCCTGGTCAAATACCACCATTTTTTTTTTTTTTTAATCTTGCAGAAAAGTTGATTGCAGAGTGTGGTAGAAAATATAAAAATAATGGTAGCAGTAGTTAATCTCTAATTTTCAGAGTTCATCAGGTTCACAATTTATAAATAAGAATTTATCTTTATGAATGAGTTACATTGTTCTACGATTTTGATCAGTGGTATTTAAGCTTGTATATGCTGAGTGTCTTTGACCCCCTTTGAACCAAACAGTTTTCTTTTTTTCTTCAAGTCCGTAAGGTTTTCTTTATTTGTTGGCTTCACTTTGATTTGGATACAAATTTTACTGCATCATACCCTGATCAACTGGGCATTTGCTTAGATAGTGTGTTCATCAAATCTTTAGTGCCAGTTTCCTCAAGAAGCAGCTTTCAAGCTTATTCCTTAAAGACAGAGAATGTTTATCCTGAGATTGGTATTGCACTATTTTATCCTATTTTGCAAATCTGTATTCTGAAGTGTACATTTCAATCCCATCTTTTTCCTCTGTTCACTGAAATTAAGTTGAACTTGAATGGATGAAAGACAAAGTATCTGTTAATACAATCTCTTATCCAGAGCATTCAAAGCCTGGCTGTCTCTGTTTGCACATGTAACAGATGCAGAACTGTGTTCGCATTCTAAGAAAATGCACATCAGAAAGTATATTTATCAGGTGTTTAAAAATCTTAACCTGTTGATTTCATAAGGTACATAGACAGTACTTTAATTTGTGTTTCCAAATAAGAGAGGTTTTTGTTTCCTTTCTATGAAAGTATCTCTGACTGAATCCACTTACTAAATGAACTAGTCCATTTTGGAATGAAGAAAGGATGGAGAATCTAGACATTTGCAGGTGATATCTGAGCAAGATAATGTATTTGGGTTTATCACATTCTTACATTTTAAAACAAATTTTATCTCCATTCTGCTAAGTTTCAAGTATCTTTATATCTAAATAACAGGAAAATGTAGAACTTTTATATTGTGCACTAGTTGTGCATAAAGAACTGCAGCTACCAAATATTTCCCATTTACTTAGTATAGATGACTTCTGTGATTTAAACTAAAAATTATAAATATCACTAACCACTATAGTTATTTTTGGCTTTTCAACCACTGAAACATGCCCCCCCCCCCCCACACACACATCCCTTTGAATTTAAATACAAGAAAACTTTAACAAGCAGATGCACTGCTTCCAGGTACATGATATAATTACCTTTTCTTTTACAAACATTTTCACCTGTGGCTTGGTATGTTTAGTTAATAATTGACAAATACACTTCCATAGCTTAAAGAAAGAATATCAGAAACAAATTTTATGTCCCTGTTAAATACTTTCATTTAGTCAAATTAAAATGCACCCATGAATGTTTAGAACGGCTTAATCTCTGACAGCGCTATTAATTTCTCTTGCCACAGAAATTCTATTTAGAAGCCAGTTAGGTATAAATATTATAATAGTTTGGGTTCTCCTGTGATAAGGAATGATAGGCTTGATTCTGAGAATGATTAGATTTCTTGAAATTATTTTAAAGCTGCTGGAATTTGCTTGGGATAATTAATGGTTTCCGAGAGGTGGGCCAGGTATCATCTTTTCAAAGAAGTTCTAGAACAGAATTTGTTTTAAGTTCTTAAATTTCATTGTCCTTCCATAATGGTTATAATCAAATGTAGGACTAGAAAACGATTATTTTTTAGTACTACTATTTGTGATCACCACAACTTTGAGTTGAAGCTAGAGATCATAAATCAGTTAAACTATTTTTTATCCCTAGATGTAACATTATAAACGATAATTCAGTCCTCTAAATTGTTTGCAGTGCTTCACTGAAAATCAAAGTAAAATTGTAAATTTTTTCCTTCAGTAATTCATTTTATAGTTAATCTTACCAAGTTTGAATTGATGACCCAAAGTCCAGGTGGAATTGAAGATAGCATATGTCTAGAATACTGGTAAGGAGAAACTGGTTGAAATTGAAGAAAAACAAGATAACTGCCAAATATAAGCTAGAATATAGTGAACTCCAAGGGAATGGTTACTCAGGAACTAGTTAAAGGGCAGGCAAAAGGTCCATTTCCCCTTCTTTCAGGTATTTTATTGGAGAATGTTAGGATAATGGCCTGAGAAATTTAGCAAATTTCAGTATGTTTCCTGATAATTTTTAGTTTGGTTTTACAGTCAAGCCTACTACTTGGAATCTGAAATATATCTGTGATTCCAAGCCACAGGTCCTTATTGCCATTATTTTTGAGTATCTAACTTCATTGGAAATGAGTAGACTTTTGCGAATGGTCTCTTATCTCAGGGAAGATCGCTTGCTTAGCAACTCACTACTTATGACAGGTTTTTGAGAATTGTGCTGACATCACATTAGCTAATAAAGGCAAAGTTTATAAAAGTATTTTATGTAGCTACTTAGTAATACTGGCTGCTAGTGAACATTTCTCTAAAAATTTAGACCTCACTAATAACTAATCTTTACATATGAAATAAACTTGCAACTTCTGATTTGTCAATACAATGACAATATCATAAAATGTTTATTTCAGAATATCAATATAGTTTTGTCTTCGTTTTTCAACAGGAATAATAATTGGCCCATAAGTAAACTATGGCAGAGCAGATTTTCAGTTTTGATGGTTCTCAGAATAAGGTTTCCATATTAAGATTTTCATAAAAGCCTTTGCAAAACAAGGTTAAATTCCATTCATCTTAATGATCTTTTATAATAGTAGTAGTGAAGTACATGCTCTGATTATGTTGGGTAGACATGTCGTACATTTTAAGGTTATCATATAATTTAACAAAATTGTACAATGTCAAGGCCCTTCACAATTAACATAAAAAGATAATTTTTTAGCCCTGGCTGGTGTGGCTCAGTTGGTTGGATCATTGTCCCGTAACCGATAGGCTGCAGTTTTGATCCCTGGTCCAGGCATGAATGGGAGGAAACCAACTGATGTTTCTCACATCGATGCTTCTCTCCCTCTCTCTAAAAGCAATGAAGAAATGTTCTTGTTTGAGGATAAAAGAAAAGTTAATTCTTCAAACCAGAACTATTCACTTGAAAACATACCATAGTAGAATGTTTACTTAAGAAATAACAAAGGAGAGCTATATCACCAATGTAAGATTTATAGTTAATTGTAAGTTCTGTCATTCTTAATAATTCTTTAAGATGCTAAGTATTTCATACTTAATAATACTTAAATCATGGGAATTTTAACGTTTGTTCCAAAATAGCAGAAGTTGTAAAAATTGTGAATTATTGGAGAAAATGCCATTACTTGTATATCTGACATTTAATTTTTTAAATTATGGAGTATACATGCTTTTGTAGTATAATAATACAATGATTATTCTCTTGTAAAAGAAAGGAAAACTAGTAAAAAAAAGTTTTAGTTGATGTTATCTGCTTGTGAGTATCAATTACTTAGTATTTAAAATTTTAAGGTATTGCATACTTTTCTTTAGAATGCACAAGTCCTTTCCTGAGCCTTTATACCTGTGGTGGAGCAATAAAAGACTGAAAAGGTTATCAATATTTTCAGGTTTACTTGACTTTAAGAATCAGTGCCAAGAGCTGGAGAGTCTGCTTTTTGGAGGGAAATGCTATTGAGAATATGTAAAAATAAGCAGTAATAGTGTAAATATTTGGAAAACATAGCAAGTGCTTTAACAGCTAAATAAAACAGTATAGATGTTACATCATTTCTAAGGCACTGGCTGTTACCCATTTTCTGATTTTGTGATTGCTGTATATATTTCATTTGAGTAATAAATGGTGATAGTTTATTATAACTGTATAGTGTTCTACAACACACCTCACTGTACAGTATTTGTAGTTTCCTTTTATATCAATAATAAATAAAATAATGCATACTGATTTCCCCCTCAACTTCTCCATATTAGCTTATTAAAATAAATTTTATTTTAGTTTTCTAGAATTACACCTTAATATAATGCATGAAAATATAGTTCCATTATATGAAGGCATTCTTAGCATAATAAAGTTTTTTAAAAACCTTAAGTGGATTATCATATAGGGACAGTAATTTCTCCCCTTAAGGCAGATTCAATGCAAATGAAATAGATCCAATTAGAAAAGAATAGCAAAATTCCTTTAGACGTATTTCATAATTGGGTCGTGTAATGCTTACTGAGTATTTAAAGACACGACAGAGATGTTCTAATAAATGAAACTCGGTGTTGTGCTGCTTTTTAGAAAAACACTGGTCGGCCCTGGCTGGTGTGGCTCAGTTGTGGATCGAGTGCCATCCTGCAAACCAAAGGGTTGCTCCAATTCCCAGACAGGGCACATTTCTAGGTTGTGGGCCAGGTCCTCAGTAGGGGGCACGTGAGAGGCAACCACATATTGTTGTTTCTCCCCTTCCCCTCCCTAAAAATAAATAAAATCTTAAAAAACAACTACTGGTGAGAGATAATGAAGAAATAAAGGAACTAGTACTAAATTATATTTGTATAGTTTAACAGTCAACATGATGATGTATTTACTTTTAAGCTTTAGTATATATGCTTAATATTCATTTTGTTAGAGTAGACTGTTTAACTTGGTAGTTAGGGCACAGCCTCAAACACCAGACTTACTAGATCTGAGTCTTGGCACACTGCTTATTGTGTGACCTCTGTACTTCAGTTTCTTTTCTGGGAGCATGATAATGACATCTACTCCTGGGGTGGTTGTGAGGGTTAAATGACTTAATACAGATGATTAGAACAGTGCCTGACATACAGTAAACATTTAAATGTTGGGAAAAAATATATAAACATTTAAGTGGGGTAAATTCTCATATGTAGGGCACACATTTAAATTGTTTCATTATGTTAAAACCTTATTTGTGGCATATAGTTAATGAACTGAAAACTGAATGGTTGTATGTTCAAATTTTTATGCAACAGCTGTATGAAATGCAACACTGAAAATCTAGAGAACTGACAGCCTGTGCTCAAAATTGTTCTGTGACCTAAGGAGCGTTTCAAAGCCTCCATTTCTCCTATAACCTTGTGGTTCAACAGTTTTTTACCCTCTTGTTCTGCTTGATCATGTCATTGTGGTCTCACTTGCTGACAGCATAGTGCTGATTAGACAAGTGACATGGGTATGAGCCCCAAGTAAACTAAATATATGGTAAGTAGCTTTGCTTTACGCTTTGGCTACACTTGTTCCAAACTTGGACTTGAGGTCTTGTATATGCATGCCACTGGTTACACACCATATAATTTAGAGCTCTCAAAAGCTCCAGTGAACAGAATAAGATAAACATCCTACTACAGTTCAGCATGGTTTTTATTTTAATTGATTGGCTTTTTCAGACTCCAGTAACTACAATTCTGAGTCTATAGTTGTTTCTAATATTTAAAAATGTATATGGATAAATTGAAGCAGGTCTTTGATATTTTAAACTCTGTGTGTGTGTGGTATGTGGTATGCTGAGGTGAAAAACTTACAGGCTTTTCAAATTTGTACTCTTCCTAGTTGCAACTGGACCTCCCTTTGGTCCATTTATCATGCTACATAATTCTTTATCTAAAAACATAAATTGTGTGAGAATCTGGGGCAATTATTCCTGTGAGTTCTATTTATAGAAATGTGTATAGTATGAGTTCTACCTGTAAAATAATGATGTATTTTTATATTTGATTTATGGGATCAACATGTTGAATTATTCATTCATTTAAAACTGTTTATTAAGCACTGATCAAATGCCAAGCTTCTGTTTTAGGAACCAGAGAAGCAGTTCTAAATGAGACAAATTCCTTGTGGCTCTTAGAGCTTATATCCCAATGATGGAGACAAGCAATAAACACATTTCATAATAACTATCATTTAGTGACCCTTTCCCTATATCCCGGCAATAGGTAAAACATGACATGCAATAATTAGTTTAAGTATCAAAAGAACTTTTTGTGCTTGGGTACTGCTATTGTTACAATCTTTCAAGGAAACAGGCTAGGGTAGATTAAGTCATTTACCCGAGGTCCTGGAGTTAATAGGTGGCAGAGCTGGGACTTAAAGTTTATCACTCCCTAGCCTGTGCTCTTAACCTCAGTGCTACATTCATAATTTAGCAAAGGAGTGAAATTTGATGACAAGCCTTTACAAACATCTATTGTTAAATCTAACGTGTTTTCAGGAACGCCAGCCTGGTTTGAACTGACTTAAATGTGTAGTACCTATCTTTAATTTCGATTTCTACAAGTTCCCTTCCTGAACCCCAATCCTCTGCCCCAAGTTTTTCCCTCCTTGGGTTTGTTTTCTTCCTCCAAATTTGGAAGTGCTTAAAGGACGGGTTTCAGAATTTCTTAAGACAATTAAACTGGGTAAATTTGAGAATTGTTGGGCAGATCAAAGTCCAACCGCCTCATTTCAAGAACCTAGAATAATTATTGTCATTTACTAAAAGGGTCTGTTGCTTTGGTGTGAAGTTTCTCCAAATGTAATGCTTCTCGATGTATAGTTCATAGGCCATGTACATATCACCTAGAAAACTTATTTTTATGGCATCTATCGTGTCAGTTACTTTACTAAGACTTAAAGAATTAATAGGATGTTTAAAAATCAAATTGGCAAGATTCAGCACCTCCAAAAATATTTTATTTACTAGGCCAGTCCATCAAACAAAATTCAGTGTGATGGATGTTTGTGTTTGCCACACTGTAGACCCCAAATCCTTCCTGTAAGAGGTTGGTGATCCAGTTAAATAGACAAGGATGAAGAAGTTTGAGAAAGCGTGTGTGAATAGAGTTACTAAGGAAAGAGAAGCCAACTGTAACAGTGAGATAATTCGAAATTCAGTGTATCAAACCAACTTCAGAAACATGAATTTATCTTTTGAAACTAAAAGGTATCTCTGCTACTTGAAATGGCCAGTGTAAATTAGGTGCATAGATCCATAACAAAAATGTAAGCAAAATAATAAAGCAAGAACCAAATTAGGATAGAATCTCTCAATTCTGATTTCTTTCAACATAACCAGGAATATAGAAAGATTAGTTACATATCTTCTAGCTTTTCATGGCCCTGTCCCAGTATCTGTCACCTTCTCTGTTTCCATTAAGCAGTAGTACTGCCTAAGTGCCTAATAACCAATGTATACCTTAAATTGTGCTTACAGTGTTGCTTTCAAGTTAAGATTATCATTTAGTAATCTTTTATGGCAAATGATTTGCCTTTTTCTTCAGTACATATAGTAAACTACAATATTATTAAATTTATTTTTGGTACAGCAGAGTGTTTAGAAAAAGCAGTATCTGAGAATGTAATCTGTAAAAGTTTTCATTAAAATAGCCCTTGTTTTCCTTTTTAAAAGTTATTCTCAAAGCAATGCATGTACATGGTTATAAAAATTTCAACTATAGAAAGACAGCCAGCTCCTCATCTCAATTGCTAAATCAACCATTTCTCTTTTGGCAGTTACTTCCATAAATTAAATGAGATGCTTGTAAGTCTAATCTTTTGATTTATCAACTTTAGACAATACTTGATTTATCTATTTTGAAATATGAGTTCCTTTGCCCTATATAGGTTATATTTATAACTTTATATAATATACTTAAGCCTCTGTTTATCAAGCCATCGATTTTACACATTAACTCTTAAAACCTCCAGTATGTAAAATGAGGAGATAAGAATTTTTACATTTTCTAATATCCTTTATCTTCCCATTCTACTTCCTTTTATTAGCTATACCATTACTTTTACATCATCAAGATTTATGGTATTCAAAATATGTTCAGTAGTTGCAATTGCTTTAAAAGTAACCTACAGTTCACCTAAACGGATAAACAGCTGAGGTGACCCAAAATGTCCAATGAGAAGGGATTTTTTTTTCCTGAGACAACAAGTAGAGGTTGGAGCTTTCCCAAGGCAGATATTCTAATTTAAATACATTTATGTTAAAGATCCCTCGGGTAGCCAAGTGAAGGATATTTGGATTGGACAAGAGGACTAGAGACGTGCCATAACCAAGTGACAGATAAGAACTTGAACTGACCTACTGGCAGTGGGGATGGAGAGAAGATAATAGAGTAAAAAGGTCAACCTAGACTCAGGTTTTGACTTCAGAGGGTAGATGGTGGTGCTACTAATTTGGGAGAGGATCCAGGAGTAATTACAGATTGGTGGATAGGAAGTGAGTTTGATTTGGGGACATGCTGAACTTGGAGTGTTTAGTGCTTCCACATGGAGAAAGATGAAGTTTAGGAGAGGAACCGGGATTGGAAGTAAAGATTTTTGAATGATAGGATATGACTGAAATTGTGGAAGTGGGTGACATTGCCTAGGAAGAAGGATATGACTGAAATTGTAGAAGTGGGTGACACTGCCAAGGAAGAGTGTGAAGTAAGAAGGGAGCTAAAAAATGCATATTGGGGAATGCCAACGTTTAAGGAACTGGCTTGCAAAAGAATTTGAGGGATGGAAATCTCGGAGGTTGATGACACAGAAAACAAAGGATGAAAGTTTCAAGGAAAAAGGAGTAATGGAGTCAAATGCTATAGAAAGTTCAGGTAAAATGAAGGTTGATTTCTTCAATGTACATTGGATTTAACAGGCTATGGTGAGTTTTGCAGCCACGATTTCAATGGAATGGTAATGGTAATGGTTAGACTACCAGAGGACAGAAGACTGACTGAGCAGTTAAGTCAAGATAGCTTTGAAGAAGTTTGAAAGAAGGGAAGATAGCAGGTACAAGGTTATGGAAGGAATGGATGGATGAATGGATAAATATATTTCACTCAATATTTTCAACTCTACTGGAGCCAATATACCTTCTAAAATAATATATTCTACTCCCTACACCCTATTAAAATCAAATTCATAGATAACTTACATGCAATTAAAAAAATCAATTTAGCCCTGGCTGGTGTGGCTCAGTGGATTAAGTGCTGGACTGCGAACCAAGGGGTCACTGGTTGGATTCCCAGTCAGGGCACATGCCTGGGTTGCAGGCCAGGTCTCCAGTAGGGGGCGTGAGATATTCTAAATTCATGTTTCTCTCCCTCCCTTCCCCGCTCTCTAAAAGTAAATAAATAAAAATCTTAAAAAAAAATCAATTTAATACCCTACCTATATTATAGAGGAGAAACAGAAGAGATTTATAACAATCACTCTCAGGTACAAGTAACTCAGCTGACATATATGTAGAATCACTATGGACTCAATAGCTACAAATACAGACAGGTATCCGTAGGCTGTATTAGCGTCTTAAAACCTTGAGCTGCATTACCTTCAGTGATGAGATTTTCTAAAATGGGGAAACAATTCTTGATTATGTCTGAACAAAATAAAAATATCATCTTCCTCTGGTTAACGTAGTAGCTGCATGTTTGGAAATTATGTTTGAAAATAGTACAAAACCCCCACACAACACTTGTGCACTTGTGAACAGGAATTAGTTCTAGGTTTAAATACAGAATCAGGTTTTTCACTTAACATTACTGTCTGGTTGAACACTGAATGGAACTCAAGAGAATTCTGCTTTGTGCAGGACTGTCTCAAATATTGGCCAGAGTCTTATGTTCCTAGAACCAGCACACTGAATGCTAGTACATGAACTTCAATAACCACAAAGTCCCCTAAAATTTCCCAAATTTACTATTCCCTTTGGAAATGCTTAGACATGCTAGGCCAGAAGAGGAGGAGAGACTGAAGAAAAAAAAAAGAAGCAAGATAGATAGCATCCCTGATAAAGTTAAAGGTGATAAAATTGAGAGTAGAGGTCAAAAGCTTAGAATTTAAGAGAAGACGCACACACATTCATATCTTGGTGGATGTCACATTTCCCACAAATGAATGATGATCTTGCTTTAAGGATTTTTGTGGTATGCTCGTAAATTATTTCTCTTTTTCAATACCCAGAGTACTCTCTCTCCTAACTTGGAGTTCCTATCTTTCATTTTGAACCCTCATGTTAGGCTCATTTGCTGTTTAAAAAAAAACAAAACAAAAAAAACCCCCTGTATTTTAAACACTAGGAAAGATCACTTTTTGAAGAGAAAGTACTACTTTTATTAATACAGGCAAAAAATTTTGAACATTTCAGAGGTGTTATTAGTTTCCTATTACTGCTTATAACAAATTATCACAAATTTAGTGACTAAAACAATACAAACTTATCCTAAACTGGAGGTCAATATGCAAAAGGGTCTCGTTGAGCTAAAATTTTTTAAAAAGAAAGGTGTCAGCAGGGCTCTCTTCCTTTCTGGGGGCTCTAGAGGATAATCCGTTTCCTTGACTCATCTAGCTCCTAGAGGCTACCTGAATTCCTTGGCTCATGAACCTTTCCTCCGTTTTCAAAGCTAACAGCGTAGCATCTTCAAATCTCTCTCAGATTCTTCTATTTCCCTCTTCCGATCTCAAGGACCTTAGTGATTACGTTGGGTCTGCCTGGATAATCCAAACTAAATCCTTGATCCAAGTCGAAATCCTTAATTTAATTACATCTGTGAAATTCTACTTACTGTTAAGGTAATATATTCACAGGTTCTGGGGATTAGGACATACTCATTTTTAGGGGCCATCATTCTATCTGCCACAAAAGAGTAGAGCAAAGAATATTTGGTTGATATAGGAACACTTCGAAACACCTTTTTCTCTTAGTTTTCTTGTCCTTCAACCACTCCTATTTTTACCTTTAAAAGCCAAACGAAGGATTCTATAGTGGCTTATCTTTAGACAGCCTGATTCCTGTTTATATACTTTTCATCAGTTTAAAATAACAACCAAAGGTAGAGACTAGCAAAATATATTGGTGGTGGGGAGAGAGTGGTAAAAGCAGACATTCATGTATCCAAGATATAGACCTAAACTTGATTGTTTTTCAGATTGAATCCATAATTGATGATGTCATCATTTTTGCCAAAGAACTACTTAGCATTATTGGCGTTGAGCAAATTTTATATATACACCATATTGTGCTATTTCTTTCTAGGATTTTCAGAAAATTTTGGAGTTTCGTATCAACTCTTTTTTAAAATTAAAAAAATAAACATGAACTTAATACTTTTATAAGAGGTCCAATATGACAAAAGTATACAGGGTAAAAAGTTAAAGCCTGCTCTGCTCCATCTCATGCTTTTACAATTATAAAAGTTCTGAATATTATTTAAGATAAATGCATGTGAAGCACCTAGGAGAGCCTATTAGTGTAACAGCCATTTGATGGCATTGCCTTAATATTAAAGTACACTGCTTTTACTGTCCGCATAATTGTTCTTTCCTGCTGATGAACCATTTCAACTAGTCTCACAATGTGAATGCTTTCAAACTGGGGTTCTAATGTAATACACTAGTATAAACGTTCAAACACATCTTTCTTGCTTGTATTGTGTTACACTTTTAAGATAAAATGTCTGTCTGTCAAAGGATATTTCAATATTTATGGCTTTTGTTCAGTATTGCTTTCCGAAGGATTATACCAGTTTCAATACTATTATTCAAACCTTGTTGGCATGATTTAGAAAAATTTTGCTAACTTAGTAGTCATAAAATGGTATTTCAAATCCATTTTAATCTGTACTTTTTGTGTCCTTAAAAGCATAAATATTTATGTACTTGTTTACTGTTTGCCTTTCCCCCCATTCATTCTACAGTTATTTTATTTATTGAGCATCTGGGTTTATCACAATTCTAGAGACTGGGGTCTAACAATCAATAGAAGAGACAAAAATCTACTTATGGGCCTGGTTGTTACAGGTCTATTAAAAGTATAGTCCTTTAGGTACCATATTAAACTAGCATAAGCTTTTCAAACTAACATAACCAAACCCTGGGAGTATTTGACCTTTACAGGAGGATAAGAAGTAGGTGCAGCCATGTGAAGGATGAGCAAGGTGCACCTTCTTGCTTATTTAGTTACTAATAATAAAGTTATTTACTTAAAGATTTGGAGTAAGAAGGTAAAGTAGTATACATAACTTTAAAATCAGTTTATAATTAAAAACTTGAGAAGTATTAATAGTCTATTCAAAATAGCTCTCTGGGGTTGAGGAGTAAGACTATCCCTTTAAGTGTTTTCAGTTTTTGGTGATTACAAATAAAAAGCAATTATAAACATTTGCATTGTATGAAACTTGTATTTGCTTAGTATCTACATCTTCACCAAACTTGTAGTCAGTGCTTTTTCCTCATTCTAAGAGCTATGTAGCAGTATCTCATTGTGGTTTTTATTTGCATTTCTCTAATGACTGATGATGTGGAGCATCTTTTCACATGGCTTATTTGCCATTTGTGTATCTTTTTTGGTGAAGTGTCTGTTCTAATCTTTTCCCTCTGTTTTTTTCTCATTAGTGAGTCTTGAGTGTTCTCTATATACTCTGAATATAACTTCTTTATTAAATGTTTTGCTAAAAAAATCCTAACTCCCACTTTAAGATATATTTGAATGTGTATTCAAACAACTGTGAACGACTTTAAGTCCACACTTTGTCTTTATAACTGATTTACATGAATTTTCAATCTTTTTGAGGAACTTTTTCTCTATCTCTAAAATGAGGGGAGCTTAGTTTACTGTCAAAATCTAAAATACCTGCCTTCAAGCTCTAAAAAGGTATTCCATATACAACTGACTTAGCTTAAAATACAGCATAAATTCTGCTTCCTGTTAGGATATTAAATAAGTGGAGTAATGTATGACTCAGGAGTAAGTAAGAAAACTGTCTTCAAATGACATTACTTTCTAAATTAGGTTAAAGAAAAAGTGAAACAACACAGTAAAGAATGATTCAAAAGAACAGCTGTCTGCCTTCCGACCCAGAAGCCATACCTTGAGAAAAAGGAACTATACAAAAAGGCAGATGTCTTAAATTTTGAAAGTAGTGCATGCCAGCTCCTCTTACTTCACATTTGCACCTGCATCTCTGATTTGCAAAAAGTGATGCGTAAATGTCAAAATAGCAAAATGTAAGTCTGTTACAATATTAACATGTGGTTTAGTGCTCTATGCAGTAGAGCATGTTACCTTGCCTATCTGGATCCTTTACTATTTCTAATGGTTACTGCAGTTAATCGACTTTAACGCTACTTGAATTGAGCAGTTCATAGTTAACTAGATTTCAAACCTCTCTAGTTGCAACTGCTAAAAGCTCCTCGAGTGCAGTTCCTCCTCCTGCCGTCTCGCCTACCATTGACCACTATACTCATTTATCGGAGCGAAATTCCCAGCCCGCTCCTGACTTCCAGCACCGTTCTCCTGGATCAGGGCTCCTTCCCCAGCACATCAGTTGTTTCCTCCACTTCGAAGACCTGCTGCCCACCTGGGTTATTTCCCTTTTCCGTTCCAAGCCTGCCTCCAGCTAAAGCCTTTTTTTTTTTTTAACCTGTCACACTCCTGCTCATTCATGACATTCAGTTTTCTGCCACACAGTGTTCGCTACCCCCGTAGTTATGCCATCTGGACAAAAATAGCTCACAGTTTTGCTTAAACAGTAACGGCCGCCCAAATTTGATGGTTAGATTTGTCTCACGTCCAAAGATGAGCCTCCTACTAGTGCGGCTTGATACATCCGAGGAGTGTGGAGCTGTAACCAAAAGAAGGCTGCAGGGACATGCCCCAGCTAGCCCGCCCAATCCCCCAGGGGACCGTCCACGGACCCCTGGCAGTGTGAGCTTGAGTCGCACCTTCCAGACCCGTCTCTCTGCTAGTGCGGGCACTCCTTTTCCCAGCAGGCCGCGCGCGACCCTCGGCGCCCCGCCTCCTCGCGGTGCGGCACTCGGCGCGTTCCGCGGCCTGTCACAGCTAAACCCGCGAGCCCCACCCGCGGTCCTACACCCTGACTCCCAGCTCCTTCCCGACTCCCGCGAGTTCCAGTCCCGTCTTTCAGCACCCCAGCACCGCCCTCAGTCGCGCGCGCTCTCCCCGCCCCGCCCTCGTCCTCGCGTGCGGCCGCCACAACCAATGAGGTTCGGGGCCGCGTGCGCAGATTCAAACGGCGGCTCTTGAGGGAGGCTAGGCGCGAGATTCGGCGGTGGGCACAAAACCCTGCAGGAGGCTGCGAGCCCTGCAGAGCTGCTTGCTGCGGTGGGAGGGCGGGGGTCGGCGCCCGTGGCAAGGAGGCTGAGAGCCGGCGGGAGGGGCCGGTGGAGGGCGGAAGCGCGCCTGCTGACATGTTGGGGGCATCCCTGAACTGGCCGGGCCGGGGCTAGGAACGGTGCTGCGGACCGGGGGCGGGTCTCGGTCTGTCCCTCCGTCCCTTCGCCTTGCCCTGCTGGGATCGCGTTCCGCACTTGGTGGCCTCGGAGAGGGAGCCGGGGAATCGGCGGGAGGGTCAGGGGAAAGGAGCATTCGCCTGAGGCTGGAGGAGGCTGAACTGCGTCCCCGCCCAGCTCGCGCCTATGCGGTACTTGAAGGATGGCGAAAAGGTCGCGCAGGTGGGTGACATCCCTTTCGCCCAGGCCTGTCGGCACAGCCTCGGCCCAGAATCTCTTTCCTTTCCCACTGCTTCCCCACTAGGCCGTCCCCGGCCAGGGCAGAGGTTTCCCTTCCCGCTGCTCCATAGCCACCTCGGCCCGGCTGGCCAGAGCGCAGCCGTGACGTGTGCAGAGTTGGGGACCAGTGTGTTTAAGACGCGGAAAGTATTAGATGCCCAGGTTGTTCTTTCGAGTTGATTCTCTCCATAATCTCTCACAGCCACTTCTTGGTGGGGCGTTTCTTGCCAGGTAAGTCTGTGTGCTTTGGGGAATACGGTACGCAGAGAAAAGTGGTACTGTCCTGCCAGGATGACTTGAAAATGGTGTTCGGGGGACTCTGAATCACTACCAGTTAAAATAGGAACTCCGTGGTAAACCTGGGCGGGGACCCCTCTGCAATCCTTGCTTCCGTAATGGTTTGGAAAATCTGCTGAGGAATAGTTGAGAGAGGACCTTTTTGATGTTTTCTGTAATTACCATACTCATGTTCTCAGCTTGTGTGTGTGTGTGTGTGTGTGTGTGTGCGTGCGTGCGCGCGCGTGCGCGCGCGCGCGGTATTGGGAAGCTGTCACGCTGTTACTACCAGTAGCTTGATCTTAAAATAAAACAATGTATTTGATTCACTTAATATTTTGAGTGGCCATGTTTCGCTCTAACCGTACCTAAGTTTGCACGGAGGTAAGGCACGCTTTTTGTTGTCGTTGCTGGAAAACTTGCTAGGATGAATTTATACCTCTGATTTTTATATCTGTGTCCTATAGTAACCCTTCTTAAATTGTGTGTAGTAATCACTTAGAAGACAAAAAAACTAGATTGTCTTTTAATTGCGTTATTAATAAACTTGAAAAGATGTTTGGCACAATATCCAAATGGTTTTATTTCTTGATCTATAACCTCAAAGTCTTAACTTATTTCTTAAGTTGAAATTTAGTATCAGGATTCATTCACTGCAGATTTCTGTTAAAAATTGGTGATAATGCACACATTGTTTGTTGCTTTGTTCACTTATTAAGCCTCTGAGTATGTAAGATGTTTTTGCAGAAAGCAGCATAAAATATAATTAAGTCCTTGTTAGTTTATTAGTTTGTAGCAACTGCATTACAGGTCAAACTCCTTTAGTGAAAAAATTTTACACACACATACATATAAACCCACGTTTCTAGAACAGGGTTTTCAACCTTGCCATTCTTGATGTTGATATTTTCGGAGAGGGCTGACCTGTGCTTTGTGGGATATTTAGCAACATTGCTGGCCTAAAAACAATTGATACCAGTAACACACCACTTACCCCAGTCCTGAAAATCAAAGATCTCCAGATATTACCAAAAAACCTGTCGGCTGTGGTGGCGGGGGGGTAGGGGGTGGTGCAGGAGGTGAGTTAGCGGGGTGTTGGTGGTGTAAAATCACCCAGGTAAGAATCACTGCTCTAGAATGCCAAGGACCCAGTTAACCTCTTAAATTTCGGAAAAGATCAGTATTTTTAAGTGCTGCTGTAATTATAATCACTGAGGTACTCGTTTAGGCCTTTTCTTTTGAATATACTAAAATTTTAAAGTATCTTCATTAAGCAAAGTGACAACTGACTATAACGTGGCATTATCTACTTATCAGTTATTAAAAATAATTTCTTGGCAAATGCTGTCATCAGCATTTAGTTAGGTTTAGATCCAGATGTTTGAATATCAGAACCCTGCCTTCTACAATTGGTTTTCTGTTTGCTTCATAATAATAGACTAAGAAACAAGAAATGATTTCATGATTAACTTGCCTATATAAGCTTTCTTTTACTGACAATACTATAAGCTTTGAGATCTAAACATTAGCTGTACTGTTGACTTTTAGTCCTTGTTTGCTGTATAAATTAATTTAAATATATATTATAGAATGATTTAAAGAGTCATAAGTCTGGAGTTATTAAACATAGTGGAGTGAAGTTACACTCCCTATGGGAGTATTCAGTTAGAGGATGAGGTGAGAAATTATTACCTCTGAATGGTATATTTTCTTAGGGTCTTCATACTTGGATGTTTTGTGTTCTAAATTATAGTTCTCGTATATAGAAATGTGATTTACTTATCTTGGAAGATAATAGAATATGAAATGTTTTGACAGGGAAATAACCTAATCATTGGGCAAAGCCTAGTCTCAGGTCTTTTGGCTAAATATCTTAGTATTAAATATGAATATAATTTATAATTGAAAGAGAAAGGAAGTAACTCAGTCACTTTAAGATCTCCTCTAGACAACCATTTAAGTATTTGAGTGAAAATTATACTTTGCCGCATATAAGTTTTGCATAAGAGTATAGGCATAAATCCTGTAATACACTTTTTCTGTATGATCTGGAAAAAAAAAAGTAAAACACTGTTACCTCAGGTGTGAAACAGCTGAAGAATGTTGACTTTTTTGATCTTTAAGATAGCTATATCTATATATACATAAAGGAAAAGGCTCATTTGATGTTGCAACCTTAAATAGTTTTAGACCCCGCTGGGGCTTTTAGTGGCATAATTTGCAGGCAATACTAAAATTGGCATATATGTTATTAACACATATTTGATTTTTAAACATGTTTACGTATTAATTAATTTTTGTTTTTAAAGACAGTTCTACCCTTAAAAGTAAACTTTAAAAAAATGTCATTTAGAAGCCAGGAGGCCTATTTATATAGTAACAGATTTAGGCATTTACACTTGAGATGACCTGTGAGCACACTAAACTAAAAAGATAAAAGCCAGCTTTTGAATTGGAAGTTTTCCAGTGGAGTATGTGTGTGTAAGAAGCAACTTTACTATGTTGTCTCCAGAGAAATGGGTGTTATGGGTGAAAGAATATCAAAATATGAGAACTGATTTTTTAAATCATCTTTGTCATTAATTAGCAGTGTTGTTCTGGGAAGGCAAGTAAGCTCTGTATGCCAGCTTTTTATCTGTTATTATAGTAGGTTTGAATCTTATGGTCTATAAGGTAACTTCTAATTTAATATACATCCTATTTTGAACTGTTTTGTAATACTCTTTTCTCATTTAAGAATATCCACATACTAATGGAATAAAATAGAAGTGTTCACACATTGTTTTTGTTTATGGATAACTAGGTAAAACTCTCTTCAGTATTTACTTCAGTATTGCTATAAATAATCATCCAAAAAAGTCTAATTTGTTTCACCATAATGATACTAGTTTGCAGTCAAGATTTGGGGGAAGAAAATATTCATGTATGCAGTGCATCATATTTACCACTGGGTGGCCTGATTTCACTGTATTAAATTAACCTGCTACATTTTTATATCTTGAATTCAATTGGACTTTAAAAAATACACTGTTACTCTGTCAAGACAGTATAATAAAGTTGTATTTTTTGATTATGATAAAAATTTCAGACTTGATGCAGTTTGTGGTTTAAAATACGATTAATTTGAAATGATTTTATATTAGAGCAAATTTAATAAAACTACTGATGTTTTTCCAATTTCAAACCAGTATTTGTTTTCAAATAAAAAGAAATTTTAAAAAGTTCTCAAATTCTTCCTTTGGCTGCCTCATTTTAGTTTTTTTAGGTGGCAAAATCGGTGGCTATAAAATCAAATTTCTCCCAAATGTTTTATCTTAATATTGTCAAGTGTGAATAGTTTGTGTATTATTTCACAAATGACTGTCATATCCTATTAGCTTACACTCTAGGGCAAAGTTACCCATCTTCCTTGCTTAATGAGTCATAGTACTTTTTTGTGTGTCTGTGTGCTTCATTTTGCTGTTTCATATCACCCTAATCACTTTGTTCATTCATAATTGACAAAACTCTCTTCATTTGAATATAGTACTTAGGTAGCATATTAATAGTTATACCATAAATATTTTCTTTGACTCAAAAAATAAAACTCACAGAATGACTCAGGAAACCAAGGCCTGGATGAAGATTCTGAGACCAAATTGTTCTTCTAGTTTTGATTTGTGACTGCAGATATAATTTCACTTTTTTTTTTTTTTTGCTATTTTCTAAACTAGTAACTCTAAGCTAGAAGTGGTTTATCTACACTGTAGGAATTTGATTTTATTTATTACATCTTACCAGCACCGATTGCTACAACACAGAAATGCTAAAAGATAATGTAAAAATCAGAAAAATAGATCAGAGTATAGAACAGTGGAACTTTTTCATTATTAAATGGTGAAATTGGAATATTGGTGAGGTTTCTTGTGCGGTTTTATCCTTTCCCTTATTCTCAGTGATCTTTCTGTTGTGATGTTACGTTTCTAGGATCTTTCTCTGTCATACTTATTTGAAAGTTACATAATCTTTTCAACAATTACTTAAATAATATA
This sequence comes from Mormoops blainvillei, assembly GCA_004026545.1. Taxonomy (NCBI): domain Eukaryota; kingdom Metazoa; phylum Chordata; class Mammalia; order Chiroptera; family Mormoopidae; genus Mormoops; species Mormoops blainvillei. Next base: position 52,060 of record PVJD01000752.1, read on the forward strand.
GAAATAACTTAATGCTAAAACTAAGAAGTAGCTAGGTAAATAGACTCTAGGAAAGTCCCAGTGGTAGAGAGATGATTCTAAGAAATCTGCTTTATCCTCCCTCACACTCACCCACTCAAAAACCCAGCTTCCTGAACACTGGTTGAGCTGAATAACGCTGCCTGAAACTGATGACCATGCTGATGCAAAACAGAATGAAACCTCATGTAGAAATAGAAATTTCTCACAGACCAAATATATGGTTAAAAAAACACGGGAGACTTTTAAAGTTAAAATAAACAAGTTTTCAGGAAAATTGCTTTTTTGACCCAAGTAGTATTTTTGGAGCATATCCTTAAAATAGTTTGATAAGAACCTGAGGGTGAATTTTGTGCAGATTAGATATGATGTAGATACTTTTGTGTATACTTAAGGCTTAAATGGGCCAGTCCCAACATAGAAAATTGTTTTTATTTATAAATAACCTAATTTTTAAAACAATCTCCAAATGCTGGTGTGGAAGCTGTTGGTATCTGAGGGAAGGGAAGAAGAGGGAAACCTGTGAAAAGCACAACTGAGGGCTGTTTGGAATGGCAGAGCAGAAATGTTGCTGGGACAGTTCTATGAATGGTTAGCAACATTAGTAGATACCCCAAAGTAACCCTTCTGTACTAAGTGTGTGTGTATGTGTATGTATATACATTTATATTTGCTTCAGCAGGTTCTGCTTTATATATTCTACCACTTGGAGGTGCATTTGGATTTTGAAAGTCCTTTTTAACAAATGGGGATGCCTTTTACCTCCTCCTAGAGGCATTTTCATTTGTTTAAAAAAAAATGTTTCCTTTCTCATATCCATTTGTGAGTAATTTTGGAATCCAGAGCTCTTGGAAGACGTAAAAGAGTAACGAAGATAATTCATTAATTTTAAACATACATATTTGAATGGCAGATACTGTGGTTCTGCAAGATAAACATATTAGGTGTGGTTTTTGCATTCCTGAACTTACTGTTTGATTGGGAAGGTTGGCAGGTGTAATGGGCATTAAAAAGGAAGATTAGATGCCATCATTATGTACAAATTGCACAGAAAGATTTCAGTATGGTGTTTTATCTGATTTAGTAGCTGCTTTCAAAATTTATGAAGTCATTGGATCCTGAAACATGTCTAGTTTAACAATTTGTATGTAATCTTGGCTAATTGGGTGATATTTCTGAAAGCTGAAGATGGCTGCAATTAGCAGGTATTTTCTTTACCTAAACTTTTGTTTTTATTTTAGGCATGGTTTAACAATGCAAGCATATGTGGAAGTAGGACTGGCAGATTATTGTTACAAATAGACATTGACTTTAGGGAGAGAACATTGGAATACTGAAGTGTGTTGAACTAAAGGAGCACACTGTGTCTACCCTAGGTGCGGGAATAGGGGGTCTTGTTTGGTCAGATATGAAGAATTTTGCTCCTATGGAATTAACATATCAAAGGAAAAGAGAAGTTCCTACAAAGGATTTGTAGACAGTATATATTAAATCTAGGTCTTTATTTGTCAGTTTTGTGAATTTGAAACTATGTGTAATGTTAGGAACTACCTACATGTTCTTAAGTATTATATCAAACAAATCATCAAACTTTTGCTCTTTGAAATCTAAATGAATTTTTGGGAAGTTGAATCTAGTAACGCAAAATAACTGAATATTGTTAGGCAATCAGCATGTACACATAATAGTATTAACGACCTCTCTATACCACACTATATAAGATGTTTACACATTTTTTCATTTACTGTTACACTATAAGGTAGGTGGTATTATCTTCATTTTACAAACGGGTAAACTAAAGCGCTGAGAGGCCAGTATGTACATGAATACAAAGGGAGTAGGTAAGTTAGAAGTAGAACTTCGCTCTGATTTCAGAATGTACTTGAGGTTTATCTTTGGAAAGTTCCAGCTTTTTGTATCTTCTTACCTATTTTTCCAGTATGGCATATTTAGTGGTTAGGTAGTAAGTTTTGGAGTTCAGCCATGCTATATTTGGTGTAACTGTGGGCAAGAAGTTATAGTCTTCTCAGTTTTCTTTTTTTTCCTTTTTTAAAAAAATTACATTTTATTGATTATACTATTACAGCTGTCCTGATTTTTCCTCCTTTGCCTCTCTCCACCCGTGCCCCCTCCACTCCCTCAGGCAACCCTCACACCATTGTTCATGTCCATAGGTCATGCCTATCAGTTCTTTGGCTACTCCATTTCCTGTACTGTATTTTATATCCCCATGCCTATTCCTGTAACTGCCTATTTGTACTTCTTAATCCCCTTACCTCTTCATTCATTCTCCCCTGCCCCACTCCCATCTGGCAACCATCAAAACGTTCTCTGTATCCATGATTCTGTCTCTGTTCTTCTTGTTTGCTTAGTTTGGTTTTTATATTCACTTGCTGATAGATACGTATTTCTTGCCATTTTATTATTCATAGTTTTGGTTTTCTTCTTTTTCTTAAATAAGTCCCTTTAATATAATTTCATATAATAGTGGTTTGGTGATGATGAACACCTTTAGTTTTTTCTTGTCTGGGAAGCTCTTTAGCTGCCCTTTGATTCTAAGTAATAGCTTTGCTGGGTAGAGCATTCTTGGCTGTAGGTCCCTGCTTTTCATGACTTTGAATATTTGTTGCCAATCCCTTCTATCCTGCAAAGTTTCTTTTGAGAAATCTGTAGACAGTCTTCTGGGAACTCACCTGCAGGTAACTGACCGCTTTTCTCTTGCTGTTTTCAAGATGCTCTCTTTATCTTTAACCTTCGACATTTAAATCATTATGTGTCTTGGAGTGGGCCTCTTTGCATCCACCTTGTTTGGGATTCTGTGCTTCCTGGACTTGCATGTCTATTTCCTTCACCAAATTAGGGAAGAGTTCTTTCATTCTTTTTTCAAATAGAGTTCCAATTTTTTGCTCTTTCTCTTCTCCTTCTGGCACTTCCATGATGCAAATGTTTCACCTCTTGAAGTTGTCCCAGAAGCTGCTTACACTGTCCTCATTTTTTTGTATTCTTTTTTCTTTTTGTTGTTCTGATTGGTTGTTTTTGGTTCCTTGTGTCCAAATCTTTGATTTGATTCTCAGCTTCATCCACTCTACTGTTGTTTCTCTGTAAATTGTTCTTTATTTCAATTAGTGAATCCTTTGTTTCTGACTGGATTTTTTTAATGCTGTTGAGGTCCTCACTAAGTTCCTTGAACATCCTTATTACCAGTGCTTTGAACTCTGCATCTGACAGATTGATTATCTCCATTTCATTTAGCTCTTTTTCTGGAGTTTTGATCTGTTCTTTCCTTTGGGCCATGTTTCTTTGTCTCCTTGTTTCGGCAGCCTCCCTATGTTTGTTTCTCTATTAGGTAGAGCTGCTTTGACTCTGTCTTGGTTTTGTGGCCTAAAGTAGTAGGTCCTATAGGGTCCAATGGCACAGCCTCCCCTCGCACCCAAGCTGGGAACTTGAACTGTACCCTTCTGTGGGCTGAGTACACCCTTCTCTTGTAGTTGAGACTTGGTTGCTGTTGGCAGATCAATGGGAGGGATTTACCTAGTCCAGTCATTTGCAAGGATGGGCTGTGGCCACTGAGCACCAATCTCCACCCTCTGTGAGGATCAGCTTGTAGGGAAAGGGTAGTGGTGCTCCAGTGTGGTCTGTAGCTGTCCACTGGGTGCACTGGCCCTGGAGTTTCCTGGGTCGTGCAGGCCAAGGTCAGCCCCCACCTGTGTTTTGCCTGGTGCCACCCTGCCTGAGGTATAAAGCAATCTGAGATGGCTGCTACTTTTGCTGGCCTTGGAGATTCCCAGGCTGAAGGTAAGCTGTGAGTCTAGGCTGGCTGCTGCTAGTTCTGGGCCTGGGCCTCTTTGAAGCCATCAGTTGCTTGTTTGGTAGGATTTAGGAAGTTGTGAAGCATGAGCCAAGACGTACCATTCATATGGAAAGGCAGCTTGGGTGGGCAAGTAAGTTGAGAGGGGCAGAGTCCCTGGGGATCTCCAAGATGTGTCAAACAGTGTTAGCCAGGTTGATGGAGTCTCAGATATGGCACAAGCTTGCCGGCTCTGTAGGGGGAGGTTTTAGAAAAGGGACAATGGCTTCTGTTCATTTTGATGCTACATCCTTCAGTTTCTCCCAGTATACCACTGGTGCCTTTTAAGCTGCTACCCCGGTGCTGGAGCACAGAGGGAGTGAGTCTAAGTAGTTGAGTCCATGTTTGGGTCCTTTAAGAGTAGTTGAGTCCATGTTTGGGTTCTGGAGCCCCATGCTTGGGGCTCCAGAAGTTTCCTCCACTGACTCAGTCCCCACTGGTTTTTGCAGCCAGAAGTTGTGGGGACTTACCTTCCTAGCACTGGAATCCTGGGCTGCAGGGCCTGGTGTGCAGCTGGGACTTGTTGCTCCTGAGATATCCTTCCCAAATTTTTATCCACCACACATGGGTGATGGACCAGCCTGTTCTGCATCTGCTCCCCTCCTACCAGTCTGGAAGGATGTGGTGTCTTTAAGTCCGTAGTTGTCAGACTTCCATTCACCTAGATTTCTGATGGTTCTGAGTGATGGTTTTTCTATATTTTAGTTGTAATTTTGATGTGGTTGTGTGAAGAGCAAGCGATGTCTGCCTACTCTGCCATCTTGACTGGAAGTCCTAAGTTTTCTATTCTGTATAATGGGCATAATTATAATAATCCCTTTTAGAGTTGTTGTAGGGTTGTAGGAAAGAAATTTTATAGACTACCATGATGCCTGGTACTTAGAAAGTTTAGATAAATATTAACTTCCATTATTTTCAGATGCTGATGACTTTAGTCCCCTGGCTACTCAAAATTCCCTAATTCAGTTTATGATAAAGACCTACCCTCTTTTCTGGGGCTTCTTGCTCTCATGGTTTTAATTGTTCTCTGAATTCTGGTGATTGCCAAAACTGTGTCTACCCTAGACTTCTTTCCTGAGCAGAAGATCCATGTGCCCAGTTGCCTTTTAGATCTGGTCTATACAGTAGGAATGGTTATTGAGCTCTTTTAATGTGGCTTGACTGAATTGAGATGCACTGTAACTATAAAATATGCAACAGGTTTTGAAGACTTTAGTAAGAAAAAAAAGGAATGTTAAACATTTTATGATTATGTTGTTTGCATGTTGAAATGATAAATTTTTTATATATTGGGTTAAATAACATTTATTATTAAAATTAATTTCACCTGTTTGTTTTATTTTAATGTGGCTTCTAGGAAATTACAGATGTGACTTGCATTATATTTCTTTGTACAATGCTGTCCTCTATATATCTACATGTATTTTTCTCATGTGGTTCTTTCTTATAAAGATTTTATTTATTTATTTTTAGAGAGAGGGGAAAGGAGGGAGAAAGAGAGGGAGAGAAACATCAATGTGCAAGAGAAACGTTCATCAGTTGCTCAAGCCCCCAACTGAGGACCTGGCCCTCAGCCCAGGCATGTGCCCTGACTGGGAATCGAACCTGAGACCTTTTAGTTTGCAGGCCAGAGCTCTGCACTGAGCCACACCTGCCAGGGCTCTCGTATAGTTCTTAAGTTCCTTGAAATCAACTAGCACAAATTGTGTACTTTCCCCATTCCCTTCTCTTTCCCAAAGTTGTTTCTCCTTCTCTGTTCCTTAGCTTAGTGAATTGCTCTATTTATGCTCTCAAAGCTAGAAATTTTGGAGTCATCCTTGATTACTCCTTTTCCCATGTCACTCATATTCATTAGTTGTAAAATCTTTTTATTTCTACTTGTTTAATATCTGTTTCATGTCCTCCTTTCCATTACCATTGTCATTACTTTACTCAGTTTATTTTTTAATGGGTTTTTGATTTTTGGTGCTCTTAGATCTCTTCTGCTCAACAATATAAAAAATAGAATTCTACCCTATTATAGTACTGTTATGAATTTATTTTTTAAAATGTAAAATATTTACTTCATCTTACTTTTTATTTTAAAGTAGGACTTGATCTTTAAAAGAAAAAAAAAAAGCTACCCAGTGTCTTACCATTTTTCAAAAAGTTCATCTTTACTTCACTGATTTGATATACTGCTGTTAAAATTTACCAAATTCACAACTGGACCTTGGTTTTTTCTGAATGTTCTATTCTGTTTTATTGATCTGTGTATCCATTAATGTCTCATTGCCATTGTTTTATTCGTTGTTTCTCTACTGTATATTTTGATATTAATTTAGGAGGAATGGACATTTATAATACTCTTTTTCCTATCCAGGAATATGGTCTGGATATTTTTCCATTGTTTAAGTCTTTTGTGTCTCAAGATAGTGTTTTTGTTTTTATTGTACTGTGATCTTGTACATAAGTTTTTTTTGCATATTTTAACTTTTTTTGTTGGTATTATTAATGTATCATTTCTTCCATGTGTCTTTTAACTGGTTCTGTTTTGTATTTATCACTACTGTTGCCAGGCCTTAATAATTTCTTACTTGGGTTATTGTAAAAGATTACTAATTTGTCTTCCTTCCTTCATTTCTCCACACTCCTACCAGTGATATCTGAAATACAAGATATTTATCTTTCCTTAAAGTCCTTTAACTCTTTAGGATAAATGTTGAATAAAGAATAAAGATCAAACTTCTTAGCATGACCTAAAGGTTACAACTTGGACTCTGGTGGCATATCCACCTTTATCTCTGGTGTCAGTACTAACTGTAGCTCCTTATTTTAGATAATATATGCCTCTTAGTCTGAGTGGCTTCTTCAGTCATACCTGTTCAATGATTGAATTTACAAATTTAAATAAAATTCTTTATTTCACAATTGTGCTTTTTTTAGTGAGGATGAGGATGACGATCTTCAGTATGCTGATCATGATTATGAAGTACCACAACAGAAAGGATTGAAGAAACTCTGGAACAGAGTAAAATGGACAAGAGATGAGGTGATTATCTGATAAGGTTTATTCATTTCATACCTGTCTTTATTAATGCTATTACAGATATGAAAAATATTTTAAAACAAAACATAAGAAAAGTTATCCATCAAATAACATTATTTTTCTTCAACTAGAGATATGAATAATGGATTGATGTTGAGACTGACGGAAACAGTATAGTAAATGGGAGAATTTGTAGTGGCTTTAGTCCTAAAAATAGCCACCAGATATGACATGAAAGAATTAGAGGATTATCTATATTCAAGGATACAGGAATAGGGTAGGAGAAAGCTTTCTAATATTCATACCTGTTTTAATAGGATGATAAGTTAAAGAAGTTGGTTGAACAACATGGAACTGATGATTGGACTCTAATTGCCAGTTATCTTCAGGTAAGTGAAACATTATATTTCTACATATAATGGACGATTTAGGTAATTGGATTAAATTTGCTGTTTTTTAAAAAATGTGTCTATAGCCCTGGCTGTTGTAGCTCAGTGGACTGAGTGTCAGCCTGTGAACCAAAGGGTCGCCGGTTCGATTCCCAGTCAGGGCACATGCCTGAGTTGCAGGCCAGGTTCCCAGTACAACTGCGTGAGAGGCAACCACACATTGATGTTTCTTTCCTCTCTTTCTCCCTCCCTTCCCTTCTAAAATAATAAATAAAATATTTTTAAAAATGTGTCTATATTATTTTATATTTAGGTTTCCCTCCTAAAAACCTCTCTTATTTTGGTCCTCCTGTAGTTGCTAATGGCTTAGAAAGTCCGTTTTTCTAGTAATTAGTTTATTCACAGGGCTTAAAAAGATTCCTAATCTAAAACAAAAATGATACTAAGTTTAGCTAGGGCTTTATAAATAATTGCTGATAAATGTTAAAACATTTTGAGAGAAGTTAACTATCTTGAATATTTGATAGCTAATTAATAAAATCAGAAAAGTCTTTATGGCAAAGTTTGTCATAAAATACTTACATTGTAAAGTGTTAACTGATTTTTTCAAGAAAAACTTATTGTTCACCATATTACTATTTACATACTTTTATTAGCATGTACTCTTATAATTTAGAAAGTATTTTCGTATATATGCATTTTATTTGCTCCTTACTATACTGTAGGTAGTGAGGCAAAACATTCGTATTTCAATTTTTGTATTGACTGGCTACTTTGGATTTCAGCAACCATGTTATGTATGTTCTTTTCATATTGTTATGATGCCTTTTAATATAACCTTAAAATTGAGACCAAATAATGGAAAGAAATGTTTTTGAGTCAGTCTGAATTGTATTCAAATGTCAGCTCAACTAGCTTAGAAAAATTTTAACCTCTTTAATCTTCAGCTTTCTTATCTATATTTTGTAAATAGTAGTACTGGTTTTGTAGTATTTTTGTGAGAATTAGAAATAACATATAGGATGTTTGGCACAGCTCCAGACATTTAGCAGATGTTCAGTAATGGAAGCTAAATCCAAAAAGTTATGTACATTAGTTTTATCAGTTTAACTTCAATGGTATAATAGCACATAAAGTGAACAGAGAAATGCTACAAGAACATATAGGAATGACCTGATTATTTTGAAGAAAATTATAGCCTTAAAATGGATCATTGTCGACGTACAGAAGCAAAAAATGAAGCTCAATTTGAATAAAAGTAATTTGAAGTCCTCTAGGCACAGATACAGAGCTTTTGGTAAACAATTTGTACCCATTATCCCTTTTTACACTTCTAAATTATCCCTAATCGTGTATGAGGTTTGTCTGAAAAAAGTCCAGCCTTTGTTAATATAACGAGAATGGTTTGCACGACATTGATGTAACCTGGCAGCCAAGGAGAGTGGACTGGAATGTGCATGTGTGAACAATGACGACTTCACTGTACTAGTCAGTGGGGGTAGTAGATGCCACTGAATGAGCACGTGTACTGTGTGGCTGTCGCATTCAAAATGACTGGGTGAGTAGAGCATTGAATCTGCATCAAATTTTGTGCTGAGCACCCCCACTGGTGTAGCTCAGTGGATTGAGCATTGGCCTGCGAACCAAAGGATCACTAGTTTGATTCCCCAGCCAGGGCACATGTCTGAGTTGTGGGCCAGGTCCCCAGTAGGGGGTGTGCAAGAGGCAACCACACATTGATGTTTCTCTCCCTTTCTTTCTCCCTGCCACCCCCTCTGTCTAAAAATAAAATAAAATAAATAAAATCTTTAAAAAAAAATTTGTGTTATGCTTGAACATTCCTCCTTGTAAACTATTCAGATAATTCAGAAGGCTTTCAGGGACAATGCAATGAGTGCAACGCAAATAAAAGTGTGGCACAAACGCTTCAAAGATGGTTGATTATCTGTTGAAAGTGATCCAAGTTCTGGAAGGCCTGCAACAATTTGAACACCTGAGAATGTAGAATATGTATGGTCTGCAATCAACAGAGATTGGCAGCTGACAGTGTGAGAACTAGAACCTGATCTGGGGATTCCAAAAACTACTGTGTCTGAGATTTTGATGCAGAATCTTGGTATGAAACTTGTCATGGCAGAATTTGGTCTGCAGCTTCTGCTACCAAAGCAGAAGGAACATCATGCTGCAGTTGCTAATGACTTAATGCAAACCACTGCCAGTGAACCAGATTTCCTCAAGAAGGTCATAACCGGAGATGAATCATGGCTCTACAGCTATGATCTGGAAACAAAGGCCAAGTTGTTCCAGTGGAGGTTGCCTGGTTCTCTACACCCAAAGAAGGCACCGCAAAGTCACAGCAAGATCAAGACCATGTTAAGTGTGTTTTTTGGATTGGGAAGGTGTTGCCCATCATGAGCATACTCATTCAGGCCAAACAATTAGTAAGGAGTACTACCTCAATGTTCTTCGTTGGTTGACACATGTAATACAATGAAAATAACCACAGCTATGGGCAATTGGTGATTGGCAGCTTCATCATGACAAGCGCCTGCTCAGGCACCATGTCTTCTGTAAAGTTTTTTGGCAAAACATCAGATTGCTCAGGTGACTCAGCCCCCCTACAGCCCAGATTTGCCACCCTGTGACTTCTGGAGTTTCCCAAAACTAAAATCACCTTTGAAAGGCAAGAGTATCAGACCATCAGTGAGGTTCAGTGAGGTCTCAAGATGCCTACTTTGAAGGGGACTCAGGTGCCATTGTCCTGTGTACAATGTTCCTGTATCTTCTTCAGTAAATGTCTGCATTTTTCATATTACATGGTGGGATACATTCTGGACTGACCTTGTTTGTTAACTAATATCTTTGTCAACTGTGAACCAATAATAAAAAGATACTATTGTTATTGTTGTCATCATCATAAAACATAGGAGTTACTAGGTCATATATTGACTAAAATAAGACTTCATTTTTTATTAATCATTTTTGGAGTTTGAGATGTCTTTATATAAGGTTTTTCATTTTTCTTTTAAGCTTCAACAATTAAATAATTTAACTGATATATAATGCACATCTCCTATGTAGATATGTTTAGGTTTTTTTGATAACTTAGGAGGACCATCATTTAGAAGCACCCTTTAAGTACCATTCAGTAGTCTAGCAGTGTCTTTATTGGTTTTTTAATTGTGTAGAGTTATGCACTGCTAAACTATATGAATCCAGAGAGCTGTGTTGTTTGAGTTCTTTCATCTGCTTTGTATAGTTTTCTGTTTACTTCCTTTATTTCTCAACCTTATATACATTTTTGATGGGCAGTTTTAAATACATTTTTATGTATTATAGCTTTGCCACTTGCTGTCTTATAAAGCATAGCGTAGAGACAAATACTTTAATTTCAAGTACATACTGTGTTTATTTGTAGTCTAAGTCCTGCCACTACTTTAATTAAAGAAGAACTGGGCCCTCCCTGGTGTGGTGAGCCAGGTCCCCAGTTGGGGTTGTGTGAGAGGCAACCAATCAATGTTTATTTCGCACATTGATGTTTCCCTCTCTCCCTCCCATCCCCTCTCTTTAAAAATAAACCAATAAATCTTAAAAAAAGAGGAATTGGGACACAGGCATGTAAAAGAAATACTACATATTTAAAGAATGCTGTTGAATACATTACTCTTCAAGACTTTGTTTTTAAGGTTGTAAGACATAAATTTTGGAAGACACTTGATCAATAACAAAGTCATCTAAATTCTTTCAGAATCGTTCTGATTTTCAGTGCCAGCATCGATGGCAGAAAGTTTTAAATCCAGAATTGATAAAGGGTCCCTGGACTAAAGAAGAAGATCAGAGGGTAATATATTCATATTCTTCTTTTTATCCCACTGGATAGGTAGATTAGCTTTTTTGTTCCTAGTACATTATTCTGACACATAAAGTATATATCTAAATTACTTTGATTTTGTTCTCTGGGTGCCACTTTCATAAGAATAGTAAGTTGTGTCTTGAAATGTAGTTTTTAATGAACTGAGTCAAACCAAGTTTATGTAGAATGAATTATTCATGTAGAATTTCTGAGAGTGGTTTGTGGGAGTAAAAAATACTGTCAGCTTAGCACCTGTTTAGAGCTTAGGTTAGTAAAATTTAGAGTTTGTTTTTGAAAATTGAGTTAACATTTTAAAAACAATTTTATCTGATAACATTTATATATAAGGAAGTCTTTCTCAACTTTCCCTTTTGACCTGTAATAAGCCTTCAAATAAGACATATATGAAAGCATCACATTTCCAAAGTGTTGGATAATTTAACCAAGATAATTCTTTGTATTTTAAAAGTCTAAGAAGAATGCGAGTATTTCTGTCCTCCACTTGGAATTACCCTTTAGTTCATGAGTCTTATGGCATAAAAATTGTTAATGTAGTTGGAGAATTAGAGTATTTTTATTTCCACTGAAAGAAATAGTTACTTCATTGAGCTCAGTATTCATTTGATTTACTTGATGGCTAATGATAAATTTTAAAATGTGTGAGCTAGATCCTTTCAGTTTGAAAAAGGAAGAAATGAAAGGACGATAATGTAGATCCTTCCTGCTTCCAAACTGATTTATTTGGCTTTCAGCTGAAGTTTGTTGTTTTTTTTTTTTAAAGATGTAAGACTAGAAAATGCCTAAGTCTCAACATTTTTACTGCTATTTTAAATGAAATCTACTTAACTTACAAGTCACTTTAATTAGTACCTTGTATTTTAAATAAGTTTGAGATCAGATTTTGAACTGGGAAAATATTGAAGCAGTATTTATTGGTAAAATTTCTTTTTTTTTAAGTTGTAGTTGTGACTTGGGTTTAATGTATTTTTAAAAAAAGTATTTGACTTATGCTTTTAATATTCTGTCAAGGTAATGCTTTTTTAAACTTTGTCTTTTGGTTTCTTAGGTTATTGAATTAGTTCAGAAATATGGCCCCAAAAGATGGTCTTTAATTGCAAAACATTTAAAAGGAAGAATAGGCAAGCAGTGTAGAGAAAGATGGCATAATCATCTGAATCCCGAGGTAAAGAAATCTTCCTGGACAGAAGAGGAGGACAGGATCATTTATGAAGCACATAAGCGGTTGGGAAATCGTTGGGCAGAGATTGCCAAACTTCTTCCTGGAAGGTGCTTATATAAATGTATATACATTTTTCTGTATTTAAAGTTGATCTTTATTATGTTATTATTAAATATATTTGCAAGTACCCCATGACTTTTATTTTATTTATAATTAAAATCGAGACTGTATAGTACAAGCAACCCTTGGGACTATTTGTAATATATCTGTGATAAGGGATATAATTACTTTTTAATGAAATATTTTATAGTAGTAATTTGTGCAATAAAGTGATAAGCCTTTGGATTATGAACATTTACTGTACTCCCCATATTACGTTTACATATCAGTGCCAATCAGGTAGACAGTGTTTTTTTTAAACTTGGTTGGAATGGAAACCTAATTGAAGAGATTTCTTTTGTATTGGATTCTATGCATAAGCCCAGAAAATAACAAATATGCTGGCTGAAATAAACTATGAAAGTGCATTAAAGAAAATGCAATTCTTAATTAATTATGGTATGATTCAAATTATGGGAGTATCCATGTGGCAAAAGTATAGAATTTCCCTCAGGGGCAGTGATGTACTGTGTATATGTTGTACCGGTTCAAATATTTCCTAGTAGTACAGTAGACCAACAACCTCAGGAAAATCTATGTCTCACTTAGAAGATATGCATTTTTTATTGTTGTGATCTCTATCTGTATACTACTTCATTGTTTATAAAATGCTTTTGTATATATTCTTAATTAATCTTCTTATACTTGTGAAATACACAGAGCCAACATTGCTATTTTCATAGATAAGGAAATTAAAGCCCACTGCTTTTTTTTCAAGTTACTGAACCTGGTCTAGGAACTTTAGATGTTTTTAGACTCATACATCTTTTTACTGTCCATGGAACCTAGCCTAATGCCTTGACATAAATTAGGTTCTCAGTAAATGTTTGTAGATTTTATGAAAGATGGAATTTGTACTACAAGTATCTGTAGGTTGAAGATTTTATTTATATAAAGGAAATGTAGGTAAAAAGGGAGCCTATGAACTTGCTTCCACAGGTATTGTGTTCTAAGAAGTGAAAAGGAATACTGGGATTCTGTAATTTGTGGTTGCGTTTCACAACCGTGTTTGTACCTGGCTGCAAGGCCTTTGTCCTCACCATGCCCTTAATCTGGAGTGTTCTTTTTTTCTGTTCTTGTGTGGTTGACTTGTCCTTGTCATTAAGATCTTAGCTTCACTATCACCTCCCAGAGGCCTTTCTGGACTTCCTAATCAAAATTGTCCTTTTTACTCATTTTTCTTGATCTACTTTAATGATCTGCACTGCACTGGTATTTTTCTTATTATATATTTAGTTTTCTGTTTTTCTATTCTTCTTCTTTTCCTTCTGCCACATTTCCAGTGAGAATGTTAATTCCGTGAGAGGGACTTTCTTTGTCTTCTTTACTGCTGTAGCTGTAGTACTTAGAACTGTACCTAACATGTAGACATACAGTTTGTCTTTTTAATTAAACAAGTATCTAATTTTACATAAATGCTGTAAAATGCACTTTGTACAATTTATACAGTATTAAAATTTTTGGAATTCTCTTTTTCTTTTAAAACTATACACTTTCATTTTATAGGACTGATAATTCTATCAAAAACCATTGGAATTCTACTATGCGAAGAAAAGTGGAACAGGAGGGCTACTTGCAAGATGGAATAAAATCTTCATCTAAACTTCAGCACAAACCTTGTGCAGCAATGGACCACTTGCAAACCCAGAATCAGTTTTACATACCTGTTCAGGCACATATTTTTAATACTTTTATTTTTTCTAAATTTCTTAAGTTGCTATGTGGGAAGGTGTTTGGCTTCTTAATAGCATAAGTACAATATATATTTAGGGGAATAGACATTTGAATTTCCAAGCTGGAAAAAATATTCCATAACTCCTGTTAAATAATTAGTGGAGATTTATCTCTATTTTTATAAATACTGTGGGAACAAACTCATTAAAATGCTTCCTTTTATTGATATATGTAATTTTTACATATAAAAATTTATTATGTACATTTCCTAATACTATCATTCTTTGAATCTTCATTTGTGATTCAAAGCTAATGATTATCTCTGCTTTAACATCTATTTAAAAAATTTTTTAAAAAAATTTGTGTAATTGTATTCTTTGTCCCTAAGATGTATGTGTATATAAAATGGTTTAAAGGAGAAAACAGTAAAATATCATTCAAGCCATTGTTTCGGAGGGTGTGGTAAATAACTGGTTCTTTGATACCATTCAACTTTCCTTCGCCTTACTAACCAACCAGTCGAGTGACTTCATTCTTCATTTAAAAATGTTCATTAGAGTAGAGATTACCCAAGTTCATAATGGGGCAACTCTATTTTCCCTTACAGTGCACTTTCCTACCTGTAAGAAATTAGTTTAGTAGGAGTTTTCATAAGGTTTCTTTTACATTTCCCTGTCTGGGTTTCTGTCATGCCCCAATGCATGTTGAGTAATTCTTGGTTCATATCACAATGTAAAAATTAAGTCAGGACTTAATAGTACCTACCAAAAGACAAAGTTTGGCTAGGTGTTAAAAATTTATGCTTAGTATGCCTCAGAATTGATTTTATTCCATTAAATGGACATTTTAAAAGGCATAATATTAAAAGAAAGTAATTACATCTTAATTTACAAATAGGAAGGCATATGAAGACATTATAGTTTATCTGCTGATACTCAACCCCTGCAGGGGTGTCTGACCCGTGGCCCATGGGCCACATGTGACCCAGGATGGCTATGAATGCGGCCCAACACAAAATCGTGAAGTCACTTAAAACCATTTATAAGCTCATCAGTTTTTGTTAGTGTTTGAGTATTTAATGTGTGGCCCAAGACAACTTTTCTTCTTCCAGCATGGCCCAGAGACGAAAAAAGGTTGGACACCCCTGCTGGGTTTTTATTGTCTGTTTTTATATTTTTGTTTAGTGTCCTAGGTTTCAGCAGCATAAACTGAAACATTCTTCTATCTTAGAAAGGTTATTTAAATTTATTTTTTTAACTCATAGAAAGATAATTCTAAAAAATTATTTGGGGCCAAGGGGGTGTTTAACAGTCTCAATCAAAGTATATTGGAAAGATAAGATATTTCTTGTACTTTAAGAATTGTTTCCCTTATGTTTAATATTCATGGAATAATTCATGGAAGATGTGTATAGTTCAATTCATTTAAACTATTAAAACGATAATTCTAGTTTTTACTTGAAAGAAAAAATGGATTGACTTGAAATACTGTCACAGATTTTAATGAAAAATGTGAGAAAGATGTTTTTTCTAATCTATTAGAGTTACCAAGTTGATTGATAACTAATTAACAATAAGTAATTAATGGTCTAATTACTTTTAGATTCCAGCCTATCAGTATGTGTCACCTGAAGGCAATTGTATAGAACATGTTCAGACTTCTGCCTTTATTCAGGTAACTTTTTATTTATAATAAAACAGAGGAAACCATTTCAAACATTTTTGAAGGTCTAATAGTGCCCGTTTCCGCATATATAAAATTAGGATAAAAACAATACTATCTGTCCCATTTACTTTGAGTATTATAACATTAAAAGAGAAAGTTTGTTAAGTGAGTTTGAGAAACACACATTGTATAAATGTGAAGTGAGAGACAACACCAGTGAGGTGGTTCTTTTATTTTCCAACTTAATGCATTAAGGTTGTGAATGGACAATTTTTGCTAAATTGGTTAAGAATATGTACTAAGATTTAATAAATTAAAACATACTCCAGACACAAATTTTAAAATTAAGTAGATGATGCAGTATACATTTCATATGCATTTAAATTTCCCCAGTCTTTTTTGTTCTATTGTAAATATTTACCATCACCTCTTTAGATTCCAGAGGAATTGTGATACTGGATATTTGGGATTTAGCAGTATTAAGCTTTAGAAAAAATAAACTTTATGTTGTATAGAAGAAAATAAAAATTAGAACACTAATAATAATAAAACAATTATGTAAGTAGCCTGTTTTTTATTTAACTTATTTTAGCAACCCTTTGTTGATGAAGATCCTGATAAGGAAAAAAAAATAAAGGAACTTGAGTTGCTTCTTATGTCAGCTGAGAATGAAGTTAGAAGAAAGCGAGTTCCATCGGTAAGAAATTAGGTTAAGTGTTTAGATTTTATTGTTAGAAACTTTTATATGCTTTTATAATTTCTGTTAGCATTGACTTTCATATGTCAGGAAGAGGAAAGCATATTCATTATGACTTCAGATTTTTATATAGACTAAAAATAGTCATTCTAATCTGCAACTTTTAAGGTTACCTGATTTTTTTAATTGTGTTTTTCCATTACCATTTAGTCCCTTTATATCCCCTGCAATCACCACACTGTTGTCCATGTCCATGAGTCCTTTTTTCCTTTTTGCTCAACCCCCTCTACTCCACTCTTCCCCACCCTTAGCTGTCATCCTGCTCTCTCTATGAGTCTATCTCTATTCTGCTTGCTAGGTCAGCTTGTTCATTAGATTCCACATATGAGTGAAATCTTCTGGTATTTGTCTTTCTCTGACTGGCTTATTTCACTTAGCATAATGTTCTCCAGGTCCAGCCATACTGTCAAAAACTTTGAAGGTAAAACTTTCTTCTTGTTTACAGTCAAGTAGCATTCCATTGTGTAAATGTCTTTTAGTTGATTTATCCACTCATCCACTGATGGACACTTGGGCTGCTTCCATATCTTGGTGATTGTAAATAATGCTGCAATGAACATAGGGGTGCTTATGTTCTTTTGAATTAGGGTTTTGGGTTCCTTTGGATATATTCCCACAAGTGGGATTGTTGGGTCAAAAGGCAGATCCTTTTTTAATTTTTTGAGATATCTCCATACTGCCTTCCACAGTGGCTGCACCCATCTACATTCCCACCAACAGTGTAAAAGGGTTCCCCTTTCTCCACATCCTCTCCAGCATTTGTTGTTTGTTGATTTATTGATCATAGCTATTCTATCAGGTATGAGATGGTATCTCATTGTGGTTTAATTTGTATTTCTCCAATAATTAGTGATGTTGAGCATCTTTTCATATGTCTATTTGCCATCTGCATGTTCTCCTTAGAGAAATGTCTATTCAGGTCCTTTGCCTATTTTTAAATTGGGTTGTTGTTTTGATGTTAACTTTTATAAATTCTTTATAAATTTTGGATATTAACCCCTTATTAGATATATTGGCAAATATGTTCTTTTATTCTGTGGGTTGTGTTTTTATTTTGTTGATGTTTTCCTTTGCTGTGCAAAAACTTTTTAGTTTGATGTAGTTCTACTTGTTTATTTTTTCTTTTGTTTCCCTTGCCTGGGGAGATATATCTGATAAAATATTGCTATAAGCAATGCCCAAAATTTTGCTGCCTGTGTTTTCTTCCATGATTTTTATGGTCTTGGGTCTAACATTTAAGTCTTTAATCCACTTTGAATTTATTCTTGGGTGTGGTGTAAGAAGGTGGTCTAGTTTCATTTTTATGCATATATCTGTCCAATTTTCTCAACACCATTTATTGAATAAACTATCTTTAGCCCATTGCATGTGCTTGCTTCTTCTGTCAAATGTTAATTGACTATAAATGTATAGGTTTACTTTTGGGCTCTCTACTCTGTTCCATTGATCTGTGTATCAGTTATTATGCCAGCACCATGCTGTTCTGATTACTATGGCCTTATAGTATAGTTTGATATGATGTAGTGTAGAAACTTTGTTCTTCTTTCTCAGGATCGCTGTTGCTCTACAGGGCCTTTTTTGATTTCCATGTAAATTTTTGAAATAGTTGTTCTAGTTCTATAAAACGTCATTGAAGGCTTGATAGGAATTGTGTTGAATCTATAGATTGCTTTGGGTAGTATGGATATTTTAATGAACTTAATTTTTCCTATACATGAAGATGGTATGTGCTACCACTTAGTTGTATCCTTCTCAATTTCTTCAGTGTCTTAAAATTTTCTGAGTACAGGTCTTTTGCATCCTTGGTTAGGTTTATTCCTACATATTTTATTCTTTTTAAAGAAATTGTGAATTTGATTGTTTTCTTGATTTCCCCTTCCATTTCTTATTGTCATATAAAAATGCTGTGAAGAAAAAGAACGTTTAGATTTTATCCTCTCTAAAGAAATTTTTCTATGGATATTGGGCTTTGGTTACCAGGTGTCAAAACTATTGTCTGAGATTTGGTTGATAAGAACAACTAGTAGCATTAAATTAGGATAAATGGTAATCATCCTAGCAAAGTTAAAGAGGCTATTCTGGAAAGACTAAGAAAAAAAGTTTGTACTTAAGTGAAATTTTAAAATTTTAATATCCTGAGACTTTGTACATTTAAGAAAGGGTTTTCCTTGGTTTGGGGCTGAATGAGGGATGGGAACCAATATGGAATTATTAAATAGAATAACTTGAGATCTTGAAATAGTATTATGAGGTAGCTGGTGATGTCTTTATACCATTTAAAAGAGTATTAATAAAAATGCCACTTTTTAATTACAATAGATAAGATATATACCATAGGAAGAGTAATCTTCATTTTGAAACTGCAAAAACCATGGGCAAGTAGGAAGACCTTAAGAGTACTTATACTAAAATTAATTTTGGTTTTATTAAGAAGCTATAAATAAATAGTTATGGTTGGCAAGTCACATAATTAGGTCGTGTTTAAACCATTTTTTTATTTTTCAGGTAGTAGTCTGTCATTTTTAACTTAACAGGAAAATATAGCTAAAAGAATTGGGATTTTGCATTAAAAAGAGAAAAGGGTATATATTTTTTGAAGAACTTGCTATTTAAAATCCACTCTCATAAAGACCTGGTTTATAAGGAGATTAGAGATTCTAGATTCTAGAGGAAAGTTGCTACACCCAGCCAAATAGACTCCACACACATGCGAAATATTTACTTTTAACGATTATGTGATAATAATGGCTACTGTTCTACTGAGTGTCCATTATAGATGTGTTGTATGAATTTTTGGTAATCCTTATATTAACTCTGAAGTAGGTGGTTTATTGTTAGGGATTTGGATTCAGGTGTGTATGATCGTAGACCAATGGTTTTTCCAGTGGACCCAGTGATCTCCCTTTATGAATCTTTTTCCTACCTACAAGCTCAGTTGAAATGAATCTGGTTTAAAAGTTCTCTTCAGAAAGTGATGGTAAAATCTATGCTAATGAAATAAATTTCTTTAATTTCTTTCTTTTTTTTTTTTTTTTAGGAAACTTTAAAACAGGTAGAACTTATTTTGTAACAGTGTTGAAAACTTGGTTTTTCACCTTAACTTGAAACTTAACGTTTTGTTTTTGTAACTCTCTAGCAATTTTTATTTTTAGAAGTAATAGGTACCATTTATTAAGGGCTTCCTATGGACTGGGACAATGTTCTCTTTAAAATACAGTAGTTACTAACCACATTTGATTTTAAATAAGATTTAAAAATTCAGCTCCTCAGTTGTAGCCACATTTTGGCTGCTTATATGGTTATAATGGCTTCCTTATTGAGCAGCTTCAGATGTAGAACATTTTATCACCTCTGAAAGTTTTATTGGACAGTGTAGTATACTTTACATATTGTTTCTTTTTCTTTTTTTCCCAGTATGTATTATAATTAACATAGAGCACTGTATAAGTTTAAGGTGTATAGCATAATGATTTCACTTACATATGTTGTGAAATGATTACCACTTAAGTTTAGTTAACATCTATCATCTCATACAGGTGCAAAAAAGAGAAAAAGAAATTCTTTTTTCTTTGTGATAAGTACTCTTAGGATCTACTCTCTTAACAGCTTTCAAATTACATATTGTTTCTTAATCATGACTCTTCCAGGTCCCTTTTCTTGTTTTTTATTATGAGACACTAGGAAACTAGGCTCAAAAGATAAGTTTATTGCCCAGTGTACATTACAAGCAAGAGAAAGAAAAATGGCACAGCCCCTGACCTCAGAGGACTTACTGTGTAATGGGAACACAGACAGGACGCAGGATATATTTTGATAAAATAAGTCACAAAGTTTTATGGGAACACATAGGAGAGGTGCCTAATTGAGAATTAGGTAGTCAGGGAAGGATTTCTGGAAGAAATTCTATTTGAGCACAGCCTCGAAAGATAGGCAATGATTATATATTAACAAAGTAAATGAACTAGGTCATTATTATACATGGAACAGGTGCAAGCATAGTCAGATGGAGTACTTTCCAGTGTTTAAACCTTAAATGAGGAATAGGAGTTTTCCCGGGTCAGTAGGTTGGACAGCATTCTATACATAAAGAGAACAGCAGTATGTGCAAAGGTACTCCAGGGTAAAAAGACTAACTCATCGGGGAATCACAAGTACTGTAGTTGGGTATTTCCTGGGAGGAGGAAGTGTTGAAAGATGAAGTTTGAAAGGTAGAGGCCAGATTCTGGGAGTTTTGACTTTATGTTGTACGTACATGCTTGTATTACCTCACCATAATTTTACAAATTTAAAAATAAATTTAGTTAGAAAAAAGAAATAGAGTTAAGATCTGAAATTTAATGAAAATATTATATTAATTTTGAGGAAAGACAGTATATTGATTTTTTAGTTGAAATGTATGTTGTTCTAGAAAAAAAACTATTACTTAAAATACAAATTTTATGCTTAGGTTGAGAATGACAAATAATATTCAAATTTCTTTTGTACTTTTAGCAGCCTGGAAGCTTTTCTAGCTGGTCTGGTAGTTTCCTCATGGAAGACAGCACATCTAATACTCTAAATAGCCTCGAGGAGCACACTAGTGAGTTTTACAGTATGGATGAAAATCAGACTCTCACTGCTCAGCAGAATTCACCCACAAAGTTCCTGGCCGTAGAGGCAAATGCTGTGCTGTCCTCTCTACAGACCATCCCAGAATTTGCAGAGACTCTAGAACTTATTGAATCTGTAAGTTTGAAATTGTGAGATTATCAAAAGCTCAATTTTAGTTAGATGGCTTCATGTTTAGAAACTCAGTTTAACGGACACTGACCAGTTTTATGTTAAGCATTACTTTGTATGTCATGCTTAATTTCACTCTTATATTTTGCAGTGACTTCTGGAAAAAATATATAAATCTTTCTCAAGTGTGTACCTTGTATGGAATTAGTAAAAATTTAAAAGTTATCATTTTATTCTTTGTTGTACAAGTTGTACAAATATGCTAGAGATAGTTGAGAACTAGAGAAAACTGTAAGGAAGAAAATTAAAATCTTCCATAAATCAAGAGTTAATAATTTGAGGTATTTCCTTTCAGGCCATGTTCTATACATATAAAACTTATATATTCATATATTTTAAAAGCCCAGTATACACTTATATGTTTGTGGATTTTCCCCCCACATATCATGAGCATGTCTGTTTTCTTAACTGTTTTTTTAAACTTGAATTTTAATGGCTTCGCATCATATGACTATAACAAAATTTATTTATCCAGTGTACTCTTATTATGGGTAATGGTGTCCAGTTTTTCAGTATTTCAAATTGCAGAATGTATTATGTAAACCTTTGTGCAAAATCATGGTTATGCACAAAGGTTAGGTTAAATTGAATTTCTGGATCAAAGCGTATGACCATTCTGAAGATGTCCCATACATACTACCAAAGGATTATGTAGAATTTAATAGTATTTTTCTGATGTGGAATAGAGTGTGAAGTATTCTGATGAATTGTACTCTTTGATAATAACAAAATAATTTGTTCCTTTTATTTAAAATACATTGACAGTAAGCTTTAGCTACTGAATTAGATGGGATATTATTTTGGGATATTCCAAATTAGAGTCATAGTAAAACCATAATCTGTTCCTCTCAAATGGTCTTGTTTAAAAAAAGATGAACAAGGAAAGGAAAACCTGTTTCTATTGATAAAAAATGAGTAGTTAATTAACTGTGGGAATCATCCCAAGTTCAAGATCAGATTTAACTAGGTTATAGCATTAACTTTAAGAACTTAATTCATTGCAGGATCCTGTAGCATGGAGTGATGTTACCAGTTTTGATCTTACTGATGCTGCTGCTTCTCCTGTCAAGTCCACTCCAGTTAAACTAATGCGAATTCAACACAATGAAGGTGCCATGACTCCAGTTAAACTAATGCGAATTCAACACAATGAAGGTGCCATGGAATGTCAGTTTAACGTCAGCCTGGTACTTGAAGAGAAAAAAAACAGTTGTAATGGTGCAGAAAGTGAGGCTGTTCCTTTAACATCCCCAAATGTGGTCAAGTTTAGTACTCCACCCACCATTCTCAGAAAGAAGAGAAGAACACGAGTGGGCCAGTCCCCGGGCAGTGAGCTTAGCGATGGCTCATTCAGTGATGGCAGTAATACAGCATTAAAACACACACCGGTGAAAACACTACCATTTTCTCCTTCACAGGTAATAGTGGAGTTTCTATTTATCTTTCCAAATGTTGATGAGCTACATTAAATTACATCTTTAAAATCCTTGCTAGCAGTGCATTGCTTTGATATCATATAAAAAATGGATAATGTACTTAAAATGTATACATGAGCATGCTAAGCTCTGATAAATCAGAAGGTATCTCACAAAGTATAGCAGTGGCATTAGGATGTCTTACAATTTTTAGAGCTCAAAGGGATGTTTTAGATATGTAGTTCCACATCTTTAATGGGACTCATCAGGAAATAGACCCAGAAAGGTAAAATATTTTGTACAAATTATCTAATAGCAAAGCTGATCTTGATATCAAGTATTCTGACTAACTGTTTAACAGATAACAGGTATATACATCCATAGGTAACTGCTCACTGTAAGAATTTCATGTGTCAGATTTTTCTAGGGATATAAAGAACTACCTGTTTTTTGCTATAGTTATGTTCCTGAGCAGCAGATATTTATATTAGGGCAAACTGTACCTCTCTTTTTTAATGAACACTGTGTTCTAGGCTGTGTGCTAAACACTTTTATTATAGCATCTCAGTTAACCTTCTTTCAAAAAACCTTAAGAGGTAGGTGGAATGAAATGGAGAAGTTAAGCAAGTTGTCTTGCCAGAGATTAAAAAGTTTTATGGGAGTAGGAAGTTTAATGGTCAAAAACTTGGAGGGTGCTGAGATATTATTGGAGGTGTTTTGATGTTAGGATATGAGGAAGATCTGGCAGGACTCAGTCACTATGTTTTCTGAAAATTGTGCCTTCCCCACCCTTCAGGAGATGTCATTTACATAGACTGCAATGTGAATAGTGGGACCCACCACGCCCAGCCCTAGCCCTCAAAGTTACAGAGCTCCTAGAGAAAGGGGAAATGGGCTTGGGCACACTAGCAATTTTCTATTTATAGAGCTTTACACACCAGCAATTTTTGTTGAAGTGTAAAATCCAAGGCTGAGAAGGTGAAGCATGATTATAAAGACCTTATATCCAATGGCCAAGGATTTTATTCTATAATTGATGGGCATCGCTACAGGGTTTTAAGAGAGTTTGACTGCTGATCTTAGGGAGAAATATATTGGCAACATTAGGAACTAAAAATGCTAGAGCTAGAATTCATTCCAGTTATAAATAGCCTTACAGTCATTTCCACTTCTTCCTACCACTGCTTCTAATCTATTGGCTTCAAAAATAAATTACTATTTCACAATTGCATGTAAGTTAAGATCCAATGAGTAAAGCATGTCATTTGGAAAATGGACTATGTGATACCAATTTTGGCTGCTTGGAGCTTCTGAGCTGTGTTGTAAATAAGTAGATTTGCCAGACAGCTGTGTTTCTCATCATCAAAGCATTATTCTGAATTCAAAGTATTCTCATAGGAGAGGACACTTAATTTACTAATAAACTAATAAAACTTTTTTCAGTTATACTGTTATACAAATCTGTTACTTAACACAGCAGCTATTTATGGTTTCTAGATTCCTATGTGATAATATACTGTTTTAAAATTTTTGTACTGTTTTGTAACTTTTGAATATGTGTTAAACGACTATTTCTTGAATGTCTGCTATGTGCTAAACTATGTTCTAATTGCTGAGAAGGCAGTAAAGAACAAAATAACAATTCCTGCCCTGCTGGAACTTGATTTTCATGGACTGGAGTATAAATGTGGTATTATTGGCAATCCCTTTCTAAGAGAAATTGGGAAATAATTTCAAAATATTATCAGTTTAGTAGTTATGCAGGGATATTGATGTTCTAGAAATTATCTTTAAACTCTCTTCTGTTTTTAGTTTTTCAACACATGTCCTGGAAATGAACAAGTTAATATAGAAAATCCTTCATTTACATCAACCCCTATTTGTGGGCAGAAAGTTCTCATTACAACGCCTCTTCATAAGGAAACAACCCCCAAAGATCAAAAGGAAAATGTAGGGTAAGTAGGTATTAAATAATTGTGTTAAAAAAAACAACAGGAAGCACAATTTCAAGAGTAGATTATTAGTTTTTTGTCCATTTATGCATATATCATAACCCCTTTCCATATGGGACTTAGAGTTGAAAACAAATTCATAACCTTATGTTTTATCCCCGGGAGAGCAAAAAGCAACTAAACGCTTTTGTTAAAACTTTGAACTCCTGCAAAACAGCATTTTTACTACTTTTTTTTTACATTAATTCTGTTTTCTATTTTAAGGTCATTGAAATAAAGTCAACTAATTATAGACTTTAATCACATCTATAAAATACTTCCACAGGGGGTAAAAAGATCATTGATTGGCATAAGAATTAGTTTAAGCAGGCATACTTTACAGTAGTCTTGTAATGTTCAAATAAAACATATTTACATGCAAGAAAAGTGTGTGCTTTTTATCATGATTTTGCCTTCCTTAGTTCATATGAGATCAAATTTTGACTGTAACACAAATATCTGAATGATTGGATAGGTTTAGAACACCTACAATTAGAAGATCTATATTGGGCACCACACCAAGAACTCCTACTCCTTTTAAGAATGCGCTTGCAGCTCAGGAGAAAAAATATGGACCCCTTAAAATTGTGGTATGTATATTCTTTTTAAGAATTTTCCTAATTTAATAAAAACAAAAACACAAGTTTTGATTTTTATCCTTGATTTTTAAGATTTTAAAAAAGATATTCACTGAAATTGATAAAAATTTTATCTCGATTTATAAGTTTGAATTTGTGTTCATCTTTTTTTGACTTGTAAGCAAACCTTGGCTTGGCTTGTTTTGAATATTTACTTTATAACATCTAGAGAAGACAAATCAAGTGTCAGTGGAGCTCTGTTCTTAACACTAAAACCAGCCTTTTAGTAGATTCAGTAGTGATTCCCTGTAACAGAATAAAATAATTTTAATATTTTGATATACCTAAGCACTTTCCTAATAATATTTTTAAAACTGATTCATCAGGATATCTCTTTAAGGCTCTGTTTCCTCTTCTGTTCAATGGAGATCATAAAACACACCCCAAAGGGTTATTGGTGAAGATAAAAGAGATAATAGAAATAAATCTGGGGAGGCTAAGTTTCAAGTACAATAGTATGTGCTTCATTACTTGCTGCTATTAAAATAATTTTAATAATAGTGCTAGCAATGGTAGTTCATGAATAGAGATGGGAAGTGTTATCTGTGCTTTCACTTACATAAGTGAAGTGCGCCACACTTCACTCAATACTTGCAATATGCAGTATTTTTGTTATAAAACCGGTTAGTTGATTAATTATTTAACTTATGTATCAAGAGGGACTAGGAGAAAACTAAACCACTGATGAAAAAGTATAAAAGATGGGTTTCTGTATATGGGGAGAAAAAGGAATTGTTATAAAAGACTTTTTAAAAATCTTTTAAAAATACAATTTAGTCACAGCCACTTGCCTTCTTGGAAGAAGATATTCGGGAAGTTTTAAAAGAAGAAACTGGAACAGACATATTCCTCAAAGAGGAAGATGAACCTGTTTACAAAAGCTGCAAACAAGAGGTGATCTTTTAGTATTGTTTATTGTTAATAAAAACCTTATCATGTCCAAGTGACTTTGCTGTAATGTTTTTATCATAAATTATTCATTCTAGCATACCGCTTCTGTGAAGAAAGTCAGAAAATCACTAGTCTTAGATAACTGGGAAAAAGAAGAACCAGGTACTCAACTATTGACTGAAGACATTTTAGACACACAGGTTTGTAAAGCATTTTTTTTTTTTTAATGATTGCTTTAAGTCCTAGTGATTTTTTTCTCTCACTCAGTGCGTGGTCAGTTCATTAGAGATTTATGTAAAGTTTCCTTTAGTATTAGTCTACCTAATTCAGAAAGAAGCTATTAACTATAAGGAATATTTCATTTGCTTCCTCACTTTTTACATGTTTTTTGTTTTGAGAGGAGTTGGGTCTCTTATGTATGATGTCAGAAAATCGTAGTTCTTAAAACTTTAAATTTTAGTATTTATTTTTGGTTCATTTTTGAAATATTTAATTTTACTACACTACTATAAATTTCATTGGAGTCAGAAGCTTTCTTGGAGAGAAATAAACCAGGCTTCCACTACTGCTTACTCAGTAGTCCCTCTATTTGTCTCTGTTTTTGAACTAGTTATTTTATTTTCCTCTTTCTTTTTTTTCTCTCTTAGTCAGAAAATATATTTACAACATCTTTATTAATGATACCATTATTGGAAATACATGACAATAGGTGCAACTTGACTCCTGAAAAACAAGATATAAATTCAACCAACAAAACATATACACTTAATAAAAAGAAACCAAACCCTAACACTCCCAAAGTTGTCACATTGGAAAAGAATCTTCAGGTATGAATTTATAAATTTCTTTTAGTGATTTTTGTTGTTGTTTATTCAATTATCACTTTGGACTTAACTCATCACAAATTATGCTTTTCTTTTTAAATTTGACATTGACTATAACAGTAACTAAACATTCATTAGTATTTTGTCACTCAAACTAAATTTGGGTTTTGAGTGACTCATTCATCATCAGGGCACATATAAACTAAACAATCAGGGTTGTAGCCAGAGACTCTTCTGGTGATTTCCTAGGCACTATTTCATTTCATTTATTTATTTATTTGTTTGTTTGTTTGTTTGTTTGTTTGTTTTTATAATGGAATTTATTGGAATGACATTGGTTAATAAAGTTATATAGGTTTTAGGTGTACGATTCTATAATATATCATCTGTATATTGTATTATGTGTTCACCACCCCAAGTCAAGTCTCCTTCCATCACCATTTATCCCACCTTTGTCCTCTTCTACCTTTCCCTACACCTTTTCCCTGTAGTAATCACATGCTGATGTCTGTGTCTGTGAGGTTTTTTTTTTTTGCTTAATCCCCTCGCCTTTTTCACCCAGCTGCCCCCTCTGACAGCTGACAGTGTGTTCTCTTATCTATGAGTCTGTTACTGTTTTGCTTGTTAGTTCAGTTTGTTCATTAAATTCCACATATTAGTGAAATCATAAGGTATTTGTCTTTCTCTGACTGGCTGATTGCACTTAGCATAATACTCTCCAGGTCCATCCATGTTGTTGCAAAGGGTAAGATTTCCTTCTTTTTATGGCTGAGTAGTATTCCATTGTGTAAATGTACCACAGCTTTTTTATCCATTCATCTACTGATGGGCACTTGGGCTACTTCCAAATTTTGGCTATTGTAAATATTATAAATAATAGGGGTGCATATTATTTCATTTTTAAACTAAAGATAACAAAATCCACTTCTGGCACCTCTTCTCTTAATAACAAGTAAGTATAACCCTAATTGCCATCTTGAAAGGGTAGGTAGTTAGAAGCAGTTTGCCTTGATTTTGTTGGTATAATGATTCCCGGTGAACTTTTTGGCTCAAAAGTTGTAAAACAGAATCCTTCTTTTTCTGTTGCTATGTAACCTGTATGTAACTGCACATGAAGGCTGGAAAAATTTTACTATTTTATCTGAAGAATTCAACCCAAAGAATTTGAGAGTTCATTGAGAAGGAAGTTTACACCACAATTATTGCAGCACTAGCATTTCTTGAAAACATCTTTGGTAATCAAATACGGCCATCTCATCTGTGTCTTGAGCCACTGTTCTTCAAAGGGCTTTGTAGCATATTCTCTCAATCCATTTAAAATGATTTGATTTCCAAGTGACACAAAGCTTTTCAGGAAAATTTATTGCATAGCAGGTCATACCTGTAATATAGTAACCCTTATAATAAGGGCAGAAAACAAATGAAACAAATGTAAACTAGACTTTGCACCATGACTATATTTCCTAATTTGCAAGACATAAAGCATTCTTAGCTCATTTTCTGACATTACATCCTGTCAACCTTTTGTTAAATTTTGCAGCAATAAAGACTGATATTCCTTGCCCTGGCTGGTATAGCTCAGTGGATTGAGCATTGGCCTGTGAACCAAAGGGTCACCAGTTCGATTCCTCAGTCAGGGCACATACCTGGGTTGCGGGCCAGGTCCCCAGTGAGGGGTGTGCGAGAGGCAACCACACATTGATGTTTCTCTCCCTCTCTCTTTCACTCCCTTCCCCTCTGTCTAAAAAAAAAATAAAAAAAAAAATAGACTGACATTCCTTTTCATGTTAAGACTGATTTGATTTGGGGGAGGGAGTTGTGGGGACAAAACTTCTAAACTGCCTCCACAGGCTTGTAAACAATATAGAAAGTTAAAAAAAAAAATGACCTTAAGTATTTCAGTATGTGTTTTTTTAAAATTGTGACTTAATAGTCACCACTTTTTTATTTTAGATTTTATTTATTTATTTTTAGAGATGGGAAAGGGGGGAGAAAGAGAGGGAGAGAAACATCGATATGTAAGAGAAACATCACTCATTTGCCTTTCTCTTATGCCCTACCGAGGGACTCGGCCCACAACCCAAGCATGAGCCATGACTGAGAATGGAACCAACAACCTTTAGTTTTGCAGGACAATGCTCAACTAACTGAGCTATACCAGTAAGGGCTCAGTATGTATTTTTAAAACATAACATCATTTAAAAAGAATGACAATGCCATTATCCAAACATTTTTTATAATAACTACTTATCAAATATCCAATCAATTGAAATAATTGACTTTTAAAAGTGTAATTGTGTAGTATAGATAATTAAGTATTTTAGTAATTTTAACAATGCTATTAATATTTCCTTCCTAGTCCAATTGTGAATGGGAAACAGTGGTTTACGGGAAGACAGAAGACCAACTTATCATGACTGAACAAGCAAGGAGATATTTGAGCACTTACACAGCTACCAGCAGCACTTCAAGAGCTCTCATACTGTAATTGTTATTAAAACTGATGAAGTGCCCCACTCCCTTATTATATTCTAAACTAAATTAAGTTGCAATGAAATTTTTGTCAATTAATTGTTTTTAAGGTTTTAATACATCCCTAAAACAGTTTGCATCTTTTTTTCATACTTAGCAGGTAGAAAGTAAGAAATAGGCAAATTTCATAGTTTATTTTTTAAGAGATGAGATTTTTAAAAATTGTTTTTAAAAAACAAGATAAAAATTATACTGGAATGTTCATTATTATTCTAAAAGTAAATGCTCACACATTTTCTTCAAAAGATTCAAGTTGCTACTCTCTTAATGCTGCAGTTTTGTTATAGATAGGTTTATGTGTGATTTCTGAAGTTAGTCTATGTATGAGAAGCACGTGGTTTTATGAAGTACTTTTGCCTGTGTGCTGATTTACTTAGGCTGCCATTTACAAAGAAACACAATGGAAGGGAAGTGAAAGGAAGGATAGAAAGTTGCACTACTAATTTTTGGTATTTTTCAAAAACAATAAAACTAACTACAGTGCTAAATGTATTTATTTGAGCATAGTACTAAAAACAAAAAAAACATGGAAAAAGGGTATTTTCCTTTGTAAAGAGTCAGTATTTTCTTCATAAATCTCAGAAGTGCTGAGAGTTTGTTGAATGTATTGTACAGTAAGTAGGAGCAGAAAAACTTTGTAAATTGGAAAGAAGTCTGTTTTTATAATTTATTTTCATTTTTAAAGCTTAAATGTAGATATTTATACCTAGACAGGGTGTCTAGAAGCCAGTGTTGTTTCCTGTTATTACAACTGACATATTAAAGAACAATTTTGACTTTTAAGTATAAAACAGTAGTAAGCTATAGCTGCAAAGTACACAATATCTATACTGTATGTCACATCTACCTAAATATTGCACTATGCCCTTTAAATCATGTTGGTTATAAATGTAGTTCTAAAAAATGTACTAAATAATAATTTAATATTTTCTTTTTAAATTATATGGGGAGGGGTTATATAAATTAATCTGGCGATTTATATATGTGTTTGAAATTTTTGCATTTTGTTTAAAAAAATAATATGGTACTTTGGTCCCTAAAAACAGTCTGCACTTAGAAGTTTATTATATTTACTCAATGTTTCAGAAGTAGAGAACATTATTTTTTATTTATAAAAATATTTTGTCCTTTTATAAAATTTGTGTTTCTCTACAGGTTACAACAGTTGCTTCAGTTGCCTGTTTTAGGTGTTTGCACTTACTTTATTTCTTCTTGAAAGAAGGTCTTTGTTTGCTTTTGTGTAGAGATTTTATGTATTTTTTTGAGATATATAATGGTGTGCTGTCAACTTAAACACTGACAGGTAAATAGAATTGTACACTGTAGTTTTAATTTTTATTTATAATTGACACACTCTCTCCCTCTCCACCCCTGAAGTATGCTGCTATAGACGATAGCAGAGTCCACTTGCTGCTATGAGAGAAGGAAAGAGCGACCACCACTTGCACTGTGTGGAAAGAGAAAACGCAAATGACGGCACGTTCTCAAGTTAACTTAATGGAATCAACCATTACCAGGCAGATTCTTGAAAATACCAAAATACTATGCCTTAAGACAAGAACAGCTTAAGATTTTCTGATATCTT
The DNA here is from genome assembly GCA_004026545.1 of Mormoops blainvillei. Taxonomy (NCBI): domain Eukaryota; kingdom Metazoa; phylum Chordata; class Mammalia; order Chiroptera; family Mormoopidae; genus Mormoops; species Mormoops blainvillei. The sequence goes on from PVJD01000752.1 coordinate 83,285, forward strand.
TATGTTAATAGAAATGGAAATACTAAGTATTTTAATGCCTAGCTCTTGAACAGTAGACCTAATAGGGTTTTAAGCTATTTAAATCCACTAGCTCGTTTTTGCATATTAGATGTAGTGAGAAGTGAAAAAAGTATCCGCTACTAAGATTATGCCTCCTTGATAACAAGTAGATGAACCAATTGGAATCTCCTTAGCATGTTTGTCAAGTATGTTGATTGCTTCCTAATTAGTGAACTTCTCACAGAAATTTCACTTTTTAAAACCAATGGTTGTAACAAAATCATACTGGATTATTTCAATTTCAGTTGCCTTGAACTAATAGCACATAATAGTTCTCTTTTTGTTTTCTGTTTTATTTTATTTTTTAAAAATTTATGTAGCCCTTAGCTGGTTTGGATGTACATAATCTCCAATCACCAAAGTATAATATCTTGGGAGAGCTATATTTTTTTAAGTATAATTTTTCTTGAGCATGAAACTATCCCAAAGGTAATATATTGCAGATAAACCTGAGATTATTGGACATAGTACCTATTTGGGTTGGTATTGGTTGAATCCTTCAGTTAACTGCTTTGTTGCTTTTTGTAAGAACTTTTTAAATCTTAAGCATGTCAGGCATCTTAAGTCACCTTTACCTGTTGTGTTCATTTGAATTTCTTTCAGTATGTTATAAAAATGCCAGGCATACATATAGCAGCCATACTTGCATGGAAACTGAGTACACATATATAATACTGTATTTTGTTGTAAGGTTTTCACATTAATACAACAATTACCCTGACTAAATTGAGTTTCTTGATGTATGCGAAAACTTTCCACTATAAGAGAATCTTGCTTACGGTTTTGACTATTAACATCCGAAATAAAGCATCTGTGTACAAGCTGACTTGGTATTGCTCATTTCACTTTGGTTTTATGTTTATGGTATTCATTGAACCTTAAGGACTTAACCCAAGATTCCGCTCTTAGACCTCTTCTCCTTTAGGACTCTCTTCACAGGCAATTTTATCTATTAATACAACTTGACATGTTGCACTTTACTCCTGAGCCTCATTCAGAACTGTATTTTCAACTGTCTTTAGATATTTCCATATGACTCTTCTGTCAACACCTTAAATGCATCACGTCCTCATTTTCTTAACTTGGACCTGCTCTTCCTTTTTACTACCTCTTAGTAATATTGCCTTCCCTTCAATCATCCACTGAGAAATCTCCTGCCCTTCCCTCACTCTTTACATCAAAGTCTGTTGTAAACTTGTAAGGCCATTGCTCTAGTTCCATTCCTTCCTCACTTCCTTGGATTATTGCACTTAATCACTCTGATCTCCATTCCATAGGAACATCAAGAAACTGTTCAGTGATATCGGGTGTCACCTGGGCAAGGCCAGCTGGTCCCCAGTTTTTACCTTCATCTTTCTAGGCTCAGAAATCTGATGAATTCAGCCACCGAAAAAGAGTTAACTTCTCAGTAGTCTGCTTATGTCAAGTGTGTGAGACTGATTCATGAAACTGGAATGCCAACCTAAGTTATGGTGTGAGATACAGCTGCTGAGAGGACGAGGCACGATCTCTCCTTATATTACCCATAAAGAAACACATACAGAAAACACACAGATATGTCACATTTCTATTCAGAGACCTTCCATAGTTGTCTGTTGCCTAAATAATAATCTCTCTTACGTGCACGCTCCTGTCTCCATATCTCCATGCCTGTGTTTGCAATGTGCTCCCTGCATGTCTGCTTTTGTCTCCCTCACCCATTAAAATCTTAACCTTCAAGGTACAGGTCCATGAATCATTTCCTGATTATCCTAGTGCTTCCTTAAAACTTTCCCACTAGACTTTGTTTTGAAAAGTAGGGATTGCTATTTATAGCTGCTGTGTCTAACATGATGTTTAGAAAATCTCGGTAAGTGTTAAATTGAAGAATTTTTTAAAATTAGTCATGATCTGGAGAATATTAACCATACTTATTTTATGCAACAGATTGTAAATAGCTTTGATTTATTAGTTATCTGCATGAAACTAGTTTTGCTTTATGGGTAGTAAACTATTATTTTGTTAAAATCTTCTAGCTCATTTTATAACCATGTAATTTCCTGCTTGATTTATTTACTTATAGAGTGACAGGCTTGCCAGCCAAACAGAACTTTAATATAAAACAGATGGTAGTTTTTGAAGAGGTACTTCACTCTGAGAAGTGAAAATTTCTTTTTAATTAAGTACTGGAGGATAAAATGAACCAACTGAAATTCCATTGGAACATTATACTTTCCCCTTTCCTCCTCAAAAAAAATGGATATAGTCAACAAGATGTGAAATATATTGGTAGAAAACCAAGATGAAATGCACCAGGAAAATAAATTATTTGTAGCCAACATGTGTTGGGAAGAAAGTGTTTTTGAAAACTTTGTAGTGTCTTGACATTAGCACATTAAAAGCTGTTGAGTTTGAGTAAACTCAGTATTGAAAGCATTGTAGTACACTGTCCTCACTTCTGAAAGTTTCAGACCTGCTGTGCTTATTCAAGTTCCAAGTACAGAATGTGCTAGGTTATAGTGGATTTTCCTGGCTGGGGAAAGAGGGAGGGAGATTGACTTTACTCTGATTTTACTACTGTAATTTTGCCAACCCATAGCTCAAAAGATCAGACCAGATTCTGACATGGTTTTTTAAGTCCCAATACAATTAGTACTTATTTATTCTTTCAACTTGCAACCAATACTTAACTGAGTGCTTACAGTACCTGGTGCTAGGTCTTGGGGATACTATGATAAAACAGGACATGACCCTTACCTTAAAGAAGCTGATATTCTATAAAGGCAGATGAATAAGTGTGTAACCAGCAATTGCGTCTTTTCTCCTTTGGCCGCAAGTGAGATGGATCAAGTAGACAAGTTTTCTATTTAAAGATGCTCATTTGAGAATAGTGGAGTGGTTGGTCCCTGCCTGCATAGTGTGGACTTTTCCCCCATATACTATGAAGAATTGGTTAGGCTAGCACCACCCAGGGGTCTTGCAAGTTCACAGACTAAAAGTTTGAAAATAATGTAGCAGCTGCAGCCATGTATTGTACCTGTCACGTACATTATTTCATTTAATCTTTCCAACAACTCTGTTAGGTAAACAGTATTATAATCCACTTTTATGGATGAAAACAAGCTTAGGTTAAAATACTTGTTTAAACTCTCACAGTACAATGCAGAGCTGGGATTCATTCAAGTGTCTGAGAATTGGGTTGAGGCTTTAAATTTAAAATTAAGCATAGGGCACAGTAATATACATTGTATGCTTCCATTTCTATAAAAGTACAAAAACAGACCAACTACTCTATGCTGTTAGAAGTTAGGATAGTGGTTATGCTGGGTGGGAGGGTTTTGAGAGGAGCCGTGAGGGGGGCTTCTGGAATGCTAGAAAGCTCCATTTCTTGCTGTGGATGCTGATTTTATGGATGTGTTTAAGTTTGTACAGATTTAAGCTGTACTATTATGTGCACTTTTCTGCATGTATGCACATTATGCTTCTATGATAAGTTTTTAAAAATTAAGTCTAGTTGGATAGGAGAGGAAAATAAAAATCCCCTGCCACAGAAAAAAAACAACAAATTTTTCCTTTCACTTTTGCACTCATATGCTTACTTATAAGAGCCTGTGAAGCTGGACTCAGGAACTTCTCACCATTATTCTCTAGCATATGTTGGGCCTGTTCTAGTAAAGTAAATTTATGCCAAATTTATACATGAAATAAATGAATAGTTCATGGGCTGTATATGCCAAATATATCAAATTTTATGTCTATAATGAGTTTATTCTACTGCATTGCATGAACCCTCTACTCAATAATTATAGTTCCAAACTAAATAGTCCTAGTTCTCCTTATATACTCCACAATTACATCTCTGAATCTTTGCTTAGTCTCTTGCCTCCACTGTAACATTCTTCTTTTCATTCCCACCCCACTGAAATCTCCATATACCTATTGCCAAATATTCGTCTGACTAATGTGGTTTCCTAGTTACTTTGCACCTTAGCAAATGCATTTCTTTTTTTGTTTTTGTTTTTATTGTTCGATGATCTCTGAACTTTTTATTGGCCTCCTGCCTCCCAAGGGGTGCCCCACTTCTGCCACCTTGATGCCTTGGAACTTTGGTGTCATTGTCCTCAGACACCATTTTTGCCATCCACAGTCCTGTGGGTAGTGGTCTTGGGATGGATTATATGGAGTTGCTGTTGTTCAGGGTGTCCATAGTGTTTCTTTGTAGTACAATGTGTTACTATTTTGTTTGTTTAGAACTGACATTCTCTCAAACAGCACTCACTTAATTCACTCGTCTGCTTGATCCATGTTCTTCGTTCCCAAAACCTCTGTTCACCCAGGGCTAGTAGGCTATTTGACCTTCTCCAGTTTATTGAATGCTTTTGCTCAATTAACAATAAGTGCAAATAATGTCAGGTAAGAGGGCTTCTACTACATTTTTTTAAGTTTAATAATGTATTTTATTTAATACTATATATCCAAAATATTATCATTTTAACATGATTAGTATACGTCATTAATGAGGTATTTTACATTTTTTTTTCTATTTCAAGTCTTTGAAATCCAATGTGCATCTTACAGACATATTTTAGGGGCTCCATAGCCACATGTGGGGAATGGCTACTGTATTGGGCAGTGCAGTTCTAAATCACTAAGAATTCACAGAGAAAATGCTTTGTAATTCAGAAGAAACACTGCCTATTTCAGGCCACAACAGAACAACTTAATAAGCTAATAGTCATTGTTACCTTTTTCCCCCCCCGCCCTCTTTTCCCCTCCTTTCTCACTGAGTCTTTTGGAGTTTATTAAATTTGATACCAATTCTCCTTACTGACCGTGGGAACTTGCCTGTCACAAGCTTCCGTTTTTTTCACTAGTAAAATGGAAGTCTACCACATTCTTTAACTTTCATATCACTGTCTCTCCCAAGGAGTGGTAGGCTCCCTGAGAAAACGTGCCGGGCTTGTAGCACACGAGCGGGAACTATGCAAAACACAAAGGATGCTCAAAAACCACCTGCAAGCATACTGAAATCCTGCGAGGGGAGGTAGACAGAACTCTGTAAGTGCTATGAAGGAGAGAGATATGATCCCATGAGAGGTTGTGACCAAGGAAACTGATCCACTTACCTCAGGAGAAAGTTATTTCTGAGGTGAGGTTGCACAAGTGGAGAGGCATGAGGTAACTAGGTAGAGAGGGCTGTGGAACAGCAGGCATAAGGCCCCACGGAGGGAGCGAGCGTTCCATATTCAAACACCTGAAGGCCAGGTGGCTGCAGTGGTGAGACTGGTGGAGAAGAACAGTGCAAAGAAGACTCCCAAAGAAGAGGAGCCAGCCCTGGTTGGCCATGTATTCTCTGGGAAGCAAACCCTGCAATGGAGATCAGCATGCCAGAAATGTACCTGGGAGTGCTCTAGTAATCCACACCTGAGGAAGGGAAGGAAGCAGGACTTGGCCAAGGAAGAAGGTAGGTGTCAGTGCAGTCTTGATGAAGAACTCGGCGGACTCCATGGACTCCACGGCGAGCTCTGAAGTTCGTTCAGGTTGTCCCTAGTCAGGTGAGGAGATGGGTCTTTACAGCCCTGGGTCTGTCATTGCAAGTGGGCTGCCCCAGGAAAAGGGTCTGCCCTTGGGTGAGGACTCTCCTAGTAATGCTTTGACTTCGGTTTCTTTCTGGAGTAGGGGGCAGGGTTGTCTGCTGAAAGAGAAAAGGAGGAACTGTCCTTGTGGGAGGCACTGTCAGAGATCTGAGAAGAATAAAGAATTTCTGAAATAATCCTTGGGAAGAAGGGGGAAGGGAATTGATTTGATCAGGGAAACAGTAGAAATGTCAAGCAGCAGTGGTGACTGGCTGTAGGTTGGCAAGCAGGAGCTCAGGTTGCTGCTTAGGTCCCTAAAGGCATTTTTGTGTTAATTCAGCCCCACTCGTTTCCTCAACTGGGTACATGCCCACCAGCAGGGGCCCTGCACCGATACACAGTGATACACACCTTCTGTCCCCTTGGCAACCGACACCTGGGCCCATGGATCCAGTGCAGCAGCAGAGGTGGCAGATAGTGTACCCATTTGCCAAATGGATGTGACGAAAGGACTGAGGGGCCAGGGGATATTATAAAGAAATGTGGTTCATGGAGTAAGGAGGGGTAACCTCAACAGGTATTCAATTTGTCTCTTCAGAATTCTCATCACACTTTATCTGTCCTTCAGTTATGGTCATTACTTCTGGCTTTTGTTGTAGCTTTTTTGCCTCTTCAGGTCCCCTTCTAGATTTATAGTTCTCTGAAGAGTCCCAGCTCCCATTGGGCCCTCAACAAATATTTTCTAAATGTTCTGGAATGTTGTCTTCTGGTGTTTGACTCACCTACCCTGACTCATCTGCACAGAATTTATTTATAGCTTAGCCAAGTGTTTGACAGGGTGGAGGAACGGAGCTGGGATCCACACCCTAGGATCCTTATTCATTCATTCACTCAACAACATTGATCATGTTCTGCCATAAACTAGTAGGGATAGATCAGATATGCTTTCAGTCTTGTGGGGTTTAACTTTTGGTGGGGAGAAGGACACACTCAACAGTAACTACGCAACTACAAACCATGGTAAACATTCTGAAGGAAAGGACACTGTGTTTTGGAGATATCTACACTGTAGTGAAGGGATCAACTAGATGGGTGGTAAGGCAGGGAAAGTTTCCCTGGGACAATGATACTTGAGCAAACTCCTGCAGAAGGGGTCAAGAGGAAGGGAAATAAAATATAAGAATATGAACAAAACAAGGCTAAAATTCTTTACTGGTGCACATATGCTGCCCAGGCTCTATGCTGAACACACCTGTGCGCCACTGAACACAATCTGGGCAACTCCTCCACAGGGTATGCCCTCTAGACTTCTGTAGCCACGGAAACGGTACATTCTAAGATCAGAGACCACAGCTGCAGGAGGTGTAGGGTGCAAGCCTGGACATGACCTCTGCATCTTTCAAAGTTTCAGGAGAGCACAAGAGCTACGGCTTCTGCTTTGGGGAGTATCAGAGAGAGTATGAGTTCTTTGGACAAGCCCATTAATCTCCTGCTTCTCTATAACCACCTGTAGCTACTTGTGGCAAGACCGTCCTCTACATACATTTATAATATGTTACTATAACTACATTGAACCTAGGAAAATCAAACCCAACATGTACTATTAGGACCTTCTCAGTCATTTTAACTGTCAAAATACTGTGTTTCCTATTGTTACTAAGTCCTACAGGACTCTAGCGTTCATTGAATTAGTATTTTTTAAAAACCTTAAAATGACTTGAAAGACAAAAAGGCACTTATTGGGTTAATAATTCTTTCTTAAAATAAAGAGTCTAGAGGTGCCAAAGACACACAATGAAGAAAAGAAAGCCTCTTCAATAGAAGGTGGTGGGAAAATTGGAAAGCCACATGCAAACGAATGAAACTATATTACAGTTTGTTCCCATGTATGAAAATTAATTTAAAATGATTCAAAGATCTAAATATAAGATATGAAATAATATATTACACAGGAGAAAACATAGGTACTAAACTTGGGGACCTTGATCTGAGAGAACATTTTATGAATTTGACCTCAAAAGCAAGGGAAGTAAAGGCAAAAATAAATGAATGGGACTGTATCAAACTAAAAAGCTTCTACTCAGCAAAATAAACCACCAACAAAACAGAAAGACATCTGACCTAATGGAAGATGATATTTGCAAAAAATAGCCCTCTGACAAGGGGTTAATATCAAAAATATATAAAGAACTCATACAACTCAACACCAAAGAAACAATCCAATTAAAAAATGAACATGGGGCCTAAACAGACACCTCTCTCAAGAAGACATACAAATGGCCAACAGATATATGAAAAGATGTTCAACTTCACTAACTATTAGAGAAATGCAAATCAAAACTATTGTATGATGAACCCTGGCCAGGTAGTTCAGTTTGTTAGAGTGTTATCCCAATATGCCAAGGTTGTGGGTATGATCTCTGGTCAGGGCACATACAAGAATCAACCAATGAATGCATAAATAAGTGGAACAACAAATCGATGTTTCCCTCTCTCTCTCTTTTTCTCCCTCTCTCTAATAATCAATTAAAAAACTGTAAGATACCACTTCATATCTGTTTGAGTGATTATTATCAACAAGACAGGTAATAAGTGTTGGAGAGGTTGTAGAGAAAAGGGAACCCTCATTCACTGCTGGTGGGAATGTAAACAGGAACAGCCACTATGGAAAACAGTATGGGAGTTCCTAAAAAAATTTAGAGTTAACAGATGACCTAGCAATCCCTCTTCTGGGTATCCACCCGGAAAACTTAAAAACATTTATTTGCAAAGATATATGCAACATTGTTCATGGTGGCCAAGGCATAGAAACAACCAAATTGTCCTTCTATAGATGTTTGGGTGAAGAAGATGTAGTACATATATACTATGGAATACTATTCAGCCATAAGAAACGATAAAATACTGTCATTTGTGACAATATGGATGGACCTTAAGAATATTATGCTAAGCGAAATAAGTCAGAAAAAGCTAAGAACCATATGATTTCACTCATATGTAAAATAAAAAAACTGAAATTCATAGATACAGACAACAATATGGTAGTTACCAGAAGGAAGGAGGTAGGGGTATAGTTAAGGTTAAAGGAGGCCAAATATATGGTGATGGAAGATGATTTGACTTTAAGTGGTGGGGGCATGCAATGCAATATACAGATCGTGTGTCATATAAATGTGCACTTGCAACCTATATGATCTTATTAACCACTGTCACCCCAATAAATTTAATAATAAAAAAGAGCCTTCATTGGATTATGTTCATGGATTTTTCCTTAGACACTTTTAACTTCTAGGTTGATTAGTTTTTTTCCTGTTATTCCTGATCAAGGAATATCAACTCATTCAGTTCACTGTGCTCATTTACTTTGGATTATAGATATTCAAAATAGAAAGATCTTAGATATCTTTCTGTAAAATGAGAATTATTGCTTCTGTAACAAATTGCCACAAATTTAGTGGCTTCTAACAACACAAATTTATTATCATAACCTGGAAGTCAGAAACTTGAAGTCAGTTTCAATGAGTTAAAATCAAAGTGTTGGCAGGCTTGTGTTTCGTCTGGAGGTTCTAGGGGAGAACCTATTTCCTGTCATTTCTAGCTCTTAGAGGCTACTTGCATCCTTGAGCCATGGCTTCTTCTTCCATCCTCAAAACCAGGAATGGTTGGTGGAACCTGGCTACATCTCTCTGACATTCCTCTTTTTAGTCAACTCTCCCTCTCATTCCTTTGTGGTTACATTGAGTCCACCCAGAGAATCCAGACTAATCTCCCCCTGTCAAGATCCTTAACTTAATCATATATGCCAAGTTCCTTTTTTACCACATAATGTAACATATTTATAGGTTCTGGGGATTCACATGTCAACACCTTTAAGGGTCATTCTTCACCCTCCCATATTAAGATAATATGGTAGTGTGAATTATTGCATTTGTGGCAGATATATAGTCCATTCACTAATTTTGAATAATGGAGTAAATATAATGTATTAATTACATAATGCTCAGAAATTGGAGTCAATGAAAAGAAGCTATCCAGGTAGCCCTTTATAAGATGTAGTTTATCTTAAATGCTCTTTTTTTTATTACATTATTACTCTTATTTTATTACATCATTCTTAGTTTTTTTTTTTTTTTTTTTAGTATGCAAGAATCTTTAAATACCATTCATGGATTCATCTAATAAATATACATTTATTTATTATATATAAATAAATGTATAAGCATTCTTCCCAGGCATAGGATTGGGCACACTCTCCTTATTAGAAACCACTATTTATTGAACTACATTGATGTTGAAAGAAAGAAAGAAAGAAAAGAAAAGAAAAAAATTAGCTGAGCTTTGAACAATAGTAGAGATTAATACAAACTTCTCATGCTTTTGGACTGAGATATAAATAGGTGGATCAGATATCTAAAGAGAGGTAGAATCATGAAATTTACCATAGAACCCAAATTGTTAAATCAAAGCAGATACACTTTTTCCCACTTTCATAAATTTATTTTAAATTTTAGATCAATTTATCTCTTACAGAATGCACAATTACTAAACATTTCCTTTCAGTATTTAAGGAGATATTCAATTATCTCTAAGTATTTAAACATGTATTCTTTTTTTAATTTTTAAAAAGATTTTATTTATTTATTTTTGGAGATGGGGAGGGGAAGGGAGGAAGAAAGAGAGGGAAGGAAACAGGAAACATCAATATGCAAGACATACATCAATCGGTTTCCTCTCACATGCCCCGAGCTGGGGACCTGGCCCTCAACCCAGGCACTTGTCCTGACCGGGACTCAAACCAGTGACCCCTCGGTTCGCAGGCTAGCACTCAATCCACTGAGCCACACCAGCCAGGGGGGTATTATTTTTTAAATATAAAAGAGAATACTATAAACTTAAAATGGGTGGTAAAAGAGAATACTATAGACTTAATAAGAGAAATCTTGGGGAGTAATAGCTATGCTTTACCACCCATTCTTAATTGGTTTCTTGTTTCTTCTCTCCAGCACTCGGAGGTTGTAGATGACCCATTTTCCTGCGCGTTTGCCCCAGACCTGCTTTTGAGAAGATGCCAAGCCTCCCTTTCAGGTTCATTTCTCCTACCCACCTTGTCGCTCTCCCTTTCCATTCCTTCTTCCAGTACCACATACGGTAAGGTAACTGAGCTGAGGCAGAGTGGTTGTAACTGCAGAAGCATTTCTTTCACAAAAGCAAGACTAAAACTGAGGTTAATTGTTTAAAAAGGAATGAGACACTTGGCACCATCTCTCTTGCCTCTTGGGGTATTAGCACCTTTCCCCAGGTCTTGTATTATTTTGCAGTCACCTAATTAGTCCTTGTTTGTCAGAGCTGGTAAGATATCAGGTAAAATGCAACCACATGAAAATGGTCCTGGAAGAGGAATAAACTGTGGAATAAATGACTTAGGGACAACCCTCAGGGGTCGCCTTCAGACTTTTCATAACATTTTGGAGAAGTTGCTGCAGACAAAGTTATCTTTGTTGGCAAAGAAGCAGTAACAGGAAATAGTTAATTGACACTTTTGTGGGTTACTTACAAAACAAGGATTGTGGTAGAGTCCCAGTGGTATGAAGGAAAGCATTTATGTGTTGCCGAAACTGAATTTCCCTGTAGTGATTTGTAAAAGCCAAACCACTGATGAATATAGGCCACCAGAGAGGCCAGCCCTGAGCAGTGTGCACCTCCAGTGGGGCGTGAAACAGACACTTCTCTAGGCTTTTGTCTCATAAGTAGACCAGCTTGGGCAGGAAATTCATCTGAGACTGCTGTGAATTAGAAACTACAAAGTTATTAATGGCCCGTCTGCTCATAGACCACAGTCATTGAAGCTCTTAGTCCCCTAACCTTTTTCTAATTGCTTCAGTGCGTCAAAAAAAAAAAAAAAAAAAGAAAGAAAGAAAGAAAAGAAAAGAAAAAAGACAAAAGATTTTATTAGGCATTGTTTTCAGAAGAAATAATTAAAGGGAAGACCCAGACAAAGCATGGCTTTACCTAACTCCTATTTTAACTATACATTGCTAGAGAAGGGTTCGCCAAAACTAACAAAAGCTACTAGTCTAGAAATCCATTACAACTGACATAAGAAAGGAAGGCATAGATTGTTTAAACAAAAAGACAAGATCAAACAGAGGGGAAATGGTCTCTAGGAGGAGCCAGGGCAGCGCCAGGTGTGGCGTTAGGGGATGACAGCCAGCCCAGCCAGCCCGTGTCTGCTCAGTGGGCTCCAACACTGGCTTCTGCATTATTTCATTTGGTCCTCACAGCAGCCTTCTCAGGTAGCCATTACGATTTTATTTTATAGATGAGCAAACTGATGACCAGAGAAATCATGCCACCTGCCAAAGATCATACTGGCAGAGGTGTATTTAACATACAGTAAATGAAGCTATAACTTCAGGGCTCCCACTTTGCGAAGGCCCCTCTGAGCTCTAGAGTCACATGGTATGCAACGAGGAGGGGCAACCAAAATGCAATCAGGAAGTGTTTCTGGTGAATTGCCTAAAGACATCTCATAAGAAACGATGGAAATCTACAAATCTCCAGACTTGTTATTTCCTTTTTTATTCCACAGAGATATTTATTCTGCTCTCAGTTTTGTATTCTTAGAGAGGAGCCACCCAAGTTGTAAAAACTTCGGCCCCATAAGACCTGCCTTTGCAGGTAGGTAATAAATGGTAGGGCCGTGTTTTGAACCTGGGTCTTCTAATTCCAAGACCTGTTCTATGTTCAGACTATGTTGAAACACAAAAAAAGCCTAAATAGAACATCGGGTGAAAAAAATACAAGCTGGGTATGAGTATTATTATTGTAATAACATAAAATATTTGCCTCTGATAAAAGACTGAAAGGAAACACTTTCAAGCTAGCAGTGGTTGTGTTAAAATTTGTGGAGTATGAGAGCTTTTTGAAAAATTTTCTGAAATATTGTTACTTTAATAGCATATGACAAAGCTAGTAATGCAAAAAGAATTACTTATATTTGAATTATTTTTACTGTTTGCCATATTATAATATTAGTTGTTCAAGTCTGAAATATTTGTAAAGCAAGGTCAAATTACCAACAATTGAACTTACGAATTCAAATAAATTCCAGCAAATTGTTAATTTTTTTCTCAAAGCATGGGTAGGTGATTTATGTTATCTTGGTGGAAGAAGCAACATTAAATTTTATTTCCAAATACCACTAGGTTGCATTTGTTTTGTAGCATTTCCTGACTTGCATTGTGCTTAAGTGAGTTTCCTCATTCACAAAGTGGATATAATATTGCGTATCCATCCTCCACATCTGGTTTCTGGAGGTCATCAAATTGGACAGGGTAGGGGTACGGGTCAGAAGGCTAGCATCCTTATCCTAGATCTGACACTGCCCTAAGCCAGGTAACCTCTCTGAACTTCTGTCTCCTCTTTAAATAAGATGGGAACAGGTTTATCTCTGCATGATCTCTGGATTGGGATGAAATGAGATAATAAATGTGTATGTGTCTATCAACTCTGGAGTTCTCTACAAAGGTGAGGCATTCTTGTTGACCAAAGGACCAACTATTGTACTATTAGATCAGAAAAACCATACATTCTAAATAGAAACTCTGCCCAAATTCTTGGAATAGATTGACCAACTAGCAAAGGTAAGGATGTGAGGAAGAGGTCAGGAACTCTATCTCCTCTTCCACCTCTCATGTGTGGTTCAGTCATGTAGTACATTGCCTGCAGTATTGCAGGTGCTTAATAAATATTTATGGAATAAATGTACACATGAATATAAGGAAAAGCAATTGAAGTTTGATTTATTCCATGTTGAACCTCAATACTGGAGGGCAATTTTGATCAACTATGATGAAGGAATTACATTTTAGGCAGAAAAATCAAGAATGAGTAAACGTTGGAGAATGGGAAATTAAGGACACTCAAAGGGAATGACAAGTGACCCATTTTGGTTAAAATGTGGAGTGAATAGTAAGAAATAATAATAATACAGTGAAAGTGCACATTAGGGCCAGATCCCGAAGAGCCTTTAAAATCCTGGTAAGAGGTTAACATTTGTCCTGAAGGAATTCGAAACTTATGTCTCTGAGCATGAACAAAGCATTATTTTTACAAGCTAGAGCATATATGTGAATAAAATATGAGTATGCATTATTCCCATTGAACAATGGGAAAATTTGTTCTGGTGACATTAGAAGATAGGTCACCAAAGTATGGGTCACTTGGTGACCGTTGGCTTGAAGTGGTAATGCAGTTAGTAATTAAAGCTTATCCCCATTCAATCAATCAACAAATATTCATTCAGTACCTTCTGTGTGCAAGACCCTGTGTGGGCCATGGATAATAATCACAGATGTGCAAGACAAAAGCAAAAATTCATTTTGCTTAAAGCTTCCCTAGAGAGATGGACACATAACATGCTAAAAGTTTATCAAAAACAAATGTCAGTCCCTTCTGTGTATCAAAATAAGAGGTATAGATGAAGTGCTTTAAGAGTTCTGGGAAGATTAGCTGCTGGGCTGGAAAAAAAATTGCTCTAAAGTACATTATTGGGACTATTAGTGTTATTAGTCTGCTCAAGTTGCTATGACAAAATACCACAGAGAGGGCAGCTTCAACAACAGAAATTTATTTTCTCAACAGTTTTGGAGACTGGAAAATCCAAGATCAAGCTGCTTACAAATTTCTGGTGAGAGCCTTGTTCTTGGTTTCTAGAAGGCTGTCTTCTGTCTGCATTCTCATCTGCCCTCAGAGAGAGAGAGAGAGAGAGAGAGAGAGAGAGAGAGAGAGAGAGAGAAAGAGAACAAGCAAGCTCTGGTGTCTCTTCTTGTAAGAACACCACTCTTACAGAATTAGGGTCTCACCCTTATGACCTCATTTAACCTGAGTTACTTCCTTAGGGCCCCATCTCCAAATATAGTCACAATGGGGCTAAGAGTTTCAACACAGGAATTTTTAGAAGACCCATTCAGTCCATAATAATTAGGAACTTGAATAAAATTTATAGGTTATATAATAACATTGTATCAATGTTAAATTTCATGATTTTGATCACTATACTCTGGCTATGTAAGGGAATATTTTTGTTTTAGCAAATACTGAAGTACTTAGGGTTAAACAAGCATTATATCTGCAACTCTCTAGATAGTGCAAGAAAAATGTGTGTGTGTGTGTGTGTGTGTGTGTAAGGGAAAGAATGATAAGTCAACCTTTAGATCTGGGTAAAGAATTAGAAACAAGTGTTTTTTTCCTAATTTTATTGTTTATATGAAAGTCAATTCTACTAATGATACATCTGATAAGTGGTTGATATCTAAAATTTATAAAGAACTTATGCAACTCAACACCAAAAAGACAAATAATCTAATTAAAAAATAGACAAAGGGGAGCATCTGAAATCTTCCTCCTCACCACTGTCCTCAGGGTTCAAATTAACTCTTATAGAAAAAAATGGGTAAAGAACCTGAATAGACACTTTTCCAAAGAGGACATACAGATGGCCAACAGACATGAAAACATGCTCAATGGCACTAATCATCACATAAATACAAGTTAAAAGCACAACGAAATACCACTTCACACCCGTCAGAATGGCTACCATCAATAAATCAATAAACAAGTATTGGTGAGAATGTGGAGAAAAGGGAACCCCTGTGCACTCTTGGTGGGAATGCAGACTGATGCAGCCACTGTGGAAAGCAGTATGAAGTACTTCAAAAAATGAAAACTGGAACTGACTTATGATGCAGGATTTTCATTTCTGGGAATGTATCTGAAGAAACCTGAAACACCAATTCAAAAGAATACATTCACCCCTATGTTCATTACAGCATTATTTACAATAGCCAAGATTTAGAAGCAACCCAAGTGCCCATTAGTAGATGAGTGGATAAAAAAGCTGTGGTACATTTACACGATAGAATAGTGCTTGGCTGTAAAAAAGAAGGAAATCTTACCTTTTGCAACAGCGTGGATGGACCTGGAGAGTAATAGGCTAACTGAATTAAGCCAGTCAGAGAAAGACAAATACCATATGATTTCACTCACATGTGGAATGTAATGAACAAAATAAACTAACAAGCAAAACAGTGACAGACTCATAGATACAGAGAACAGACTGACAACTGTCAGAAGGGAGGGGGTTGAGGGCTGGGTAAAAATCATAAAGAGATTAAGCAAAAACAAAACAAAAGAAAAGAAAACCTAAAACTCATATACACAGACAACAGCATGGTGATTACCAGAGAAAAAGAGGGACCGGGGGACGCAGAAGAGGGTAACGGGGGGATAAATGGTGATGGAAGGAGACCTGACTTTGGGTGGTGAACACACAATACAATATACAGATAATGTATTACAGAATTGTACACTTGAAATCTATATAATTTTATTAACCAACATCACCCCAATAAGTTCAATAAAAATTTTAAAAAGTCAACTCTATTTTGGGTGAGGATATGCTCTTATTCAAGGAAAGCAGGTGGACATAACTTTTAAGTAAAACAAAATTCAATAAACTTATAGAATAGTCAATTATTCTGAGAACATGTTCTTTCTTATTGAGGGTGCTCAAATAATAATCTTTTTTTTTTAAAGGAGCATGTCCTTACTTGACAAAATATACCAGACTCTGAACCAGCACTTCTCCAAACGCCCAATATTTTTGAAATATTATGGGTCCATGAAATCTAAAATTTTGGGATCCACTCTTGAGGCTCTTGGATAAGAAATTCTATCTCTATAGCTTTTTGCTGGAGGGTTCTAGAAAAAGTTGTCTCTTTTCCAGGCACTTTGTATTGTTGATATTCTTGAATGTGTTCTGAGCCCAGTGAACACAGACACAAAGCTGGGTAAGAAGTTAGGACTTAGCCCTTGTTGCAATTAAGGATTCTTGGTACATTGATATCAGAAACTCCACTCATACTAGTTGGCAAGAAAGTTGATTTTACAATGTTAAATGTATAAAAACATGGAAGTAGTAGATTTCAGTGAAACCATGATGGTGTTCTTTTAGGTTTTGTGATGAAAGAGAAGTTACTCAGTGATTTTCAGCTTAGAATCCTCATATAGACTAATGATCTGTGGTAAAGAATAAAAGGGGCTCCTGGAAAAACAAGATCCATTGCCTTCCCAGCAGCTGTATGGATTTCCTTGCCTGCTAACCCAGAAAAAATGGCTTTAAATGCCAAGTCAGTATATCTATTAGTAACAACCACAAAGCATGAGTAGGTGGCTAAGGAGGCATGATGCTTGGGTGAGAGTGAGGAGGAGAACCCTGGAGACAGAACTCCGGGCTGTATAATGAAATCAACAGATTCAGCTATCACCTTTCTCCTACTTTATAAGGAGAGAGCCATCTCCTCATTTATGATTATACCCCTCCCTTTTCATGAAAACATAAGATGGAGTATATTTGGAAAAACATTACTAAACTACTATCACGCTCGAGAATGTGATCATTATTTTATAATTCACATTTATTGTCTCAAGTGTTGAGATGAAGTCATTTCCTGAGACATAAATTATTACCAAAAAAATTAGGATAGAAAGTATGTGTGTGTTAGGGAGTGTACATTTGGGGATGGAATTGAATTCATTAAATAATCATTTTAGTAGAAACCTCAAGATATGTATAATTTTCCATTATATAAATAAAATTAATTTAATTGTCATATTGGTTGGTTGCACAACTCTGAATTTACTAAAAATTATTGAGTTGACACTTAAAAGACACAAACTTTATGGTATGTAAATTATACCTCAAAAAAGCTGTTAGCAGTGAATTCAGTTTTGTTTGGTGTGTATAACCAATAAAACAGTGACAAAACAAGAAAATAAGAGCAAAACATTTTAAAAGATATACTCAGTTCACACTCGCATGTAATACTGTAGGGCTGTGGAGGGAGGGTCAAAAGTGAGAATCTGATACTGAACCACTCAAAAGGTATGAAACCGTTTGGAATTCTCAGTTGGCAGATTGTTCTGAATGCTTCGGCCCAGGTAACTGCCCTCAGCCTGTACTCAGTGTCCACTAGGTTCCGAGGTGTTGATGGGAGTTTACAGGGGACAGTGACTCAGAGAACTCCGTTGACTTGATAGTTGCTATAACTGGGGTGACCATGTAATTTATCATCTAACCTAAGGACAGCTTGAAAGGTGTTGTTATTATTAATTACACTGAGATAATAACTATAAGCAAACCATATGCAAGGTCCCTGGAGCTCTAATCATGTGTCTAATAAAACAACAAATAATTATGTGTAACTCTTGGTTGATTTTATAAGCAGGATTTACACCTATGCTTACCCTTGTGAGCTTTGATTTCCTAAATTCTGAAGTGAAGAAATTTCTTCCTCTTTCCTGTCTCCTTCCCTCCCCTCCTCCTTTCTTCCCTTCCTCACTTTCTTCCTTCAACACCTATTTACTGAGCTCCTACTACTTTTTTAAAGTTCTATCCTAATAATTCAGGAGATAAAGATAAAGATAACCCATTTGTAGCTCTCGAGGAACTCCTAGTTTAATTTTAGAAACAGATACAAGTACCTAATTACAATTCAAGTGCTTTGTGTGGGCACCTCCTTTAGCTTTCTGCAAGGTGAGACCTCTAAGTTAAGTCAGAATAGACTTTCTGCAGCCGTGGAAGCAGCTATGTACAACAAAATGTCCCAAGGCAAGAAAATCTCTGCAGAGCAGCCTTCCTGAAGGCCTCTGCTCATCTCCTCCATCACCCAGAGTAAGTCTCCTCACTCACAGAGCACATGAGGGTGGCTGCAGGCAAACACGAGGGTGCCCAGTGACCTTGTGTACATCAATGCCACAATCCCACATCCCTGGACAACTGAGTCTGTCCTCTCTAAGGGTATCCTTCTCACTTTCTCTCTCCTCAGATTTCTGTTCACTCTCAGCTTGCTCTTTTTTTTTTAAGTGCCAGTTGGCCTAGAAGTACCTCATCTTCCCTACCCGCTCCTGCCCCACCAAAATGCCTGCTCGGTGCCCACCCGTAGGACTCATGTTTTTGCAGAGGGTGAACAGTCTGGCCTGCTCCTGGCCCATCCCTCCATGGAGCAGACCAAGCCTCTTATCCGCCAAGCTTGTTGCACTTGAAGTTCTCCTTTCTCTCCCAACATCCCTCGTTCCTTGATCATTCTCATCATCCTACAGCAGTGTTGAAGTATTTCCCACCTTAAAAAAGAAATTCTTCTCTCAATGGACACCAACCCCCTCATCTTCCATTTGCCTGCTGCTCATTATAGCAAAGCTCCATTTCCTCACCTTCCCTCTTATTCCGATAACATCCCCTCTTGCCAGACCAAAGCTCAGTTTGCTGTCCTCGTTTTATGATGTGACCTCTTAGAGACATGTGACAGAGCCACTTCTGTCTGAACCACTTCTTTCACTTGGCCTCTGGGATCCTTCTAGTTTTTCTCCCTTCTTACTGGTTGCCCTTTCTTGGTTCCCTTTCCTGTCTCCTCCTCCTCCTACGCCCAACTTCTGAGTATTGGAGGGAGCCCCCAGGCTTCAGCCCTGGACCTCCTTCCCGCCTCTGTATTTTTCCTCAGATGATCTCATCTAGTCCATGGTTTTAAATAATGCCTATAAGCAAATGAAAGAGCACTCATTTTTAATTTCATTTTTCACTACCAAGCAATGCACATTCACTTATAGAAATATATAAAAATAAGAAAATACATATAATCAAAAATAGGAAGATGAAATCAGCATAAACTTAATACACAGAAATAATTAGTTAACATCTTGGTGTATAAACTTCCTCTTCATACACACATGTATACATGCATGTATATATACATTTATATACATAACAATCGAATCACATGGCACATATCATTTTGTAACTTGCTTTTTAAATTTAAGAATGTTTTTGTGGATATCCTTTGATGCCAACATACAGAGGTCTCCAGCATCATCTTTAGTTGCTACACAGTATTTGATAGTGTGGATATTTCCACAATTTATGTAACCCTACTTGTTCTAGAGCTGCTTCCAAAATTTTGCTATTACACAGAAAGATGGTGCTACAAAACCCTGGCAGCCCTGTCATTGGGTCCTTCTGAATTGGGGACAGCTTGTCACTGGGCTCTTCTGCATTGCAGCTCGGGACATGTTCTTAGGAACCGGGAGCTGCTGATTCACAGGCCCGTGTGTTTTAATACATGTTGCCAACCCCGATTGGTCCTAGGGCCCCAACATCCACTTTCTCTTGCTGAGGGCCAGTCCGTCGACATCACCTGTCAATCCTGAGCTAACAAAACGTCCTTAGTGTCCATCCTGGAAAGCTGAGACCCCTGGCCCTGTGCCCTAGGTCAGGCCTTTGTCCTCCTTCTCTGAGTGACCACAGATGGCCCTAGTCCAGGTGCCTGCCAGCATGGGCCCTACCAGGCCTGGCAGGGGACAGCCGCAGCCTGGGCCCCAGAAACACACAAAACGGCCCGGAGAAAAGCTGGGCAGGGCCAGGTGGAGGCCTTTGTGTGTGCCAGACACCAGATGGGAGGTAATTAGGGACGT
Organism: Mormoops blainvillei; assembly: GCA_004026545.1. Taxonomy (NCBI): domain Eukaryota; kingdom Metazoa; phylum Chordata; class Mammalia; order Chiroptera; family Mormoopidae; genus Mormoops; species Mormoops blainvillei. The sequence continues at coordinate 103,426 of PVJD01000752.1, forward strand.
GCGAGGGGGTCAGATGGCAGGCTCTCCGCAGACCTGCTGCTGTGTCTGGGGATGCAGACATTTTGGCGGGAAGAGAAAAATCCTTAAAAAAAAAAAAAAAAAGAACTCTCTCCCTGTGACAGGCCCTTTGGACAAACGTCTTTTTGACTTTGTATTGGGGCGGGGTTGCTGCCCAGAAACTGGACGCTTTCCTTCTGAGATAAAAGCCTTTTGCTCAGTCAGATGTGGGCCAACAATGACAGGGAGTTTCCATATGGCCTTTCAGAGAGCAGAGAGCGGGGTGATGTTTGCACTCTACTGAGCATGGCTGGCCATTGTTGGGGAACTCTTTGAATGCAAAGGATATCAGTAGGGATAGATTTCCCTCCTGATAGGGAAATCAGGAGGGATAGATTTGTGCTGGGTCCAGGGTGTGTGCACGTGCAGAGAGAAAGGACGCTGGGGAGGGGAAAGGACAAGGGACCCTCAGAGAGAATCCTCCAATTTACATCTTAGCCACGTGTTCTTCTTGGGCAAAGCAAGGCCTGGCAGGCGGGAGATGTGTGTGGCTTCCTGACCAGGTGTTGATTTATGTTTTCTGTGTGTGTGTGTGTGTGTGTGTGTGTGTGTGGTGGTAGGTGGTAGGACATAAGCTGGCAGAGCCATACTTTAGCTGTAGTCACATGCCCCATGGCCTCTGACAACTGTGATGGCCTTTCTCCAGGTCTGAAACAGAAGTGATTATAGTAAAAATGGCTTGTGTAGGTCTGAGGTTTGGGAACCATTAGATTAAATGCATCTGGCGGTAAATGCTCTGTTCCGATTTGAATGGAGCAGTCAGTTCTAGAACACTGCTGTTCTGGAGCAGCAGACATGAAGGGAGACAGTATAAAACCCCCTCAACATCTGTTCCACTGACATGCCTTCTTCAGGTGACCTCTCCAGAAGGCCCCGTTATATCTACAGCGGTGACCCCAGGCCTAACATGTTAGCACAGTCCATCACTTGAGCAAAGAGTGGTGCATGCAGGTAATGACACACAGCCCAAATGTACTACGAGGACATGAGGCTCTGGGAGGGGTCTGTAAGGAGTATGAGAGTGAGGACAGGCAGACTAGGGTGACTGCAAGTCAGCTTGAAAAGCCACTTCTGACATGCTTTCCCAGGGCCACCTGCTTGGATCCTTCCTTCCCACAAACCCATGTTATCCTGGATAATATATACAGGCATCCATCTGTGCTGGGGGTGTGTGTCATTGCTCGTCTCCAAAGAGAGAGAAATCTGTATGGGACCAGACAGAACAGAATCACAGAGAGTCCTTCAGAGTTTCAGGGACTGTTCCCTGGAACCAGTGCTTTTCTGAAGCACTGTGAGGCCAACACGAGAGGTCAGGATCCCGCATCCACTTCTTACTTATGGTGTGACTGTGGACCAACCCTTCATTACTGACCCTGTTTCCTTATTGCTATCAGGAGAGAATTATTCCTAGTTTACAGGGTCGGGATATGGAATAAGGTCTGTAAAGACTATGATGATAATGACAGTGATATTATTTTCAATACTTATGGTGGCATCTCCCCTGGCAACCAACCCCCCTTCCCTTAACTGCAACAGGTAGGCTGCCTCTTTCCAGAATGCTGACTCTGAGGGGTTCAATACTGTGGCCATTAACTATGCGTGGCTATTCAGCACTTGAAATGTGGCTGGTTTGAACTGAGATGTGCTTGTGTGTAAAATACATACCAGATTTTGTAGATTTAAGACAAAAGAGAATGTAAAATATCACACTAATAATTTATATTGGCTACATGTTGAAATGACATTATTTTGGGTACAATGGGCTACATAAAAATATTAAAATTAATTTCTCCTTTTCTTCTTGCTTTTTAGAATGTGGCTTCCAGAGAAATTAAAATTACATTTGTGGAATGCAATATATGCAACTGGACACTGTTGACATAGTATGAAGAAGCAGACTGCCTTCTTACTGTCCAGTCCTCATCCTCCCTCATCAGGCTGGCTGACTGGGTGACAGAATGCTCTGATCTGTCTTAACTTTAGTCTTGGGGAGCCAGTCTTTCTGGCTTCTATGTTTTCTGACATGAGGTTGCTTTGAGGCTGTGAATTTTGCCTCGTTTTTATAAATCAGGGGTCAAAGCAAGCCTCTGTCCTCAGGTTGACCAACGCTGTTCTGGAAATGGAAGGTCTGACTTATATTTTAGCACAGGTGATCAGGGAAGTCTAGGTCAAAGGAAACTCTGCCAGGGACTTCAGAGTTTGATGCCTTATTTAACTGTCTCTTTTCTTCTTTATAAGTTTAAATTAAAGCACAAGATAGTTAAGGCATGAGGAGTATTTAGAGATGGTGAGACTTGTGGCCGCTGACTTGGAGAAGGTGTCTGTCTTTCCCTCTTTGGGCAGTGGTAAGCCCTGAGCACTTTGTCAGCAGGGACTTGATCCCCACATACAGTCATTTTCCACAAGGACCTCAGAGAGAGAAGAATGACTCAGCTCCTTCTCACCTCCAATGGGAAGCCACTGAGCGTTTGCATGTCTCACTTACTTCACATCAAGAAAGTGATTTCACACCAACCTCTTTGCATTTTGGTCTAGGCCAAGCAGAATAAGTTGCATGTTCTTAACTTAAAAATCCTCTTCTAAACAGTTTAAAATTCATTTACATTTTTGTTTTTAAGAATGGAAACAGGCTGTCAGCACAGGTATGTCAGATGCTTCTGCCATCGGAGGTACTGTGACCCTGGTACCCACTGCGAAGTCCCTCTCCTGCTGGCCTGCGGCCTAGAATGAGGCTGGGATGGGCTGGGCACACACAGCCTATGGACATGGGCGGCAGAGAAGCCCCTACTTCCAAGGATGGGGGCGATGCTAGGGATCCTTCTCCAGCTTTTATATTTATATATTTTTCAAAGACTCTACTCTAGCTTGGCCAGCTGCGATCAGCTAAGTCATTCAGCCTTTCCATTAAACGAGGGAATTGGCCAAGTGGCTCTACAGTTTCGTGCAGTTCTCAAGCCTGTGATGTTGATATGACAAAGAAGAATCAAGCTCACAGAAAAAGAGACTGGATGGTTCTTCTTAGAACAGCACATACCCAGAAACAAGGACAGGTGAAAGAGGTTACTATGAAATGTGCTTTCCTATCTGATCATCCTCTCCTTTCTGAGGATGATAGTCATCGCCACTCTGACTTCGATAAGTTCGGGCTTCAGTGCTTTCCATCATAGCATACCCGTGCTCTGTGGCCATCTTCCTGGGAACAGGGCTGTGCTACTCCCCAGCCCCTGTTCCTTTGAGATGCTGAGCATCTGTTGACTGCTTGGTGCCAGGCGGGTGGAGGAGTGGGGAGATGGAAGAATATGAAAGAAAAGAATAATATCTATGTCTTCCACTGGGAATTGTTGGAAGCAATAGGGGAGTGTCATAAATTCTTATCCGTTCCTACTCACTCCCTCACCTGTAAAAATGCCCAGTGTATAAAAACTCCAAAAGACAGATATGATCATGTCATTGCACTACCCAAAAATCTTTGGTGGCTTCCTGCTGCCCACATTTGGGCATTTGAGACCATCTATGACCTAACTCCAAGCCTTTCTTTCCAGCTTTCTGTCACACCTCTCAGATTCTTTCATCTCCTCAGAGAAAGCCCTCTTCTCTGCAATTCCATACTTTTTCTCAGCTAAACGCTCTTCCTACAATAAAATGCCTTAATCCCATATTGACCTCTTGAAATCCTAATCATCATTTAAGGCCTAGCTGGCTCTGCTGACTCCTTCAGGAAGCCTCCCTGAATTTCCTGAGCAAGGAATGTTCTCTCGCTTATCTGAACATCCATAGTCTTTGGTACCACTTGCTGTCTACCTATTGTTATAAACTATTTCTATGCATCTTTGACCACACCTTTACGTTCATGAGAGCATTTAGCTCATGTTACATACTTAGTAGGTCACCAACAAATGTTTCCTGATCCATATATAAAATGAAATCAGCATAAAAATACAGGCACTGCTGCTGATGTGGTGCTGTAGGACAGCTGTGAGGCAAGGTGAAACGGAGATCTAAAAACAAATGGCCTCAGACCACCTCAAAGCACAAAGGCTTCATTTTCTAGAATTGAATCCACTGGTCGCTTGCCAGCCCCGTCTGCCTCCCAGAGAGCACGCATTTCTTCCCCTTCTTTTTTCAGCCCCCCACACCTGCATCCTTCTCAGATTGAATAAAAGAAGAATTGGAAATATGAGATGCATTAAGGAAAAGAAGTACTAATTTTGACAGATTATATTGTGGTTAGGCTAATCTCACAACATAGGAAGTTTAGTTTTGATCGCTTTCTGCTTATTGTTTCATTAAAAAAAAAAAATACAAAGAGCATACTTAAAACAAGCTTTCCTGAAGGTCGTGTGGGCTCTAAACCAGTGCTTCTCAAACTTGAATGTGCGCAGACACCGACGAAGGGATTTATTAGAATATGGACCCCGATTCAGTAGGTCTGGGTGGAGTCTATAATTTTGCATTTCTGACAGGCTCCCAGGTGATGCCTACGTTCTGGTTCTGTGGTCAACACCTTGAGAAGCAAGGACCAAATACATAATTTTCAAATTGTGTGTGGTAACTAAGTTTTTCAAATCACCCCTCTCACCTTGAATCCCCATAATATCTTTTGTGTGCGGTTCTTATGGCCCATTTAGCCGATTTTATTTTATTATAGTTATGTTATACATTAGAAGTCATCTCCTTGAAGACAGAAGCCATCTTTTCTTTACACCTCTATATTTTTCTTGATAAACTTCATACTGCTAGTGCATTGTAGGTCTTCACAAATGTTTGTTAAATGAATATATGGGTAAATTCATGGGCAAAGCAAAACTGTAAGACTATATTCCAGGGCATGGTTAAGCTCCTCAGAGAAAATGGAGTCCTGGAAAAGATATAAAGGTGTTGTGTGGACACTCGGCTCCCTCGGGAACGTACCACGTTGCCTAAGAAGAGGGGTCATTGGGAACTGAAGGGACCAAATGCCCTTATGGATGCCATAGGCTTCCAGTCACACTTTGGAATGTGCCACCAGGAAGGACATGTCATGTAGCACATGGAAGTCACCATATAAGAGTTTTAGCATTATGAGTCCCTGAGAACTTCTTACTAGAATCCATGTAATTATTCAAATACTAATTATCAACCCATGAAATATCCAGGCTCTTAGCCTTTTTTCCTTACTTTTCCCTCCTCATTTCTTTTTGTCACTTTTTAACATTTTGGCACTCTCCATCCCATCATAGACAGAGTTGCTGCTGAGAGCTTTCAGTAACAGAGAACCCTTCTCAGCTCTCTTCTTCCTGTGAGCTTCACATACCTGCCACTGCCAACCAGAATCTAAAACATCTGCTTAGCTTGGCATTCTAGGCCCCTAACCGCCTGCCCTGTGCCCCCTTTCCAGTTTTATCTTTCATCCTTTCCCACCAGACACCCCACTCCCCTCAAATGGGCTGTTTTCCACTCCCCGAGACCTCCGTGTTTTCGCTTTTGCCGTACTCTTTGCCTAAAATGCCTCCTCTCCACCTAGCAGTCCCATATGCCTGGCCCTGTCCACTCTCACTTTCCCCAGCGGTCCCCCTCACACCCTAGAAAACTAATCAATCTTCCGCAGGGGCCCCTACCTCTTTGCTCCACCTCTGTTTCTGCATTTATCTCATTGCACTATTGATGGACTCTACCTCTGTCCACCTGCCTTCCCCCTCGTGCCTTTAGTATCCAGTGGGAGCTGAACTCATGATTGTTGAAGAAGTGAAATCCACAGGGAAGTGTTTTAGCTGACCACTATTCATTGCAATCCCTCTTCCTTTCTCCTGGAAATTCAGAAGGAATTCACAGTAATCCAGCACCTACTATGTGCCAATTTCATTACTTCCCTATTTTACTTACTCTTCATAATTTCTCTCTGTGGAAGGCGTTGTTATCCTCATTTTATATATGAAGACACTGAGTGTCAGGGAAGTTAAATCACATGCCCCAGAGATTTCTGAAGATTTTGTCTGCAGAATTGGGGCCCAGAATTCAGCCGTATGCTAAAAATTGGAGCCCTGGAAGCCTAAGTATGCACTGAAAGTATGTGCCACCCTAATAAGGCTAGTGGTTGGGTAGGGAGTGTGTCCATGGCATCTGAGTCACTCATTCCTGAAAGAGGACTTCAGAAGTTGAATGGATTTCCCCTTTTTCCCGTCCCTGCATTCACATGACTCAAGTGGTGGGCACAGTAAGTAGGGAGCTAGCTGGCTGATTCGGTAGGCATGACATTGAGGGTGGGGCAATATTTCTTAACCACAAGTAGCCAAATTATTTCCCCTTTCAAAGGGGGTATTGCTGGTCATGCTGTCATGCTCAAGTAGTCATAATTTGAAAACATTTTCAAGAGTTTTTTTTTTTTTTCTTTTTAAAGACAGTCATTTCACACTTGCTTGTCTAGCTCTTCAGATAGATTGCACCTGTGGGGTAATCAGCCAATCTAGGACTGATGCAAACACAAACACACTTAGGATCTGTGTGACGTTGGACAAATTATTGAACTTATCTGAGCCTCCACTTCCTCATCTAGAAAATGAGGTTGCCTGAGACTACAAATTTGTGAAAACAGGTGCTGAGCCTGTAATAGCGGCTCACAAATATTTGCCTAACCTGAAGTCCCAGGTTGCCCGGTCTCCCCCAATACTTCTCTTTCATCTCAGTCCTACTCAGGCATTGATTGAAGTGCTTAAGGAATTCTAGAAACATGCTGGATATAAATTATAAGCAAATATTAAGTGATATATCTGAATATTTAAATAAGGGTGCCCTTTGGGATTCTCTTTCCTCTTCAGAAAAATGTGGGCCACAGTGAAATGCAGTGAAGGTGAAATAAAAATTAATGAAACTCGCACATTCACTAAGAATTTTTTAAATTGATCTGAGAGACAGAGAGGGGGTGGGGAGAGAGGGAGAGAGAGAGAGAGAGAGAGAAATTGTTCCATTTATTTATACATTCATTAGTTGATTCTTGTACTTGCCCTGACCAGGGATTTATCTCGAAACCTTGGTACATGGGGATGATACTCTAAGCAACTGAGCTACCCAGCCAGGGGTCACTAAGGATTTAGAGACAATTAGACCACTAACATCTGAATCCCTGTTTTGTTTTGTTTTGGTAACACTCCACACTAACCTATAGTACTCTCTGGGTGAGAGGTCCGGATCTGTCTGGACTCCTTTTGCGTAGGTATCTAAAAGCGAGATGTAACTTTAATAAGATATAAATGCATCAGATTATTCTTAAAAGGATTAAGATGTTAGGGTGACTCAGCTGCTTTTCTTAATCCGGTAAATTTTACTAACAAAAGGTGATTTCCTGGCAAACTGGTCTCCCTGCTTGGGTCTCAACTCTTCCTTTAGGAAACCCTGGAAACATGTTTGGCATTTGTCATATCCCTTGTTGGTTTCTTCACACAAACCTTTAAGCCCGAAGGTGGTTAGCTGACGTGTGTTTTAGAAGGAAGATTGTGGAGATGTTAGAATTAAGCTCTAGTAACTGCTGCTTACAGCATGGAGTTTTAAATCATATGATCAAAAGCAAGCTAGAAGATTGATTTTGATCATTCAGGCATTGATGTCAGACATTGATTTAGATAATTCAGTTATTCTAACAGTCTCTACAGGGAATACAAAGTGAATGAATCTGCTCTGTTATGGTGGAGAGCATTTAATCCGGAGAAATTGGTGTGTGTTAAATGTAGTGTGTATTGTGGGGGCCACAGTAGGTTTCAGTGGTTTCTGGCTTTGAGATATTCTTGTTGGATAAAGTTGTTACGGAAAAATCAAACGACCAGACACTGAGGGGTTAGGAGCACGATCTTTATTTACGTGCACGGGCCCAGAGGAGACAAACTCCAAATTCTGAGCCCAGAACAACAGCCCCGCATTCCTTTTATGCTGGGCTAAGCAGGGGAGGTCATTGGGAGGAGTAGTATATTTTGGCACGAAGGGGCTTACAGAAGTGGGAGAGAAACATTTACAGCATTAGTCAGGGCAGACAGTGTCTCAACACCTGCAGCAGGGCAGATAACGTTTCATTTCGTCCTTGGTGTCGGCCCTGACTCCCTCTACACAACCAACTGAGCCACCCAGCCCAGGGCTAGAGTGGTTAACTTTTAAGTCAATAAATATTTATTTAAAAATTATCAGCTGGTTCCTGACTGGTGTGGCTCAGTAGTTTGGGGTATGTCCCACAAAATGGAAGCTTGCCAGTTTGATTTCATGTTGGGGTACATGCCTGGGCTGTGGATTTGTTCCCTGGTTGGGACACACAAGAGAGGCAACCGATCGATATTTCTCTCTCTCATCAATGATTCTCTCCCTCTCTTTCTCTCTCCCTTCCCCTCTCTCTTAAATAAATAAATAAATAAATAAAATCTTTAAAAATATATATCATTTGATGAACATCCCCAACAAACCACGTTAGATAATTTGCTATCTTTCCCATATGCCTACCCTTTACTATGACTTTTCAGGGTAGTGATTATTTTCCCTATATCATGGATAAGTCGTCTAAGGTAAATGCTGACAGCAAAGTATAATCCAGACCATTCCCTCTCTTCCCCTGCCCACCGTTCCCTTGGGTTTAGGCTAACAGTATTGCCATTCTTGAAACCCAAAGGGTCCAGACACCTTACCCAAGAATGCTCCCTGCTCTCCCAGTAACAGAAATCCCCTGTACTGGTTGGTTTCATGGGCCCTTCCCTTCAAGTCCTTTCTAGCTGACTTATCTTTGGAATGCCCTCAGGTCCTTTCCCTTTTTTGTGGCAAAACTTATACCCCATTTTCAATACCTAGCACAAATGTCCCCGAACACCATCCCCCGCCCCCAGTCGGATGCTTACTCCTTTGTTTCTCCCCTTGGCACCCTGTAAATGCCTCTGCTGTGAAACAGATCATGTGGCTTCCCAATTGGTTTATGTTGGTGTCTTAATCTAGACTGCTGATCTTTTCCAGAGCAAGGCCTGTTTTTTCTTTTTTGTGTTCCCAGTGTCCAGCACAACTTCCTGCCTGAACTCATTGTGCTTTCAGATCCTAAGCCTCTGTAAGCGCTTCTTTTCTCTTTGTCCTTCTGAGAACCGTCTCAAGTGCTCATGTCTGCATCTCTGCTCGTTTCTGCAATCTCACGCTCCTTAACCTCCCCTTTCTCTTGCTTGCCATATAATTCCCACTTAGGCCCTGTGAAATTCTGTGTGAGGAGGGGTTTTGCTTCTTGTTGTCTTATATGGAAGGCAGAAATGCATTTCAAAACACAGTATTAAATTGTGGAGGAGGGTGTGTTTCTTCATCCCTGTCACAAATCCAGGTTTGGTGATGGGGGAGGGGTTGTCATCCTGGCAGTCCCCAGCACTAGAGGAATTGCATAGGTGGGAATTAGGCCCATGGTTTTTTTTTTTATTAACTGCATTTCCAGGCTGAATAAAGAGCTTGGGATATTTTGAGGTTGGAAAAATGTTCTCACATCAAGAAGCCTACTCCAGAACAACAACGATGCTATTAACTTCGGCTGCTGTTGCCCTTTTCTCATCTCCGTCTTCTGCCCTCACAGCTCGTGCCTCTGTTGCTTTACAGCACCTTAGAACTTACAACTGAGACGTGTCTTAAATTCCAGATGGGGATGGCCTGGAGATAATCTATGAATAACCAAACATTGAGCTAATATTTCAGTAAATGATTAAATTGTCCTTTTCCTTTAAAAAAAAATGAGAAGGAGCCTACCTGTTTTTTCCTGTGCACTGCCCCCTCCCAGCACACAGTACTCAGGAATCTGATGTGAGGGAGCCCAGGGCACTGACCTGCACGCCTCCACACTGTTTGTGCTGTTGCCCTGGACACTGGGACACAACCCCTGTCTTTCCAAATCAGCTCACCTGCTGAGTAATGGGCTGGCAGAGGGCCGGACTGGCTCCTCCTGGCTCCCTGAAGCATCGGGCCGCATTTCCTCCCTCTAAAAATTAGTTGTGGTTTTGGTCAGGAACACTGAAGGAGTTTCTATCCTTCTCTTGGTCCTTAGAATGAGAGACTATCCAACGAAACAGTTAGGTCATTGGAAATGGGGAAGACATCCATGCCTTTAGCCCTGAGCCCAGAGGGGCAGGTAGGTGCCGTCTTCATGGTGCAGAAGTTGTATAAGGATGACGCTCTAGCAACCTGACTTTCTCACACTGCCCTCCTTCCCACACATTTCTGCATCAGTAGTGTCAGAAAAGCTCCAGCCTTGTGGAGAGGGAACCCAGAATACAAGGGCCGTTTCTTCTTGAGAGTGATTTTCTATTTTAATCAATAAAGTGTGATGAGACCTTGCAGGAATTTTTGCTCTGGGAGTGGCGGGTGGGGACAGAGGTGTGAGTTTCTAGGCGGTGGAGAACCTGCAGTCTGTGACATGGTGTAACCTTTTCTTCTGGCACTCCCAAGTAGAGGCGGAAGTGTGTGAACAGCCCCGGCGAGCTCAGGGCACTTGCTGCTTCCAGATGGTTTGGCTTGGATATGGCCAGGCTGCCCAAACATTTTTAGTTTAGTGCCTCTGTGAGCAGAAGACCATGAAGATATACCCTGGGGTCTCCAACTTTCTTTCAAGGTTCATGGTGTGTATGTGTGTGCATGTGTGTTTTCTCTTCAATTAAACTACTTTTTGGAAATAATTCCAAACTTACAGAGAAATTGAAAGCATAGTACAAAGAACATTTTTTTCTCCTGAACCATTTAAAAGCAAGTTGATTAGATATTTGTTTCTTCCCTCCAGTAACCTATATTTTATTAACATTTTTTAACTTTATTAGCCAGTGTAATAAAAGTTTAACAATGGTATCCTTTTTTATAGTGAAAATTTTTAAAAAATTATTTTTTCTTGGCTATTTTATTTTTTCTAGTTTTATTGATTGTGACATATAACATTCTGTTAATTTAATGTGTATAAGATCATGATTTGATGTATGTATATAATGTGAAATGATCACAATAAGTTTAGTTAACAGCTATCACCTCATATAGTTACAATTTTTTTCCTTGTGATAAGAACTTTGAGGATCTACTCTCTTACCTACATATTTGTATTCTATGGAAATACCACCTGCATGATAGTGGTGACTTTTGAAAAAGGTACTGAGATCAAAGGGGAAGGAGGGATACTTACATTTTTAAATGAATAGTTTCTGTATTGTTTGATTTTTTTCCCAATGAGAATATATGCATGCATTTCTAGCTTGTTTTAAAAGTAAATGAGAAGGTAAAAGTCATAATGAAAAAAAGTAAGATTAAGCTGTTGGCATGATGCCCTCCACATAAAGATATTCCCCTGCATAATCCCAACAGACCCAACCAGTCAGGGAACTAACCCAGCTACATGAATGCCATCTATATCTGCACAACCCGTCACATTTCTCTGATTGTCCCAGTAGAATTCTTTCAATCAAAAGGATCCAGCCCCCCAACCCGCTGTCACTGGCTCCGCCCCCCAGCCTGCCGGGATGCCTGTCTTGCCTCGCCAGGCCAGACGACGTCAGGACTGAGTTGTTTAAGAAGGAAAAGGAAGGAAAAGAGGAAGATTTACGTATATATATAATTTTTGTTGTTTTGGTGTAACACCTCCAGAGAGAGCCCCAGACTTCAAATGAAATATCTGAGTAAAGTTTGTCCCCTCTAGGAAGCTGCCCTTTCCTGCCAGGCCAGCTGTCCCTGTCTTTGTGTGAAGAAAGCCCCTGTGCCAGGGCGCATGGCCCTTGCCCCCAGAAAGGCCCCCTTAGGGCGGATGTACCAATTGGACATCCACAGCAGTGGGCTGCAGAGTCAGTCTGCCTGGGTTCATCTCCAGGCCTGCTGCTAATAGCTGTGATACCTCAGACAAGCTAATACATCCCTTGAGCCTCCATAAACAAAGGGGATAAAGGAAAGAACTATATCATAGCATTTGTGGAGGACTGCATAAACTAAGACACCTTAAGCACAGTGTCTGGCCCCTGGTAAATATCCAATAAATGTTTGCTCCTGTGAATACAGCTGCATTTATCTTAAAGATGTCTTCCACGCCCTGGCTGGAGGACCCAGGAAGCTATGTGGGATTGTCTGTGGCTCCAGGCAACCCCTGTCACACAGCACTGGGCACCTGTGGGTGTGTTTATCCAGTTTCCAAGACTGGGATGGCTTTCTGCCTCTTCTCAGGCTAGAGGAGCAGGGAATAAACAGTCAGAACATTAGGCCTCCCTTCTCCTCCCTACTTCCTACTTCCTTCCCCAGCCTGCACCTCTCCCCACATCCTGGGGAAAAACAAAGCAGCAGATGGAGGAAATGAAGCAGGACCGAGCTGAGCTGGTTCTCAGTAGCACCCAGCTACACGCGCTGCTGAGGCAGCGAGCTGACGTCCAGAGCCTGGCTGGGTCCCTGGAGAGCTGAGATGACAAATAGCTTTGCCTTTGTCTGGTTCCTTTTTGTCACGGCAAGAAGGCAAGACCCTGAGGCTGAACCACCACCCCTCCATCCCAACCCCTCTCCCCCGGGACAGTGGTTTCTCTAGAGAGGAGGATACACGCTCCACCCCCAGCTCCCAGCCTCCTCCTAAAACTGGCCACCTGCTCCTACAGGGCAGTGCCACTCTGGGATTTTCTGGGACAAACTCAGTCTCCTGGGTTGTTTGGGGATGTGGGGTTTGTGTGAGAGGCTGGGGAGCCTGCTTTCTTGATGAGGTCATTGTTCCTTGAATTATTACCTCGCTTTCCTTGGCCTGAACAAGCAGCAGGAATGTCTCAGAGTGGTGTTTGTTTGTGAAACATCAAATCCCTGCCTAGTTACGCTCCAGCAGGCCAGCTTTCCACCAGACTCTGATCCGTCAGAAGTTTCTTGGTCTTCAGTCCTGTAAGTGCAGGTGTCTCTTACCTGCTTCCGAACTAAAGGGCCAGCTCCCGTCCCTGGGCTGGAGCATGTGGCAGGACCAGCGGTCACCTGTGCCAGTGGTCTCCTGGGCCAGCCCGCTTCATAAGTTTCATCTGAGGGCTATTGCCGGTAGGGAATGTAGGCAAGAGGCCAGGGCAGCATTTGGCAGCATTTGGCAGCTCCTGGAGAGAGCGAGCCGTTTGATTCACAGTGAAGTCCAAGGATGGTCACCGCCCTTGACTTCCTGCCTGTGAGCCAAGGCTGCTGGCGGCGTTGACCTGGCCGGCAGTGTGGCCGCCTCAGGCTGCAGGCACTGGCCCCACGGGCCATACCAGGAGCAGCAAGTAGCCTGGAGCCCCTGTCTGCCAGCCACTGGTGGGCCTGGCCCCAGGAATCTGGCCCTGGGCTCTGACAATGATTCTATTTTCAGTTCCTGACTAGCCCTTCAGCCCTCACTCCTGTCTAAGCTTCCTGAGTCACTTCTCCCCACTCGAAGCCCAGCTTCCTTTGAATGGAGTGGATTATCATAACACCATATGTTAGAGAAGCAATTCACAATTTATAAAGGCCTTTTATGCACCAGCTCTCTTCTGATTTTTCATCAGCCCGTGAGGTCCGTGCGCAGGTCGTTTAATCCACGTTTTACAGATGAGGGGCAATGGAGGCTCAAAGAAACTCAAGCAGCTTGACTAACATGATACACACCACACACATGAACACGAGCACATGATGCACACACGGGCACACTGCAGGTCTACGAGTCAGTGTGGGGCCGAGTCTTAGAGCTGGGCTTCCTGCCTCGAGTCTGGTGCTCATTCTCCCAACCCCTCATGTCCAGGTGCCCATGGTGTATGGCACCAGCCAGTAGGACCCTTTCCTTTCTTGCTAGTGGGGGACGTTTGCTGCTGGGGAGCACTGTAGTTCAAGTCCAAGGAATTTAAAGAGCTGGTGGAGGATAAGCAGGATTCTAGACAAAGTGGAGAAGGAAGCCAGGATTTGCTTCACCATTTGGAGCCTTTCTAACATTTCCTTCCCTCAGTATTTCCCCCCTTCCTTTCACAGTACCTCCTGTGCCAAAGGAAACCTCTTCTCCATTCCCTTATCCCCCTACTCTAAGACATAAGTGACTGATAACAGTTTAAACAGTTGCCCTTCCATACCTCAGTACACCTTAGAATTCTGTGGTCTATGTCTCAACTTATAAGACAGGCACATTCAAACACATTGTCCCCAGGAGGAAAGCCCACATTTTTCATAACTGGGGTAGCTTCAGCAAACAACCAGTGAAAACAAACACTGATCACAGGATGGAGCGGGTCCTGGAGCCCTCCCTTCCCCCACCATAGTGCCAGGCACAGTCCTCAGCTGCCTGCGAGAGTCCCGGGGGAGGGCTGGGCAACCAGCACCAAGGGGGCAGTTCTGGGCATAGGCCATTACCAGCCAGGTGGAAGCAATGCAACATTTTCTCACATGCACTGCCTGCCAGTACATACCAGTAACATATTAACACCAATTATTTCGTTTAATCTTTTATAAAACATGTGAAGGACGAGACTACATTTTCCTTCCAACTACTCAGGAAGTAGTCCCCATGACGTTTAACACCTCTCAAGCTCTCACAGCCATTGAGTGTTTCTAGAATTTGGGGAAATTCAGAGCATGGGGTACCCAACATGGGAGGCCCTGGGTGGGATAAAGGAGGTGGGAGCCCTGGGGAGGCAGAGGACACCCAGAGGGCTCAGGCCCCACCAGAGGTCCAGGAGCAGAGTGTGGGGCAAGGAAGAAAGGAACAGAAAGTACATGTGTGTGTGTGTACATGTAAGTGTATGTGCATATGTGTGTAAGTGTGTGTGTGTGTGTGTGTGTGTTTATACATGTGTGTGTGCAGGTGGGCTGCCTGGGAAGGTGGTAGGGGGTGAGGGTGGAGGACACCAAGAAACTGAGAACAAGCCTGCCCTCCCTGCAGTTTTGCTGGGCCAGAGCTAGTCCTGAGTGAAACAAAGGAACCATTTCCGCTGTTTGCTTTGCCTCTTGCCCTGTATCTGAATGTTGTCACCCAGAGACCGTGATCACACTTGCAGCACTAGCTGTGGCACTTCAAAAGTACCGGGTCTTGTTCATCAGGGTTCCTGACTCCTGATGTCCCCCAATACTCCCACCCCCACAACTGCCAGGCTGGGTAGAATCCTGGGCTCTGCGGAGCCTGATGTGAACAACGGTTGATGCTGAAGTGGGACCTCTCTCCAATGAGTGCCTGGGGCCCCCGTGGAGTACAAAACCTCAGTCAGCACTGGGCCCGAATTCCAGGAACGTCTCCTTACTTGGGGCTGGGCAGGATCTAGACCCCCTGTCCTTTCTGGAAAAGCACAGGTCCCTCTTAAGCCAACAGGCAAAGGCCTGGCTGCTGACCCCCTAGGGAAAGGGGTTTAGCCTCATGGCAACCTGTGCCCTGAGAGGCCAGCCCCGGGCTGGGGACTTCCGAGGTCTTCTGGAGGGAGGGGAAAGGTAAGAGCTTCTCTACTTGGCTCCTCCACAGTCCCCAACAGGGACTAGGAACGAGGTTGGCCCAGGCCAGCTGTCCTGTCAATGGGTGTGTCACATGTTAGGTTCCTCTGCTTCTACTCCCTGGGCAGAACACACGTTTCACCAGCCTATATGCTCCTTCCCAACAAAGGATATTAATGGGTGTGAATCTGGTCCTAGGTCCAAAGTCACTGCGCTCTTCCATTTTTTTTTTCTAGGCATGGCCTTGTCTGCAGAATGAGACCGCTCTCCTTGGGCCCTGTGGCTATGCATCTACAAAAAACCTCTCAAAAAAAGGCTGACATTCTTATAAGAAATTAAAAACTAAATGCGATTCTAACCCTTAGGCAATTCATCTTCTATTTTTCCTTGCTCGTCCCTTGTTCTCTGCCAATTTAGAGTCAATGTGTCACATGATGCCTTTTAAAATTGGGCTCTGGCTGCTGCTGCCTTTCCTACCCACTGCCCATCTGCCTGCTCCGAAGGCAGCCCAAGCGCGGGGAGGGGTAGGGGGGCTGCCACAGAGAACGCTCAGGAAAGAACTGAAATATTTGACTGGACTTGGTCCTAACACAGGCAACTGATTTTATTACCCTAAATGTCCTGGAAACCCTGCTGCCTCTGGTGTTAGAAGGCTCCCAGCCCCAGCATTCCCAGATTGCCCTCTGTAGCTAGCCCTGGCATTTTCTGCAAGTGGCTGTGACATGAGTCACAGGGGCAGACTCCAGTGAGGCTGACCGTGAAATGAGCACAGAGGGAAAAAACTGCATCGTCCCCCACTGCAGGGGTGAGAGGCCAGCGGGCTGGCAATGGCCCCGGGCCCCCTGGGGTTTGCGGCAGGGACCAAGGGGTCAGCATCAGCAGGAAGGAGGGTGAGCCTGGAGAGGACAGGTATGACCAGGCCAGGTCAGACCAGGCCAGGTCAGACCAGAAATCGCCCTGGTGTTGCTTGCTGGGCAGGACCTATAATATCAAAAGCAGATATTGCCTTAGGATGAAAAGAGCATGCTGAGTTCTTTCTCACAATCTTTTTCATTTAGGAAAAGGAGCAATGAGGTCCAGGTGCATAATTCTATCTGTCTGTGAAAATCTTCTTTCTCATTCAATGAGGGAGTCTCAGGTATACTCTTGAGGTTTATTAATGTCACAAACAAAGCGTACTTCATTTTTATTTGAATTAGCCAATGAAAATGTTTTATACAAGGTAAATACTTCATCATGAAATATTTAAATTAAAAATAAATAAGCTAATTCCGTCCTACAGAAATCTCCAGCTGCCACGTACAAATAGAGGACACCAGTCATAAATTAAATAAGTTAAAATAAATAGTCTTAGGATACTCTGATTGATGGCTCCAGCTTTCCCCGTTTGCTCTTTAACTTTGTTCCCAGCCTCGTCATCTACCAGGTAAGACTACTAGTCCTTTGAGACTAGGCCCTCATTGAGAGAGCACTTGATACCCTAATCTCCAAGTCATGTTCTGATTCAAGGACCGAGTGTGCAAAAACTAAAACAACAGTTGAAGAGCAGAGATCAGTGAGGTGAAAACCCAGAAGTGGAGGCCTCTTAACACTCCTTCCCACGCCTTCTTACAGTTCACATGGAGATATGGAAACAGATAGCTGAGCAAAAAGCAACATGTGGTCACAGAGCAGTAGCATATAAAAAGCAGGTGAGTCCAAGACGAGTACTGTGGCCAAATTCTTCTTTGTACCAAGACATGGCAATTTCCAACCTAGGCTTAGATTAAATTTCACCATAGAGCATGAGGTTTTGTTACATGAGTTGGGTTGATTTAAGCCTCTGAATTAGTTGAGATAATTTAGGCTTCTAGGGGAAGAGTTGAAGCCACAGAGGACAATACCCAAGACATATGTCACTGAGCACCTCCACAGGCAGGCAATACTAATTGATCACTATACTTCTTCATCTCAGACCCCACCCCCACACAGAACTCCATGCAGCCTCAGCCAGGCAACTGGGGTTAGCATTTGAGATCAAAATTATTTACTAAGCTTGGTCCTTCTCTATGTTCTGAACTATTCTGTATGAATGAGTAGATATATCACAGGTACTGAAGCCTGACACCCATATGATTAGGTGCCTTCAGACTAATCATTTAGCTACTTTAAACTGGTGTCTATCGAATGGGTAAGGCCGCCTAATTCAGAGTTGTTGGAAAGATTGAGATAAAGTACATAAAGTGCTCGTGCCTGGCACATGGTAGGCATTTTGTAAGTGGCAGTTATCATCATCATATTATCTTTAAGGCTACTGATGTTGACAATGGAGTTGATAATGACATTTCCTTTTAAAGAAGGAAAGTATAATCTTATACCTTAGGTGGAACTATATGAAATTGATAATCAATGGGCCTTGACCTACAAACATGACGGTTTCTTCTGGTTCAACCTAATGCATAATAATGCATTTCATTCAAATCGCTTATTGTTCCAACTTTATGAAATTCTTCCCTTCAAAGGTTGCTCCCAGAGACATACCCCTGCTACTCAAAACCTTCCTCAAATCAGTTGCTAGGGTAAGCAAAGCAAGGGGTCTGGCGGAGAAGTTGAGGAGCTGGTATCTAGTTCCACTGTCTGGTATCTAGTCACACAACCTCTTAAAGCCTCTCCCACCTGGAGACTGGGAACAATTGTGAAGAGAAGAGATAACAGATAGGAAAGTACTTTTGAAAGTTGAAATCATTACACCAAAGCAAAGTATTATTAATTCCACTAGACTACATCATTTCAGAAAACATTAGCATTCAACATTTAACTTTTAATCATGTTTTTCTATTTAAAAAACTGCACATAAAAGAATAGAAAATTCATGCAATCATGCCAAATGATCATCAAAACCCATCTTGATGTTACTTTCAAGCAGATATTTACACTACTAAGTCAATATATAGTGCTTTCTCATTGGAAATCGTACCCTGTCAAAATGAAATAAATGTGACAACAGGAGTAGTAAGAACCACTGTGTTTACAAGTACCTCAGACATTAAGCTCTTACATTTGTACCAGAAACCACACATATTAGAAGGGCTCACAAGGAAGATGGAAGAACCCCCTGCTTCCTTCCTCGGAGGTCTTTAAAATGGGTTAGGAAAATTTTATTTTGGTGTGGTTTTGCTAAACGATAGGAATATAAACTGATGACCTCCCATAGTCACTTTCAGACTAGGGGCTTTAGCGATTCTGAGAAACAATTTTCTTTTGCCTTCGAGGGAAGTTCCTTGCATGAGTCATAAGCCAGGTGATCGGGTCGTAAAGGGAGGATGATGTGTTCAGACCAGCTACTAACTGAGGCAAGTGTGGCCCCATTCCAACCCAGCCTTTTCCCCGTGCAGTGAATTTTGACCAACGCAAGGCACCTGGGGAAGGTCACCTTTAGTCAGCCTCAAAGGCGCTGTTGGTAGCCCCCATGTATTCAGACTTCTTCTTATGCCTCGTCCACATTTTCCGGAGGATGCTGGGGACACCGCAGGACACGCTCCCTGTGAGTGGTAGGGAGGCTTCTGCTCCCTGGGGAAGAGTTGGATACTCTTCAGTCTTCTTCTTGAGGTGTCTGGATCTAAAGAAAAGCAGGGGGTGGGGGGGTAGTCACTTCATTGAGCCAGACTTTTACTTTTTGCTCTGAAGAAGAGTAGCCTCAGTTCTTATTCCTTCTCTGCTCACACATCCTGTGACCAGGAGGGAGAGTTGTTCTCGGGACACACGCAGGGATGACTCCACCTGGGTGATCCCCGAAAAAGGAGGGGGAAGGAGACGGCCTTGGGCACACTGGTTTATGGACCTCAGGTTCTGCTCTTGTCCCAAGTTCTACTTTTCCACCCCTCCCACCTCTACTCGAACAATCTTGTGGGAGAGGGTAGAGGCCCCAAAGCATTGGCTATTGAAAGATCATAAACCCTGGGGCTGAATCCTGCTCCCCACTTACTGTGTGGCCTCAGGCGAGGGACTTAACCTCAACCAGCTTCAGTTTTCTCATGTGCAAAATGGGGTTTTTATGAGGAGAAAAATGAGAAAGTAAAGCACCTGGCACAGTGCAGGCCTCCAAAAAGGTTCATTTTTCTCCTCACTTTCTCTCCGTAGGTAAAAGAAATGGCCTTACTTGTCAACAGCCAAGGCCCAGGAACAAAATGAAATGAGAATGTCTGAGCTTAGGGAGAAAGGATTCATTTGGAACCCTTGGTAATGCAACCGTGTGGACTGGTAAGGTCGGTCATTGTTGAGGCACAGCAAGTTTCAGCCGGCTCACTCTGACAGTCTCCAAAAGCCATTGCTGCTGAGAACAATTTGCTACTAGAACTGAATATGATCCAAACGATTTTCTTAGTTTTTTCCAGTTAGGTCCCAACTGAGTTACTACGTTGAGTAACTTAGCTTTTACAATTCTTTCTGGATGGCTTGTTTTCATCTAGAAGGGCTTTGTGATGATCTGTTTCTCCTTGGACTCCCACAGCATTTACGGTATGTACCACTAAGATTGATAATTTAGCCTGCGGTCTCTCCCACATCCGCATCTAACAGGTTCTCAAGGACGTGTCTTTCCAACTACTAGATTGTAAGTTTCTTGAAAAATGACATAGTAGCGGTTTTTGCTAAGCTATTCACACATTACCTCTTTCAATCCCACTTTTTGTTTGTTTGTTTGTTTGTTTCAAATAAATGAGGGCATGGAGGTCTGAATGCCTTGCCCGGAGTCATAGCAAGGCAGTGGGGTGCCCGGCAGGCAACACTACTTGACCGCCACGCGCCGCAGGGAGGACGGTGGTGGGGGCATGAATGGACAAGGCGAACTGAGCTTAGGGCGGCTGCCCACCACCTCGCTAGTGCACCGCGGAAGGCAGTGAGGGGACTGTGCGGGGGATTACCCACCCCTGGTCACCAGCTGCTGGCTCTGGATCAGAGGAAACAGTAACATGGGGGTGATACATTGCGTTTGAAACCTTTGTATCTTATATACTTCTTTATCTTTGGGCAGGGGCCCTGAACCTCATTCAGGAGGCATTTCTGACCTCAGCATGCTTGTGGGAGGCTCTGAATATGGACTGTGATTACATTTATCTAATTAACTAAAAGTCTTCCAAGTGACACTTCTCCAACTCTAAAGAGTGGTGCTAATGAAGTGGAAACCATCTGAAAGGCTTCAGCCTCATCCCAGGGAAAACAGTTACCCAGGATGATGGCCCTCATTAAGAGGGAATTTGCAGCCGGCATGGATTTTGTGTTAGCGTCTTCAGAGTCTGTCAACCTGACCACCTGTTACTCTTCTGCTGCAAGACGCAGAGCAGGTGGAGCGCCCTGCAGGCAGCAGGCTGGGAGAGAGCACTTACCCTCTTGTCAGGACGGCTCTGTTCTCGGAGCCTGTGGCCGCCGCCTCCAGGACAGCTGTGGGCGCCTTCACTGAGATCCGGGCCACTGGAGGAATCTGGGTTGTAAGGAGGGGGAAGAGAATGTGAGGATGTCCATGGTCCCAACTCTGGTACAGCTGGAGCCATTTGAAAGGGGGGATAGCTAAGCTGAACCGCCCTCAACCCAGGGCAGAAGTCCTCACACGTGGGTGGGCATCAGACTCCCCCGGAGGGCTCGTTAGTGCCATGCTGGGCGTGCCTGTGTCCCTTTTGCTGTCAGATCATGCAGGCTCTTGCTTTGAAATACTACCACGATTCCTGCCATCATCTCCATTTCCTCTGCCGCAGCCTTCAGGGCCAGTCACCTGGGACCCCCTTGCCACATGCCCCAGGCCCTTCCTGGATTTGCGGGGCCTCCTCACTGAGGGGTAGACGGAGACCACCTCTGCACCCTGCCCTTCAAGCTTCCTCAAAGCTGACTCCACCGCATCTACACAGTGCTGCCTTCTGTCACCCACCGCGGGTACCAGCAGTTCCAGTCCCAGCAGGGCCACGCCGGCCTTTCCCAAAGCTCGGGCCCGGTCCCACATCTTCTCTCGGCTTTTCCTTCCCTCTCAGGATCGTGCCTCATCGCGGCCTGCCCTGCAGACCCGCTTCCTCCAGGAAGCCTCCCCTCAGGCTGGTGGCCCCAGTTGATTTCTCTCCGTCCTCACGACCCCAGAGAACTGCATACCTGTGACATGTTTTAGCATCCCACCAATTTCTGTCCTTTTATGGTTCTCTACTTGTTTCATATGTTTGCCCAGTTCCCTTGTCCCCAGAAAGGTCACACAGCGTGTGGCAGGGTCTGGACTTAAGCTTCGGCGGCCCTCCTTAGCTTTCTAAAGGAGGTAGTGAGCACTCAAGAAACACGTACTGAAGTGAAAATTCACTGACGGCCTAACCTGGGCCTGGTCCAGAGGCTGCTCTGTCAATGGACATTCGCTATGCTTTGTTCCTCCACCCCAAGGCCCACTGAGGACTTAAGGTCACTGTATTCCTGGAATTGCTGAGAAATTCCAGATTGAGGATACCACCATTCACCTCCCCCCTCTCTCCTGAACCGGCCAGGGGTCATGAGCAGAGTTACTGTGCCACCTTGTGGTCTCTTGAGAGCTCTCCCTTCCCATCATGCCAACAGCAGGGGAAACACGTGCCCACCCGCCTTCTTCCCCGTTGTCCGGAGTCTGATGTCCTTCCATGCACTTCAGTGTTGAATCAGACTTAGCTGCGCGAGCTCTGAATTGCTCTCCAGCCTTTGATGAGCTGCAGGGCCCTCGCCCCACTGCCTCAGGCCCAGAGGAAAGGGTCACTCATGCGGCCTCTTTGCCTTCTGCGTTATTATTGCTCCCCGCCAACCACCGCCGCTTTCGTAGCTGTGTCCCCATCACCACCCTATCCCTTCCCAGCTTGCTCTGGCTTCCTGGCTGTAGCTACCTCTCTGCCAAGGGCAATGTTTGAGCCCAGGCCCAGGCCTGGGGGCCGGTGATCCAGGCCGGGAGCCCCCTCTTCCCTTCAGCGTTAAATCTTCCCCTGGGTTTGGCTGAGCCCAGCCGTTTGAGCTGTCAGCGCCTACAACCTGTGGTAATGACCCCAGCCATCCTCACTTTCCCCTGGGTATTAGGTTGGGACATAGGGCTCTTGACAAAGCAGCTTGTCCCATCCTGACCTATTGGGTGGTTTTCCTAGGTTAGAGATGACTTAGATTAGATCCTGAGGTTAGATTTCCTGCTCAGACCAGGCACAAAGTGCTCACATCTCTGTACAGTTTGTTTCATAAGGATGGGGGACTGGGCCCGACAACCTGGGTGACCTCTTTCAGTTCTCGCAGGGCACAATCCATGCATCTTGAGGGCTGATGTTCACTGAGCACAGGGAGCCCGAGCTCAGCCCTCCCTCCAGCCATGACCCCAGCCCTGCTGTGCTAACCAGCGGGTGCCCATGTTCACCCTCAGAAGGAGGTCGGGAGGCTGTTTTTTTCAGGGAGACGCTGAGCTAGACCTGGACATGCGCCACCCAACGATCCCCCTTCAGGGAAGGACAGGCAACAGATGGTTCTCAGCTCCCTCAGGCATGTCTCAGCTGCAGAAGGACCACATTGTCGGAGGTCACACCCTCCTGGGCACTCCACATGTTGTGACAGGGCAAGGAGGACATGTAAAGGTCTGGCTGTTTGGGCCCAACTCAGGACAACCGGATGGGCAAGAACTGCCCCAGAGCTCCCACCAGGAGGGGTTGGGTCTGTGCGGCAGTGCCCAGGCCTACCGCCCTTCTCCTGTCACAGGTATTGATCCCTACTGTACATCTCTGATCCTACCCCAAATCTCAGAGTCATCTTCCGGAGAGCCTGAGCTGGGGCAGGTGCCCTCCAGACGCATCCCATCCTGAGACGACAGGTACTTGCGTTTTCACAATGCTCGAGACCCCCTGTAGCTGCCACTGGGACTTGGTCAGGCATTTCCACCGGACAGGGGCCAGCCAACAAAACGCTTCTTTCCCCACATTCTTTGAGATGCCCGCTAGGTAACACCTAGGAGCTAAATTTCTGGCAGGACAGACAGCAGCCTCCAGTGGTGTGTTGCAAGCTGACAGACGATAGGAACAAAGGGCCCTCAGAACTGACCCAAAGGAAACTCAGGCTCTTGTCACGGCACAGACAGGGCACGACAGATACAACTCCCCAGGCTTATATACTCACCAAAGACTTTCCATAGGCTCGACTCCCACACAAATTTGATGACTTGAGTTCAGCAATCCCCCCTGCAAAGGCGAATGGAGGACACATCACTCAGTGCATCCCGTTCTGCCTCCCTTGGGTCTGCATTGATTATCCAAGCCAGGGATTTCTTTCTTTTTAAAAAATTATCTTATATATATATTTATTTTTAAAAATTAAAGTTTATATTTAATATTATTCTGTATTAGTTTCAGGTATACAACATAGTGGTTAAAAAATCATGTACTTTACAGAGTGGTCCCCCCAATGTTTCAAGTACTCACCTGGTACAAAGCCCTATACTAAGTTTTCACAATATTATTAACTATATTCTTTATGTTATAATTTATATCCTTGTGACTATTCGGTAACTACCAATTTGTACTTCTTAATCCCTTCATCTTCTTCACCCAGCCCTCCAAACCCCTCCCCTCTGACAACTATCAGTCTGTTCTCAGTTCCCATTTTGTTTATTTTGGTCTTTAAATTCCACATATAAGTGAAATCATAGGGATTTGTCTCTATCTGACTTATTTCACTTAGTATCATACCCTCTCGGTCCATTCGTGCTGTCACGAAAGGTAAGATTTCATTCTTTTTCATGATAAGCCAGGGATTTTTAAAGGCCTTGTACCAAGCAGCAGAATCGAGCAGTAGGATCAGGCATCAGGGTAACTGCTGAGGGGGTCACCTGCAGCACCCCTGGTGCCCTTCCAGGGGGCAAGAACTAAGGTCTAATAAGTAGGTGCTCAGAGAAGGTGCCCTCAGCATCTCCTTCCTTCCTGAGGTGCCAGGTCACAGAGGTTATCAGGAATGAAGTCTTTATGGCTTGGATCAGTTGTGTATGTTTCTGCTCCTAGACAGCCATCTGTGAAAGTGAGCAGAGAAGTCCTGCTGTGGCGGGAAGCACAGTGTCGTTCTGTGGAAGAATTGGAGCTTCTCAGAGTCCTGAGACATTGGCTACCCAAGAGGTACCTGAGCACCTTCTTGCTATGCCTCTATTCCCAAGGCACGACTTACTTGTGAGTCATTTCTACTCTGAAGCCTGCAACTTCTGAGAATCCTGGTGCTGAGCTGAGGGAGCTGGCACCAAGCAGGGGCATGGGGGGTGGAGGGAGGGGGCTTTCAAATTGTCCTCCGCTGGGACAGACATTCTAGGATGAGCCGCATCCCAGCACACTTCAGCATACAGAAATAAAGCCACACACCACCCCCCAACCCCAGGAAAACATCTCCATGCCAGTTAAAGTTACAAGACTAGCAATGTCAAACCACGTGCTCTGGCAAAAGTAAGGACAGCAGCTCACATTTTTGCATATTTACTGTGTCAGGCACTGTGCTGAGTGTAAAACACACACACACATACACACACACACACTATCTGATTTAATCCTCACCACGACCCCGACAGGTAGTTGTCATCATAGCTCCCCCTTTCTAGATGAGAATCCAGAGGCTTTAGTAAAAGACATAACAATTTCGATGAAGTTGGTGAAAGTAATTTTGGGAATGGCACATTGTCCTCTGTGGTCTTGCAGGGCTGCAGAGGCTAGACTCGGGGACCCCCAACCCAGTCTGGGAGGAGTTCGCCAGGGGGACAGACCCAGGGAGGGTAGTCTGCCGAGAGAAGAGTGTCAGCGAAGGTCCAGGGAAATGGTGTATAAGGGAGAGGTCACAGGACTGCAGAGCAGCGCAGGGTCACTCTGCGCGTGGACTGGCAGGGACAGGGGTGTCACAGAAGGTGGCCCTGGAGACGTCAGCAGAGGACAGGTCCCGGAGGGCCTTGGTCATGGTGTGGGTGGTTTGCAGGTGGAGAAGATGGTGTTTAAAGAAGAAGAATGGCAGAGGCAGATTTCGGCTTTAGAAGGACCCTTCTGGTAGCCTCATGGAGGCAGGGGGGACTGGTGGCTGAAGGCCAGGGTCAGCCACTACACACAAGGGATGATGAAGGGACACTGGGTCCAGGTAGCCAGAGGTGGGTTCCAAGAAGGAGAGATGAAACATATCTAGGAGTTGACACTGTCAGTGTTCAGCGTGTGAAGTGGTGTGTAGCGTGGGGGTGGGGGAGGGAAGGAGTATAGGGGAAAACATGCCAGTGGCTTGCTGGAAAGATGGGAAGTGGCCCCACCTGAGAAAGGAAGAGAGATTTGAATGAGGAGGATGAGCTCCATTTGAAAAAGTTGATTCCGAGGTGCCTGAGGACATCTTGATGGAGAGGTTCCACAGGCGACCAGTTCTCCCAGGCCCAGGAGGTGGGGTGTCCTCTTTCGAGGCACCTGAGGTTCACTTGCTCGAGGCCTCGAGGTGAGGGCATCTGTCAGCTGGGCCTCTGCCCTCAGAGTCCCCACAATTTCCAAGATTCATCAGAGAATCTCTCTCCCACGTGAGAAGGCTACAGCATCCAGGAGCCATCTCCTATAGCTCAGAACAGAAACAAGTCCCCAGGCCTGCGGTCCCTGGAGACATGTCCTCTGGCAGGAGGATGGAAAATGATTTCGATGGCCGGTGCCAAGCCTTCCTGTGGAAAGCCCAGGGTCCGGCTCTGGTTCAGAAACCCTCCCTCTCTCCCACCCCCTCTAGAATCTATCAGACTCCAGGAGCTGAAGGTTGAATCACTGCCCAACTCAATTTTTTCTTTTTTTCTTCTAAACCTGTCTAGCACATTCCCTGCATGAGCTGACTGTCGCATGTTGGGCAGATTCTCTCCATTTCATAACTTACTGCTCTCCTTGTTCAGAATAAAAGACTGACTTTGTCAGTTCAAGCTTCCATAAGCTACTTAGAAAGGAAGGAAAGTGTCCCCTAAAATGAGACAGTTGGGACGACATTATTCTCTGTGGGGAAGACGTGTTAACTAGGGAATCAGGAGATCTGAGATTTAATCAGTTTTGTTGTTAAGGAGCAGTGCGACCTTGGGTAATTCACATAGTTTCCATGGTTTCAGTTTCCTCTTCTGTTAATTGGCATGGGTGGGTGCGATAGATCAGTGGTTCTCTACCTTCAGTGGGCACTGGAATCACCTGGGGGGGTGGTGTTAAAATACAGACTGTGTGCCCCATCCCAGAATTTATGATTCAGTAAGTCTCAGATGGGACCCAATATTTGCATTTCTAGCAAGTTCCCAGGTGATTCTCCTGCTCCCAGTACCCTGCTTTGAGAACCACCCATTAAATCATCTCTGAATCCTTGCAAATCAATTTGTTGTCCTTGGAACAACATCCTCAGCATCTTCTGGAAGCTTATTAGAAACACAGGATCTGGGGCCTTCCCCGATCTTACTGAATTGGAATCTGCATAACAAAATTCTCGGGTGATTCTTTTGCACATTAAACTTTGAGAACCATGGCTCTTAATTTACTTTAAGATTTTGTAGTGAAGATATTTTATTTTTCTCTTTCTACACACACACACATGCACCCACCCACTCACTTATATATAGACACAGAGAAAAAGTTATCTCCTCTTAATTTGCAAGGCAGATTAGGTTTTCCTAATGCTCTCATTCTACATACATATGTATATATGTAATCACCTAACAGGAGGATATAGATTGCTTCATGCATTCTTATAGTAGGGTCATAAAATCAGCATCAGGGTGTCAGTGGTTAAAGAAACTTTGGAGAAGAGGGATGGATGAAGGGACATACTCAATGGAGTTCTATTTCAGCTTTCGTAACATACAAAATTGTTGACACATAAAGCCTTTGCAAAGGACATTCCAGACATCCTATTGTGTATTTTTGAAGTTAAAAATATGAATAATTTTAGGCTATGGGCATAACAGACACAACCTAAACCAGCAATTAAAGGCAAAATACCATCACAGACTTCAGCGAGCTAGAGGAAGATGCATGTTGGACTGCTTGAGCTGAAAGCCATTTACAAACATAGTGTGAAAGGTAAGACTATATTGTTTCCAGCTTTTGAAAGAAATTTGTCACAAAATTCTTTTTTATAGATTGTGGAACTAGCCTAAGTCATTTAAATTTAAGATGGGGAGATTTTCAGATGGTAGTTTATGAAGAGTCTGTATAATTACATGCACACTGCCTATAAAATAAATGACATAGGTTCTTCTGCCTTATGAGTCGTGACTATACTGGTTTTCTCTTCCCTGGAACATAGCGACTTTCATCTCCTCCTGAATTCAGCATGGCTTCCTGTGAGCAAGATGGTAGATGGAAGCATCTTCGCTCACTGCACACACCAGAAACGAGTTTTACAGGTAGAAGGTGTTGTGGGGCCTGCTGTAGACAGGGTCCGAGAGCAGGTGCATTGAGAGCAGGAACAGTGTGCATGGGGGAAGTGGGTAGTCCCCATGCCACAGGTGCTCCACTCACCTGTGGTCACCAAAGACACTAGGGAGGACAGCAATGCAGTCAGATAGAATGCAAGCCAGGGTGCAGATGCTGCGGCTCTAAGTGAGTCATTGTTCCCCAGGGAGGTACTGGGAACAGGAGTCAGGGCACACATACCTGGTTTGGCAGGGGTCTTGGCCCGGTGGAGTCCCTGCTGCCATGAGCTCTGGAGCCGGCCAGACCTGCGGCCCTCGCTGTCATGGCTGTCACTGCGGTGTGGCAGCAGCTCCAGGGGCCGGGAAGAGTACAGATCCGACTCAATCACCACCTGCCGGAAGGAGGGACAGTCACCTTCTTGCCCGAATCAGATCAAGGGATCCATGGCCCAAGCCAGAACTGCAGCTTTGTAGATGGACCTTGTACTGACAAGCTTGTTTTGGAGCCGTCCTTACCTCACTGCACGCTAGGAACAGTGAAAAAACTCAGGTAAACTGACCAGAAACAGCTGTTTGATGAACTTCAGAATGTCCATGGTGCCATGGTGTGGAAAAATGAGAGCTCCAGCAGTCCCATCACAGAGTCAGGATCCTGGGCCATCAGGCCGAAGATCAGGGCTGCTCATCTGCACCCTGGCCTGACATGGTTTGACAACAGGACAGGTCATTTGAAATTAGGATAGTCCTGGAATTTGGGGTCTTATGGTCTTTGCAGCTGGGTGGGCACCCTTGTTCCCAGTGAGAACAGCTATTTTGTGGATAAGGAGTAAGCAGAGGGAAGGCTTAGGGAGAGGACTCGGGGCCCAACCTTGATCCCCAGATTTTTAAAAAGAAAGAAACTACTGGCAAGATAGAACAGGCACAGCTCCGGAATGCTCAAGTTTCCTCCGCCTCGTGGAGTGCCTGCCTCAGGAGAGCTGGGAGATGAATGTGCCCGTATGTGGAGCGGTAAGTGGAAACCCTGGTGAGCCAGAACACAGTGCTAAATGCTAGGTCGCTCTCTGTAACGATCAGTTGCTGAGAAGGTATTTTTGGAAGTACATTAAGGAGAAATACCCCTTTTGTCAGTGCCCACCAAAACTGACCTTTAAAATTATAATAAAATACTTAAATCATTGAAAATAGAAATGTAAAATCTTGAGACAAATAATATCTTATAACCTGGAGTGACAAAGGGAAATTTAGCAGTTTTGGGCTCCCATCCTGCATATTTTTTGCCTATCCTGGACACTGGAGTCATTCATTCTCTCATAAATTTCTTACTCCTTTGAAGCTGGTTGGAACCTCCAATATTACATGGCAGCTGCTCTGAGGTTTGCATTTACTGGTGTGTTTGTTCCTTCCTTCCACAGATACCCTGCAAGGACATGTTCTGAGCCAGATCCTGGACACATGGTGCATCTGTGAGTGAGGTGGACCCATCTCAGCTCTCCAGGCCAGCTTTTGACAGAACCCCCTCAATTGTCCACATATACTAGTGGTATTACTTTTGGAAGATGTGAAGCAAAAAAGACTGCATTTTTAAAACTATTTTATTTATTTTAGTTTTACACAGAGGGGAAGGGACAGAGAAAGAGAGGGAGAGAAACATCAATGTGTGATTGCCTCTCTCACGCCCCCTACTGGGGACCTGGCCTGCAACCCATGCATGTGCCCAGACTGGGGAGTTGAACCAACCAGCGACTCTTCAGTTCGCAGGCCAACGCTCAATCCACTGAGCTATGCCAGCTAGGGATGAATTTTTAAGTATCATAAGAAGATGATATTTCACTTGAATGCAGAAAAATTAATTCTTTAATAAATATTGTTGGAATAAATGTCAGGCCATTGGGGCAAATGGATCCCTGTCCACATGTCTCATACCAAAATGAATACCAGACAGATCAAAGACGTATGTTTAAAGAAAACAGCCCCCCAAAGCCTCAAACACCAGAATATGGTTTGATATAACATTTGTTACTTACAATGGGCAATTATCCCTATGTACCTAGAGCTCTTAAAATCAATAAAGAGGAAGAATATAGAAAAATGGGTCAAAAAACATCATCTGGCAATGGACAACAAATATACAAATGGCCAATACATGAAAAGATGAACAACATTCAAAATTAAATAAATTTAAACGATATTATTTTTTCTCTCCTATCAGGTTGTCGTTGATGAAGACACTTGTTCGGGTTCAGGCAGACTGGAGCTCAACCCCTCGTTTTGACACCTTGTGGTTATGCGGGAAAGGGACACCCTTGTCTTCCCTTGCTGTAAGGGGACACAGTAAGTGCCTGTCCTTCGCAGAGATTTTAATAGCACAGCTCACTCTTTTAGTTCATCCACATATAGGGGTGGCAAAAAGTAGGTTTACGGTTTTCCATATGGAAAAATACAACTTAATAAACGATAATACGAGAATAAACTCTG
The DNA here is from genome assembly GCA_004026545.1 of Mormoops blainvillei. NCBI lineage: Eukaryota > Metazoa > Chordata > Mammalia > Chiroptera > Mormoopidae > Mormoops > Mormoops blainvillei. The sequence goes on from PVJD01000752.1 coordinate 133,700, forward strand.
TGTCTCTCATATTCACAACCGTAAGCCTACGTTTGCCTACCCCTGTAGTTATCTATAGCATTTAAGATGGGCTCTTGTCTCCCACAGAGGAACATACTGTAAGGGCAGCGTCACTCTTTGCCTCAGTTTACCACAAGTAGTTCTTTGCTTAGAAAATGAATATATCCCAAATTTGGTCTTATCCGGGGTAGGAAATTAACTCTTCTTGGGCCCATTTTAGGATCCAGACTTGTTCATTCTGTGCCTTTGAAGAACGCTGATAATCCAGGAGCAGTTAGGATTAAGGTCCTTTGTCCTCTGGGCTCTGTGGAAGGCAGTATTCCTGCTTTCAGCCAGCCTGCAGTGCAGGTGGGGGTCAGCACCCTGACTGGATACCGGCTCACTGGGTCTGTGAGGTGCAGCAGAGGGTGGTCCAATACTTAGCACCCTGCACACACACCCCTCTGCTCGCCTCCTTCCCTTCCTTTTAGCACTGTGCTCTGCCATGATGTTGCCCAGAACACTGGAATTTTCTAGAGTAACGCTAGTTCAGAACCCCATTCTCCTGGACACAGGGACTGTTAGACCTAAGGGTCTTCCCCCAGAATATGAATCTCCAGGTTGAGTAGGAAAGACTCGAGTCTCATTGTTTGAAACTTGTAGGGCTCCTATCACAAGTATTTCTGATTATTTTTTTCATTCTTTTGGCGTTCCTCTGGGGAAGAAGAATGAGGACTGATGTGTTTTCAGACCTACTTTGCAGACCGAGAAAGTAAGGCAGGATGTGAAAGCCTGAGGAGTCCATGGGGGACCCAGCATTTTCTCCTCTGAAAGGGAAGCAAATGTTCCCTGTCAGGACCAAGCACCTCCGCCTCCGCCTCCACCATCCCTTCTCTGCACTGTGGCCTGGGGGTAGGGGAGAGCAGAGAGACTCCTGCCAGATTATGACTTAAGGCCACGTGCTTCTTTAGAATATCTTCCCCAATCTCCCCAAAAGCGTGCTAATAGTAGGAAAGGACAGAGGAGAGAGAGGCCCAGCTGAGAAGATTTCCCTTTCATAGCTGGCTTTGTCCTTGGTTGTCACTTCCCACAATAACAGGCTCTGAGAGGGCCCCAGGGCAGTGCATTAGGTCCACAGCTGGATGGATGGTTGTGGCCTCCTGACAACCTGGCTTATTTTCTGGGCTTGCTGCTGGTGGTGGTGGTCTTAGAACAAACTGGTCTGACAGTAGTCTCTTTAGCACCCTGAGCACACCAGGAAGATGGGGAACTGGTAGCAGGGGGTTGGGTATATTAACAGGGAGTTAAAAAGGCAGATGAGACGTAGGTGATGAAGAATCATCACGATCTGGGGCTTGTTCTAGCCCAACTCCCTAATTTTACATGTAGGGAAACTGTAGCCAAGAGAAGCCGCGTGCCTTCAAGCTCACAGAGCCATAAGGCACAGAGCTGGGACAAGAACTGTGGTTTTATGGCTTTTGTCAGACTCACAGAAGTATTATATCCAGAGAAGAATTTTCCAGTGCAGTTGATTGCCCTGTGCCTTTTGAAAAATCAGCTGATAACCAGACAAATCCCTCCTCCACAAGGTTGAAATCTGGGGAGAAAGCGACATTTGCAATCTCATTTCTCCATCTGTCCTGACGGCGGCCCTGCTGCTTATGAATCACAGTGGCAGGGCCTTCTCTGACCCGCACCTTCACATCAGTTCATCCCTTTGAGCTACTCTTGCAATGCAGGTGGCATCAGGCTGATCAGCATGGCAATAAAACTGCCTAAGAATCCAAGGTGGGGGTGGGGGACAGGTGGGGAAGACCAGAGAGACTGCCTAGAGAAGGAACAATATGTGGTTGTGCCTTGAGTTCAGAAAAAAAAAAATAGTGGAACTTAAGAGGAGAGCAGAGGGAGGGGAAACTATAACACTAAGGATGGTACAAAAAGGAAAGAAATATTTGTAAAGGAAGGAACTGACATCCACATGGTAGCCAAAGGAGTGATACTAGACACAAATAAGAATTTCAGGACAAAGAAAGTCATAAACATTGGTCCATGAGAGCAGTTGCGAAATGCGCATCATTTTCTCGGGAACTCCAAGGGAAGCCGAGAGCCATTTGGAGGAGGAAACAAGACATCAGAGCCAATTGTTGTTTCTCTGGGACTCCCTTTCCCCAGCTGAGGTGGACTGAGGGATCTTTTCTGTCTTTTCTAATTTGAATGTTCTGTACGCCTGCGGCTGAGTTTTATAAGCAAGGGATGATTCAGGCTCTGAGGGGAAATCAGAAATTCAGAGGAAAGCTCTAAGGCCAGAGGGCATTATGAAGCTGTCTCACCTGGGGGAAGATTGCATATTTGAAGACAAGATCCTAACTTCTGACTTTTTTTTTTAAATCCTCACTGAGGATTTAAAATGAGGATATGTTTATTGATTTTAGAGAGAGAAGAAGAGATAGAGAAGGGGGAGAGGGAGAGAGTGCGAGTGAGAGTGAGAAACATCAATGTGAGAGAGAAACATGGACTGGTCGCCTCCCATAGGCACCCCAACTAGGGGCTGAACCAGCAACCTTTTGGTGAATGGGATGACGCTCCAACCAACTGAACCACTCAGCCAGGGCTGTTTTATTTTTTTTAATCAAAAGCAATTTTTATATGTATTCATAGACTTGAGTCACTTTTGTCTCTGAGTAAAAAAATATTTTAGAAACAGGAATTCATAAACCATAAACACAGCAGTCTTTCTCAAAAATTTCCTGTGCCTGACCAGGAAACCTGAGAGCAGGGTCCTACAGTGCCTGGCTGAAGTCAATTGGATATTCCAGGAGGCTGTGCCCAGTGTCTTAGTCGCTTTGTGTATCTTAATACTCATATAGTTTCACCACCACCATTGAGAGATATCTCCTTTGTTTAGGTTCTAAGTCCCCTGAGACCTTTTCTTCCCAGGACCCTAGAAAGTATAGTGATTTAGTTCCATTTTAAAAGTTTTTATAATCATTGTTCTGTCCTTATGAAGCCAATAGATATTGGTATAAGTAAATCAGGCAGGAACATTGTTTAAGTTTAGACATTCAAGGCAAAACTTGGTTGAGAACTAAATATTCCTAATTCCCTTGGGATTGTCCCTGAGTCATGAATGATTTGTGGCTTTCAGATCCAAGGTAATGCCAAACTCAAGACCTTGATTGAAACATCTGTTATGAAATGTTTCTTAAACTCTCACTTAGCTGCAAACAACTGCTTCCCTTACCATTTTTTTGTAATATCCACTGCTCCTTAAAAGTCAGGAGCATTTTTCTACTAGAGCGTGGGCGTAAGTTTTCAGGGACCATGACAATGAAGAAATTTTCTTGCCCTACAACAAGGAAATTTTCCATTCATCGAAATCCCTTTTCTTTCTTAATATATAAAATAGTTGCACAAGTTAATTTAAAAGGATATACATCTGACAGGAAAAAAATGGGCAAAATACATGAATAAGGAACCCAGAGTGAAAAAAATAAAATCTATAAAAAGATGAGGAATGATATTAAGGAAATGCAAATAAAAACAATAAAATGCTTTCACCTATTAGATTGTCAAAGATTATCAACATTGTTACCACAGAGTGTTGGCTCAGGTGTGCTGGTAAAGGTACTTTTGAAACACAGTTGTTTAGAATTTGGCAATGGCTACATTATTTTTCCAACATTCATATCCTTTGAGCTTTACAGGTTTTATTTATTTATATTTAGAGAGAAGGGAAGGAGAAAGAGAGGGAGAGAAACAGATCAGTTGCCTCTCACATAACCTCCAACTGGGTACCTGGCCTGTAACCCAGGCATGTGCCTGACCAGGAATTGAACTGGCAGACTTTTAAAGGTTCACAGGCCAGCACTCAATCCACTGAACCACACCAGCCAGGGCCTGTTGTTTTTTCAAATGAGACTTAATTATCATACAAATTGTGTAAATTTAAGGAGCACACATGTTGACTTGATAACCCAGAAATTTCACATCTACGAATGTATCCTTAAAAACATTTGCATAAGAGTATAAAAAAATATGTTCAAGTATATTTCCTATGGCATTATTTCAGTAGAAAAAACTGGGGAACCCCGTTTATTGACAATTTGGTTAAATAATTAAGAAAACTTCAGGTTTAGTTTGGGTAAAAAATTATGGTATCTTCTTACAATGGCATACTATGCAGCCTTTATAAAGAATGGGATTAGTGAAAAAAGAAAGTTGCAAAACAGTATGTTACTGAGCAATAAAGTATAATAAGCGTTAATATATGGGAAATTTTCACTTGAAATAATAACGGTGTTTATTGAATGATCAGCATGTGCCAGGTTTAGGACTTAGCACTTTATAGGTATTAGATCATTTCCTCCTTCCAATAGTTCTTGAGACATGTACTCTTTTTATCCCCATTTTAATGCTAAGGAGGTTGAGTCCCAGAATGGTTGGGCAACTTGCCCAAGGTCATATATCTACAAATGGGTAGAACTGGAATTTAAGCCCAGGCAGTTCAACTCTAAGTCTACACACCTAACTACTGTGTTCCACAGCATCTTAGGGTTTATTAATACTATATTTTATATCTTCATAATGTTTCAAATTTCATAATGGGCACATTCTGCTTTGGATATTAAAAAAAAAGTAATAAATGTACCTAAAAACAACAACGACTAAAGCCCTACCTCATTTCAAAAATACTTAAAAATTGTTTTTTAATGGAGAATATATTTTTAAAAATTGAGATACTTAGAAAATCAAAATGTCGCTCTATGAAAAATTGTGATAGAAATAGAAACTCCAGTATAACCAAGAGGAAACAATTGGCAGTTAAAATAAATCTTTTAAATTAAAGTACAAAGATGTATTGACAGCTTTTATATAAAGAAATCTGTAAGGAAACCAAGAAATTCATGACATCATTAGGCTCTAAAGACATGTAAACTAATTTTATGGTGATGCATATGCTTATTAAAGTAGCAAAAGATAATACAAAAAAAAAAAGAAAGCCAACGTTGGTGAGGTTGGGGGTAAGTGAAAATGCAAGGCTGAAAGCCTGGCAATTGTTCAGAATTCCAGGTCACATGTGCCAAACTGTAAGTAGAAACCATTTTAAAAAATTACTATTATTTCTCCCCATCTAGCTCAGTGTCTCTTACACATAATAGGAATATAAATATTTGATGGATGGATGGTTGGATGGATGGATGCATAGTTGAAACTATCTTATCCCTTTACTTGTTAATTCTACTTTGAGGCCTATGCACCAAAGAATTAATAAAAACAATAGTATTTTGTACAAATAAACTCATTGTATTGTTATTTATAATAGTGAAAAAATGGAACATTGCAAATGCCAATAGTAGAATACCTAGGTGAGGGATACTATACCCACATAATGGACTCCATTTAAATAAGGAAAAAAATATATAGAAAACAAGATTTACTCTCTGTGTCTGGGAAAAATGACAGAATAGAGGGGTCTGATTTAGAGCTGTGTGCTGTCTAGTTAATTATGTCAATTATTTTGGTTAAGTAGAGGAGGGAGAATGGAGCAACAACAACATGAGATACAGAAAACCTTCCTGGTTATACTGAGAGCAGGAGAGGGTGAAGAAGTTGGATGTAGGGCCCTAGCTGGGTAGCTCAGTTGGTTAGAGCATCATCTCAGTACACTAAGGTTGTGGGTTCAATCCCTAGTTGGGACACATACAAGAATTAACCAATGAATGTGTAAATAAGTAGAATGACAAATCGATGTTTCTCTCCCTTCCTCTCTTTCTCTAAAATCAAGAAATAAAACAATTTTTTAAAGGAAGCTAGACATTGCTTTTTTTTAATGAAATTCAGTAAAGAGATCAAAACTGAAGTTTCCTTACATTCTTGGTCAAAAGGTGTTGAGAGCTTTTGACTCTTCTTCTGGCTGGACTGGACACTGCAAAGAGAGATAAAGGAATAGTTTTAGAGAACACCTGTGAGGCTGACAGAGGTACAGTAACAAAACCAAGGGGGTTCACACCTAGAATGGGACAGGTGCACAGAGGAGGGGTATTGGGAAAAAGAGGCAGGATGCAATTGCAGTTTTAGATGTTACCTGGTCGAGTGCACCAAAGTACATAATAGCATTATTCACAATAGCCAAAAGGTGGAAACAACTCAAATGTCCATCAATGGCTGAATGGATAAAATGTATTCTATGCGTTCAATGGAATATCATTCATTCTCAAAAAGGAATGGACTTCTGATACATGTTGCAACATAGATAAAACTTGAAGACATTAAGCTAAGTGAAATAAGCCAGACACAGATGGACAAATATTGTATGAATCCTCTTGTATGAGATACTTAGAGTGGTCAAATTCGTAAAGGCAGAAAGTGGAATAGAAGTTCCCAGGGGCTGGGAAAGAAGAAATAGGGAGTTATTGTTTAATGCAGAGACTTTCAAGCAGTGTCACACAAGAATTTTAAAACCATGCAATATACAATTTAGTTAGGGTACTGACAACAGCCAACACAACAATAACTGTATGGTGTTAATGCCCTGTCTTGAACCATAAATATATGAGTCATATAATAGAGTTGCATCTTATTAGATGTTGCATAATAAGGTTGCGTCTGATGGTTAACTCTTGGTACCAAAAATCCTCATGCGAAAGTATAGACACCTGAATTTTAAAAAGTCACTTTGGAACAAAAAGAGTAGGGAATTACTACTGTTATTATTATTTTTTGGTAAATCAATCAAAATTATATGTATTTTTTAACAGATTGGCAAAAAATATATCTTTTGGTAGGCTGCAGAATTCCAGTAATTAGTTTATGTGTGCTATGAGATGAAAAAAGGTTTAAAATCACTGGTTTAATGGATGCAGAATTTCTGTTAGGAATGATGAAAAGGCTCTGGAAACAGACGTGATAATTGCGCTACAATGTGCATTTTCTTAATGTTACAGAACCGTATACTTAAAATGGTTAAATGATAAATTCTATATTATGTATATCTTACCACACACATAAAAAGTTTAAAAATCAATTAACTATAAAAAATGACTTGGTCGGGAAAGGTGTGCATTTCGTTGAAAGTGGGGATACCCAGGCACCTCTTTTCCGCACTGCTGTCAGAATGATTTACTTGGAACTGAAGTCCCACCACGTCACTGCCCTGCCCAGAATGGAAATGGCTCTTCGTCACCTGTTGGGTAGGTGATCAGACGAGTGCTGTGTTGTTATCTTCTTCAGGGCACCTGCAGCCATGGGATCAATTGTCCAGCATGCAGGCAGCTCCCCACTCCTTTCACTTGGGTGTGAACCTGAACTTGACCACTTGCCAGCTGTGTAACTTGGGCAAATTACTCATCCTCTGTAAGCCTCACCTTCCTCATCTGTAAGTTGGGGTAATAACATGTACCTCATGTTATGAGGTACCTCAGGGGGCTGTGGTAAGGATTAAATAAACTAATCTGTATAAAGCCCTTGGCCCACCACCTGGCCAAGTGTAAGTTCTTAGAGCTTAATAGTGGTTATTATGATTTTCCTCTTTGTTGGCAAGATGAGGAATAGTGGAAGGAATAGGTGGTAACTTCCAGAAACCATAGCATTCCATTAGAATTTCTCTTTCTGGAGTTTTCTCCATTTTCTCTTTCCCCTCACTAACCCCTCCCCATCATTATTTATCCCCAAGTAGATTATTTTGAACACTGTGATACTACTATTCACACCAGAATTAAACCTACTCTGATGTGTCTCAGGAAATAGCTTCTGGTATAACTTCTTGGTAAAACCACAGTTTTTATCTTTTGTATTTACTGTAAATTGTGTCTATGAAATCTTTCCCTTAGGTTTCTCTTTCTCTAGAAAGTAAAAATACAGACTTGTCCTCAGTTACAGACTTGATCTATGTCCTGTGCCTGTAAAATACTTAAGAAACACCATAACATTTGCTATGGCCGTATTTTTGTGAGATATTAAGATGGCTCAGGTAAAAAATATATAGCTATTAAGTTTAATCCAATACATGTATGTTGGAAAGAGGGATATAGCACAACAATAATTAATGCTCCGTACTAAGCTTTACTAGGTGGATGGTTTGTTTGCTGTATCTGAGTCATGCATCCCAGCAACTTTGTGAGGGAAGTACTCTTCATTTCATAGATGGGTTTACTAAGGGTTGGGGTTACACAGTCAGTGGTGGAACAAGGTCTATGCTCTTAACCACTAGGTCACCCTGCCCACGTGGCTGAACTTGTGCTCTGAAAATATTCTGGTCATTGTCCATTGAATAAACATGTCTGAACAGTAGCATTTGAGAAAGGGCATATCAGGCAGAACTCTAACCCTTGCTAGATAAAATCAAACCAACCTATATTTCTGCAGTTAAGAAATGAGAGGATGTAATAGTTTCCAGCCTCTCTCATAAGTGGTGACAGGGGACAAACTGGCACAGTCTTCTTTCATTGAGGACCCTCTGCCTGATGGCTTTGGAGAAGCAAGATGGTGCAAAACAAAGAAGGAAGGGGCAGACTTCTTCCATTTGTGGCCTAATATAAACTGCAAATGCTCTTTTCCTAGAGAACAACTTCCTGAGCAGTGAAATGGGCATGAATGTCAATGACTACTTGGCTTAACACCATGAGATGGCCGTGAATAAAAATGGCAAGAAAGGAATATGGATTAAATATTTATCTTTGACCAAACATAGTCAATGTTATAAATACAGAATAAAATAGAAATCACTAAGGGATGTATTTAATGGTGCTTATTACATGCCAGGTGCTGCACTAGATGCTTTACATATTTTATATGTATTTGATTTTTTCCTTAATAATAACCCTGGGAGTTGAGTTCTAGTTTTCCCTTTTACAAAAGTGAAAACTCAGGCCCAGAGAGGTTAGGTAGCCTGTCCGAGGTCACTCAGTGCAGAAGTGGCTGTAGTCTCTTGACCACTATGCTAAGCACATGGAGTCAAAGGTCCTGTTTGGAAAACTTTTATTCATGTGAAGTGTGACATTGCTCCTGAAAGGGCCATTTGGCTGCCCTGGCTGGTGTGGCTCAGTGGGTTGAATGCTGGCCTGGGAACCAAAGGGGTCGCTGGTTCGATTCCCAGTCAGGGCACGTGCCTGGGTTGCAGGCCAGGTCCCCAGTAGGGAGCATGCAAGAGGCAACCACACATTGATGTTTTCCGTTCTTTCTCCCTCCCTTCCCCTCTCTCTAAAAATAAATAAGTAAAATCTTTTAAAAAAAAAGAGCCACTTGGCTTTGATTTCTTTCTCCCTTAAAATTTTTAAATAGAAAAAATGATAGAAAATAGGCATATTTTAACATTTTCATATTTGCTTCCAATTTGTTTCTTACTCATATAAAAGTAATAAAAAATTAAAGCGGAAGTTTAGATCCCCTTTTTGTCTTCCCTAAGTCCATTTCCCTCCCTCCCCACAACTACTAAGATCACCAATTTTATCTGTATCTTTCCGGCCTATGTTTTCATACTTTTCTCAAAATATGTATCCATAAGCAATATGTAGTATTGTTCTGTATTTCCAAACTTAATCACTGTTATCATACATATGTAATTTTTTCAGCATGCTTTTTTCTCACTCAACATTATGTTTGAAGACCTATGTCCGTACATGCAGATCTATCTAGTCCATCACTGGTGACTACTGTGGAGTATGCCATAGTTGATGACACCACATTTTACCCCTTCCCTAAGTGTCCTTCTAAGGACACTTAAGTTCTTTTCACTTCCGCTGTCATAGCATCAGGGCCACTGTGAGCATCCACATCTAAGAGAGAAGCCGAACAGCTGGGTCAGAGGGTCATGACCACTTTGACTTTCTAGACACATTGCAGAGTCTCCAGCAAGAGTTCCCACTCCAGCACGTGGGCAGACTCCTAGCTCTTTTTTCTTTTTGGCTATTGGGCAATAGAAAACAATACAGCTTAACTGATGTTCTGTCTCACTGTGACCAGGCTGAGTCTCTCCCCAACACCCTCACCCCCTCCAGCAATGGCCCTGTTGGTGGCTGACAAGGGGAGAAGAAAGGAATTGTTTGAATAGGGCCTCACAAACTGGCAGACACCCAGCCTGCTTCATTCAAGTCTGACAATGAGACCGGGGTTAAGCAGGAGTCCTGGATTCCCTCAGCACCACAGGGGTCGCAGGGACAGAAAGAACAGGCCGCAGGACAGAGGGCTGAGCTTTGGAGGGGGCAAGGAAACTCTTCAGTCACCATAAACCTGCAGTCCTCTGAGCTCTAACCCGAAGCTCTTCCCTGGACTTGACACCATTTGCCTTAGAACACAAGGATGGGCAAAGTCACACTTTTTGGTGGCGCTAGTTTGAGGTTAAGTTTGGAAGCATGGCCCTGGGGTCTGGGTAGAGGCCCGCCCAGGCTAGGGCATTATTTGACCACTTTATTGGACTTTGGGTCCCTGCGGGGAGTATTTCTCTTCATATTTTACTGCACAGTTAGAAATCAGACTTTGGAGGCAGCTGGTTCTCATTGCAGAACCTGCTTGTTCACTGGAGAGGATCCTTTCATCTAGTTGCCCAGGGAATTTTGTTTTCATCTGTTTCCTCCAACAATGGGTTGCTGTCATTTTCATTCAGCATATTGGGTTGCAGGACTGAATTAAGTGAAACAGGAATATTTAATTGCCCTCATTTCCCCCTCTATGGATTGTTTCTCAGCAATCGATGTTTATCAACGTGCCTCCTATTCAGAAACAACAACAGCAAATATCATCACACCAGAGAATCGGTCAGAGCTCAGAGACCTGAGGGAAAACCACAGTGAAACAGCATTTGACTGTCCTTACCCTCCAGCATAAGGTGCCACGTTAAGGGAGCAGTCAAAGGCTATTTACTCACCCTTGGAAGGAATCACAGTGGTGAAAACTTCTATATTTTCATCGCTGCAGCTGTAAATCTGATGCATCATTTCGGTCTTCTCTCCCCTAAAGTGCCTGGGAACCGGAGGCCTCTCTCTGAACCCCTAGTCGCGAGGTTTCCTAATCCAGTCTGGCTCAGGGATCATTGTGCAGGTCCACAAAAGACAGGCTGGTGCTGTGAGCTCATCTCATTCCAGCGTCTTCACTGAAACATTTTCTAATCCCATCTGTCTTTTTTTTTTTTTTTTTTTTATGAATCCTATTATTGCGAACCTTTGATTGAGTGTGGAGGCTTCAGTCCCCTCCCAGCCAGGATGTATTTAACATTTTTATTTTGCCATGTCTGCCGCAGTGAATTTGGAAGTCTTTTGTGAAGTGATGAAGTGAAATCGCCTACTCAGTTAGCGCCAAGCTTGGATGGAGAATTTCACCAAAAAGGAAACATGATTTTTGGTCACAGCAATTCCCCTTTTCATTTCTTTTTTCCCCCTCTAGAAGAACTGGATATTCAATAACTTGTCATGTATTAATTTGGCTTCCTTCACAATTTCTATTTTAAACAAAAAGACTGTTTCTCCTCAGCGTTTTCGCCTTCTGCCAGTGCATGACAAGGCTGACATTTCTAGAGAGCTGTGTGCTTAGCATCTCCTTGTACAACCCTTCACGTGCTTGCAGGATGTGGGAACAAGCAGTGTCCCGACACTCAAGGTACCCAGTTACAGGATGGTTATATTTTACCCTGTTTTTTGTGTATATTATACACAAAAATAAGGTAGGGTTGAAACATGAGTGTCTTATGTCAAATACACTGCCTTCTGTTACACCGTCACACATTTACTTCATATTGATAATGATGATGGTATAATATTAATAATGAGAGTTGGCATTTGTGAAATGCTAAAGGCTAGGAAGCCTGATATGTTAATCTCATTTAATGTCTACAATTACCCAATAAGACTTTTTTTTTTTTTTTTGCCATCCTATAGGTAAGAAAACTAACACATTGAAAAGATTGAGTAACTTGCCCAAAATTAAAATGCTTAGTTCATGGAAGAAAAAGTATGTAATCCCTAACTTGATTCTGAAGCCAATGTACTTAACCACTAAATTATGCTCCATTCTTTACCTCCACAACCATCCTCCCTGCTTTGAACCTGGGAGAACTCGAGCCATGAACTCTTAGACTTGGACTTGGTGTCCCCTGACATTTCTATAATAGGTAAACTTGGGGCATTTACTCATCAGGTAGTTGTCAGTACTATACCCACATCCCTGAGAATTGCACTCAGCCATAGAGGATGGCTCTGGGAAGTCATCTTTGTTCTACTTGAATTTGTCCCCTTGTCCACATTTGATTGAACCATGGTGGACACCCAACTCAAACTGCTGCTTCCTGAAAACAGAAATTGGGCCTTGATCTGGGGCTGCAGGGAAGGTATTAACTCTGAAAAATCTGGGGTGGCTATCAGGGCCAATGGGGGTGACGTTGAGAACAAACCAATGGAAATAAATGAACTGTTAGTCTAAAAGGGGCCTGAGACCTGCATGCAGATCCATAGTAAAATATTCTAGTTGCGGGAGGGGAGCAGGTATTTTTACCTGGGCCCACACCTGGTGTGTCTGTGGTTATGTGCGCACACAGATGAGGGCCAGTGGGAGTAACGGGGCTTTGGAGACAGAGATGGAGTTGGGGCAGTGAAGTTTGAGTACAGTGGATTGAGAAAGACAGAGCATAAACAGGTAGAGGCAAGGGAGGGAAGGAGTATTGCCCTGGTTTAATAGCTTCCCATTTTCTGCCTAACTCTCGGGCCTAGAGTCACTCCTGTCTTGTGGTCAACGAGATCTCCATCTGATACATTTCATTTTTGCCTAAGCTTAAGCAGATTTTGTCTATTTTCAGCTAAAAGAGTACTGTCTAAAAGACGTGTCTATATATTTTATAATCTCTACAGTGATAAAAAGTGCATGTTTAAAAAATGTAAAATTTAGAGGAATCTGTAGTGCACTAGAAAGCAAGATCCAAAGTTATGTGAGTAGTCAATAATTACGTTAACATACTGTAGGTAGTAAAACCTACAACATGAGCCCTGCCTGGTGTGGCTCAGTGGATTATGCATTGGTCTATGAACCGAAAGGTTGCTGATTCGATTCCCAGTCATGGCACATGCCCGTTTTGCGGGCTAGGTCCTCAGTTGGGGGTGTACGATGTTTGATATTTCTCTCCCTCTCTTTCCCCTTCCTTCCCTCTCTCTAAAAATAAATAAATAAAATCTTTAAAACCTACAGGGTGAATTTTAACAGAACTAAATAAAAACATCTACCTTTACATTAAAAAAAAAATTTTAATACACCTGGCCGGTGTAGCTCAGTGTATTGAGCGTTGGTCTGTGAACCGAAGAGTTGCCAGTTTGATTCCCCAGTCAGGGCACACGCCCGGGTTACGGGCCAGGTCCCCAGTGGGAGGCGTGTGACAGGCAACCACGCATTGATGTTTCTCTCCCTCTCTTTCTGCGTCCCTTCCCCTCTGTCTAAAAATAAAATAAATAAAATCTTTTAGAAAAATTTAAGTACAGAATTGGGGTGACCTCACTTAGTAGCAATTTCTCAAAAAGAACTCCGGGGTTTGGTTAACCACATATTTCGTAAGAGGCAATATTAAACGGCAGGGGCTAGAAGGCGCAAATGTGGTGTTAAGGACCTGGCAGTAAACTGGAATTAAGACCCCTCTGGAGCACCCAGAAGTCAATCAGGTTACTTGAATTAATCTCAAAGAATCCAGGCTGGATTAGGCTTTTTCTAAGAAGGCCCAAATGTTATCAGTTTGAGAATACTGTACTGTGTCTAATGAGTAAGCCCGAAACATATAACTAAATGGGTTAATGTGAGGAAACGCATCCAGAGAAAAACAGTTCTTAAGTTTGAAGTATATTTTAAATAGTTTTACCTGTTTGAAGTATATTTTAAATAGTAAAAATTATACACACTGTGCTTGCTTCAGCAGCATGTATACTAATATTAGAATTACACAGAAGAAATTATACATGATTATTATGATAAATCAAAAAAATTGTACATGGGTATACAGAAAAAGTGAAATACACTTCCCCAATTCTAGTCTCACTTCCTCAAAGCAATTTTTGTTTACAGATTAGTGGGTGTATTTTCAGATATTTTAATATATATGTATACATACAATTTAAAGGGTAGAAATGGAGTCACACTACATGTACACACATACAAGAAGTTCACACCCTCGTCATGTGTGAGCGTGCAAAATTCCCATCCTTTACAAAGATGAGCAGAGAATCCTGCATTATAAGAATTTATCCATTTTTTCTTGGTAGACCTATAGCTTACTTCCACTTCTTAAAAGTAGAAATAATGCTGCAAAGTACATACATATATATATATGTATATATATCTTTATGTATGTCTTCTAATATTTTTATAGGCTACATTTCCAGTTGTGGGAGTGTGGGTCATATAGCATATGCATATTTAAAATTTTGAGGGACTTTCCCAAATTGCTTTCCAAAAGTTCTGCAGCAGTTGACACTTTCAGCTTTGGCAATACTTGATGTTACTAATCTTTAAAATTTTGCCAACAGGATCCTGTTTGGCTTTTGCGCTCTGAGCCCAGAGTCTTGATCACATTACATAATTAGGGCCCTTTTAGCCCAGGTAGTTTACAGTGTCTGGAGGGATGAATGGCTGAGTCCCCATTTTGGAATACAAACTCTATGATCTGTATGCAATACTAAGTATACACCACACCTACGGGTGCTGGTGACAACCTCTGTCCAGGACCAGATGAAGTGTAAATTAAGAGAGGTCTGCCCTGGCCTGGGGTCTTCTTCTCCAAGGTCCTGGAAAGTACCTGAGGGCTCTACACTGTTGGCACATGAATGCCCACTTATGACCATTTAAAAATTTTGTTTCTGTGACCATTAGACCTGACTGACTTTCATTTACCTGCCTTTCCTGTTTGGGGAAAATTCTTCCTCAACTCAGACCCCATGGTTATAGTGTTGCCCCATCCCCAATGATCAACAAGATGACATCGATACTGAGGCTTCCTAGGAATGAGACTTTCTAGAGATGTGAGACCACACTATCCAACCAAAAGGTCGGGCATCAGTGCATCATTCTGATTGATTATTACCAAAAGGGGGGACTGTGGACAAAAAAAAGAAAAAAAGGTGGGGAGGATTCTATGTAAGGAGCAATAAATTCCTAAGTGGGCAAGTCACGGTGGATAGTCATGCTCTGGGAATATAATTTTTTAGTAACACGTTTATCTTTGCCGTGATCAAGTTCTGTCCATTGTTTCTGTGCATCTAAATTAACACACCTTTGAAATAACGTCCCTCGAGAAAGCACATAATCTTGTTAACTAACCTGTAATCCGATCTCTGCCTTTTCCCCGCCCCTAGGTAATCTTCCTTAGTCCCCTCCTTAATTGCAAATGCATAGAAGCAGCTGCAAAACTGAGTCTTTGGGGCATTTAAGACCTTGCTCCCTGGCATATATCATCAATTTGGCTCAAAAAAACTCTTATAACAATTCAAAAAAATAAAAATAAAAATTTACTCTTACACTTACTCCAAGGGCAGTCAATTAATGTCAAGGGAAGCCTTTATTTCTTTACTGAATGTTTTGTAAAATGTTTGTTTGCCAATTTGGCTAATGGGAAGAGCTGAGTGGTGCTCTTTCTCCAACTGAGGAGCTCTGGAGATCCACCCTCGCAAAGGCACTTGAAGAAGCCCTCTCTGAGGACGTTGCATTTAGGCTGAAACAATGCTTCTTAGTCTAAGCAATGCTTCTTAGACTTTACTGTACATGGGAATCACTGGGACTCTTGTTAAAGTGCAGATTCTGATACCACAGTTCTGGGGTGGGACCTGAGTTTCTAAGGAACCCCTGAGAAGCCCTTCTTGCTGGTCCCAGGGCACACAGGAGTGAGAGCAGAGAGTTCACGTAAAGAGAACAGATGTTCCTGACCTAGCTGCATTAGGATTATGAGGTGCTCAGGTCCCCTACCAGACTATTTAAATATGATCCCCTAGGGCTCAAGCCTAGGCATTGAAAAACACCCTCCATGATTATAATATGCAGGCAGTGTTTGGATGAGCAAAGTGGTTCTGAAATTGTCCCCAGACCGCAGATCAGCCGCATCCGGGAATTTGTGAGACATGCAAATTCTCAGATCCCACCCCCTCCTTTCCCCCACCTCACCCACCCTTCAGAAACTCTGAGGTGGAGAGCCCAGCAACCTGTCCAAACAAGTTCTCCAGAGCGTCTGATCTTTGCTAGAGATTGAGAACGGCTGATGAACAGAAGAGGATTCTTGACAAAGCCCTCCTCCAAGAGCGCTGGCTGCAAATCGGATCACTTAAGCGGTTTGATAAAAGCTGGAATGCCTGGGCCCTAGACTCGTTTTTTCTGATTCTGAAAATCTGGAGTGGTTCCCAGGAGTATATACTTGTATATGGTTTTAAAACCACCTGGGGGATGGGGATTTAGTGGCTGAGCAGAAGTGCAGTCGTCCCTCAACATGAATGGTCTGCTGCTTCCTGGCTTGTACTGTGCAGTGTTCATCCATTCACTTCACGTTAAGAGAACGCATCCTGTGCCAGACGCCACGCAGATGACTTACAGTTGAATACCTATAATGTATTAGGCACTTTATACATTCGTCCTACAATAACCCCGCAAGGTGGGCCTACTCTACTGTTTTACAGAAGAGAGTCCCTAACCTGGGTCAGTCTTGACTCCAAAACCTGGACTCCCCACCAAAACACAGTGCCAGTCTGAAGACTTGGAGCACCACGCCGTGGGCCTCTGAGCAGATTCTGTGCTTAATGTTCAGAAGCTTATGCTGTGAAATTGGAGATGCACTTGTAATTTGAGCAGGAATAACATTCAACTTTCAGTTCCTCTGAGAGAAAGAGAGATGGTTTCAATCTTTAACTTATGCAAAGCAATGTTCTTTGTGGGTGAAGAAGGCTGTTCTTACCAGAGGGCAGGTGCTTGGAGTGTACGTCACGTCGTCACGTAAAATACATGTTACCTAGTTATGTTTTAATTCAAGAAGAGTAACCTATAGTTTCCTAGTATATGTATGCCTCAATTATTGCATGGGGCATACTTATACTAAAAATTATTTGTTGTTTTCTGAAATTCAAATTTAATTGGGTATCCTGTATTTTAGGCTAAGTCAGGCCTCCTAATCAATCTCTTTCTTGATGTACTGGCTAGTGGCCACCTTGGAAACGGGTTTGATCTTGGGCAAGGTGGTTCTCCTAAGCGGAGTGATGTGGGTTTCTGAAAAACCTCAGTAGGTGTTACCTGATCTTCTCCCTCTGAAATGTGTCACTTTCCTGTTTAGTGATGATGACTTATTTGCCTTGTTAAATGCTTGAACTGTTGTGTGAGCACAGTTTTTTCTTTTTCTTTTTTAAAGAAAAGATAGAATTAGGCAAAAATGCTGCTACTACAAATGCAAGCTCTCATTTCCAAGTTTATTTAATTTTTAAAAACTTTTCATTATGAATAATTTTAAATATATACAAAAGTGAAGATTATAGTATAACGAATACCTAGCTTCCCATCACTCATTTTTAATAGTGAGAAACTCATGGCCAATTTTATTTTTCATTTATAATTTGACTTCCTCGTCCCATTTTATTTTGAAAACAACTCCAGATATCACATATTTCATCTGTAAATATTTGAGTATGCATCTGGAAATGTCTTTTTTTTTTACCTTAGAAGATGATTTTTGGCTTTCCTTCCTACCACCGGTTTCTTGGTAAGATCACAATCGCAAATAAGGTCCCTACACTCAACATTATGGTAAATTTTTAGGTATTTTAAACGGTTGGTGAGTTAATGACATGAGCAACCAGAGTGGCTATTAGCTCTTGATTTATGAAGCCACATGTTCAGCTTGTATGACGGATGTCCTTACCATCTCAGGCGTGGAGGGCTCATTCATCTGTCTCTGCCCAGCACTCTTCAGCCATGACCGCACTCAGCAGATGGGGAATTTCATGGCCACAAATGGAATTGTTTATCGTCTCATTGTTCCTATGTCAGCAATCAAACTAAATCCATTATCCACCAATAAAAAGACCAGCCTGCTGCCAATTCAGTGGAGCATTGGAAACTATGTTGAGGGGGGTTAAGTTTTAGAGGAGATTAGAAAAGAAATAAGAAGTCACATAAAAATTAAAAACCGAGAGAAAAGTTTGAGTCTCTCATTCTAAAGCTGAAGGTTTTATGGAATTTAAAAGGGAAGGCCTAGTAAATCAATCTTTTTTATTTTTAACACTCTAAAGACCCATGATTATAAATATTGCATAGCTTTTATTGTGTTGATGGTTTTATTATTTCATTTTAAAAATGAAAAGTGCTCAAATTCAGTTTTGAAGAAGGAAATGTCAGATTCATAATAGAAAAGCTGCTAAGATGTTAATGGTGTTATACTGGTGGGAAGATTTCTTTTGTGTGGATAAATAGTTGTCTGCTTTTTATAAAGTTGTCCCTCATTGGCTCGGCTAGGGGGTTCTCTCTTCATTGATCTGTAAGAGGAGGCTCCTAACTTCTGTGCACCCACCTGGCTGCCCTCCCAACATTTTCAGTGGTCCAGGACTTTGAAAGATGGATCCTAGAACACCTTTTACTTTTTGCCAGTTTGTTTTTATATCAGGATATAACAGGCAAGGGAGGTTGGTTCTGCCACTCATTGATTATAGCTGAAGATCCAGGGCATGCAAGCTTGAGATTTATTCACTCACTTATTCTGTGGGCAATAAATGATTGCCCACAGAATAAGATGTATTTACAACACAGAGTAATAAGAGATGTATGCAAGAGATGTTATGAGAGTTCAGAGAACCCTCAAATGAGAATTCCTTGACTCCCCTAGGAAGAAGTGTGAGACTACAGTACAACCCTGCAGTGGAGACTTAAATGGAAAGGGGGAAGATTGTTAATATAAAAAAAATAATAATCTAACTGCAGTAAATTTTCTAAGCATAAGCATTAAGAAAAACAAAACCTAGCATTAATATTTTGAAAGGAATCTTTTCTTTTTTTTCCTGAGCTGTAGGTCTCAACAGTGGGCTTAAAATACTCAGTAAACCATGTTGTAAATAGATGTACTGTCATCTGGACTTTGTTGTCCATTTATAGAGCATAGGCATAGTAGATTCAGCATAGTTCTTAAAGGCCATAGGATTTTTGGAATGATAAATGAACTTTGGCTTCAACTTAAAGTTACTTGGTGCATTAGCTCCTAACAAGAGAGTCAGCCTATCCTTTGAAGCTTTGAAACCAGGCACTGATTTCTCCTGTTTACCTATGAAAATCCCAAATAGCATCTTCTTCCAATATAACACTTTCATCTGCATTGAAAACCTGTTGTTTAGTATAGCTACCTTCATTACTTATTTTAACTAGAGCTAATGGATAACTTGCTACAGCTTCTACATTAGCACTTGCTACTTCACATTGCGCTTTTATGTTATGGAGACGGTTTCTTTCCTTAAACCTCATGAGTCAACTTTTACTAGTTTCAAACTTTTCTTATGCAAGTTCCTTACCTCTTCTAGCCTTGATAGAAGTGAAGGGAGTTAGGGCCTTCCTCTAAAGTAGGCTTTTGCTTAAGTGAATGTTGTGGCTAGTTTGATCTTCTCTCTAGACCACTAAAACTTTCTCCATTTCAACAATAAGCCTGTTTCACTTTCTTATTATTCATGTGCTCACTGGAGTAGCACTTCTAATTTCCTCCAACAACTTTTCCTTTGCATTCATAAATTTGCTAACTGTTTGGTGCAAGAGTCTTTCCTAGCTTTCGGCCTATCTCAGCTTTCAACATGCCTTTCTCACTAAGGACAGTCATTTCTAGGTCTTGATTAAAATGAGAGTCATGCAACTCTTCCTTTCACTTGAACACTTAGAGGCCATTGTAAGCTTCAATTGGCCAAATTTCAATACTGTTGTGTCTCAGACAACAGGGAGGCCTGAGGAGAGGGAGAAAGACAGGGGGGAATGACCAGTCAGCAGAGAGGTCAGAACACACACAACATTTATCAATTAAGTCCTCCATCTTATATGGGAATGACTCATGGCATCTCAAAACAATTACAACAGTAGCATCAAAGATCACAGATTACAGATCAAAACAAATATAATAACAACGAAAACATTTTAAATACTGTGAGAATTACCAAAATGTGACAGAGAGACAAAAAGTAAGCAATGGCTATTGGAAAAATGGTGCTGATAGACTTGCTTAACACAGGGGAGCCACAAACTTTCAATTTATAAAACCGAAGTGCAGTAAAGCAAAGTGCAATAAAATGAGCTATGCCCATATTATTATTGCCTTTAATTTATTATTATTACCAGCTGTAATAGATGTCCTACTAAATAGGCCACTGTGTTTCACAAGAGTTGATATTTTTAAATGTCAATAGTTTGGTTAAAAATACTACTAAATGTCATGTTCCTGTAAGTATTCCCTAGCCCTCTCCAAAACACTCCTGCCTGTAGAACCCCAGTTCTCTTCCTCTTTCCAAATCAGTGATCCCCTTCTTTGGGAAACTACTTTTCACGGTACTGAGTTATATACTGCATTTATTATAGTTGTTAAATGAGGTATAAAACATGAAAGAAAACTAGCCTGCCCTTACTCAGATTGCCACCCTAGCCTATTGTTACTATTTGGGCATCTCTTCATTGTATGCTGTTTTACAAACATTTGTTTCTCATATGCAATACTTGGCATAAAGTTAAGATTAGTCCACAGTAAATGTTGCCATCATGGGACCCGTGTGCATGACAACAAAGCTTCGGGAGGTTTTGGAGTAGAGGAGCAACTTAGACCCTTGGAAGGGCTCTTGGTGGGGTGGTTGTTCGATGTCATCCACCTCCCTCCCAGTGCAGCAATGCCTTCACTCACAGGTGCAGATGATTCTAAAACATCCTTAGAGAAAAGGACATTTATATTTTTTTGTTGCTACCGTGGGTCTTTTTTCTTGGCCAGCATAACTGAGGACCATGAAGATAATAACACAGACCCATAGATTTAGGGGCTCATAGAGGGTCCAAGAAGGAAAAAAAGAAGTAAATGACTAAGAAAAAATAGACTTGGTATCTATAGTTTCACTTAAAAGGCAGTAATATAATACTAAATTCATAATTTTATTTGAAAATTTTAATCTGTTCATGTGATCTGTTAAGATATGCTGACCTCTTATTATATGAAAATCCACATGAAAAACCAGAGCTGAATTTTGCAGGTCTGCACATATAGTCTAGCTCGTCCAACCATGTGAACCTTATTTCACTACTTGTTGTTCTGTACTACTACTAATTTTTTTCATTTAAAATTTTATTTTTTATTTGCAGTTTATAATCAATATTATTTTGTATTAGTTTCAGGCATACAGCATAATGGTTAGACACTTACATACTTTACAAAGTGTTCCCCTGATATTTTAAGTACCCACCTGGCACCATACAGAGTTATTACAGTATTATTGATTATATTTCCCATTCTGTACACTACTACTGGTTTTGAAGAGAAGATTGAAGGAGAGGGTAAACAGTGTTTAAAACAACAGCAAGGTATATATAATTTGACAGTATAAATCAGGAGTCATAAAAATGTCCATACTTTAATGTGAAAATCCAATTGGGGATTATTAACCTAAGACATTAATTTAGAGTATAAAAAAAAATCCATATAGACAGTATTTGTTGTTATGGTATTGGCAGGGGTAAAATTTGGAAGCCATCTTGATGCCCTGTAAGTATAAATTAATAGCCCTGGCTAGTGTAGCTGAGTGGACTGAGTGCTGGCCTGCAAACCAAAGGGTTTGATTCCCAGTCAGGGCACGTGCCTGGGTTGTGGGCCAGGTCCCCATTAGGGGGCGCACAAGAGGCAACCACACATTGTTATTTCTCTCCCTTTCTTTCTCCCTCCCTTCTCCTCTCTCTAAAGACAAACAAATAAAATCTTCAAAAAAGAGAATAAATTATTGAATTCCTGTTCGGTAAACTATTTTTTACCTTTTAAATTAATAGTTATGAAGATTATGTGGCAACATAGAAAATACTTAAAATATCCTGCCTTAAGAGCTAAAGATTACATCACCCAAGTGAAAAAGATGGAAAGGAAATATATAAAATGATAACAGCTGTGTTTGGGTAATGGCATGATGGTAGTTCTTTTCCTCATTTTTGCTTATGATTATTTTAATTAGTTCCAATTTTATAAGTTGGAAAACCAAGTAAAAGCACCCAAATGAAAAAGCTAATAGTATTTAAAGCCAGAAAGAATAAGATGAGGTTATTTTAAAGCTAGCTGTCCTCGTAGCTTCAGGAGGGATTTCGCATGGGACAAAATCAAAAACAATTATTGCAATTTGAGGGGCATATGTGTTTATTCTGAGAGTTGTTGGGGTGGTCGGAAAGACAGTGGAATAATAGCCTAAGAAACTAGGTCCTCCCACCCCCAGCTGCCAGTTATTCAACCTAGGGCTTCAAGAACCAATTTCTGCCCAAAATGTGGCCTTTCCGGTGACTGCCTCCCTCAGGCCATTGTGATGCTGATGGCCGGGATGTGGCCTGGCCTCCTCACAGCTCCCAGGAGATGTGGCGTTTAACGGAGGAGCGGCAGCCGGTTCAGCTTGGGGTCGCTGGTCATCGGAGACACAGCAGCCTGTGCGATGTTGACCTGGGGTGAACAGTCCTCTTTCTCATACCCACTCCCCGGAGGCAACAGTCCCTCACTAGGGTACAGTTTCTAATCCAAACAACCATTAATCTTCCTCAGGGTTAAAAGGCCAGAAAAGCAATTTTTACTCTTTTTCTCTCTATATTTTGATACTGTACTTGTCTGTATTTTACAAGAGCAGACGTACTTCACTAGCCACTGTCAATGGGGAAAACACCCCACAGCTGTGTCCACAGCTACGCAAACAATGCCAAGCCCAACAAGGAACTGCCTATGCGTGGAGAAGGGGCAGGAGTGCAAAACTGGTCAGCCATTGTGGCCCTTGACAAAAACTATACAAACATGACTGACTTGAAACAAATTAGTATTTTGTATCATGAAATAAATTAGGGATGTGCATGTATTTTAAGTGAAAATGTTACCATAGAGGATAGTTGTAAGACAGTAGCATTTCACAAATACTTGAATACTGCCCTTAAATGTTCCTTGCCTTACTTAGTGAGTAAATTAATCCATATAAATGGAGCTGTGAGTCCTAAGGACTTTTTGATTTTTAAATGAAACTCAACAGGAAAAAAATAAGATTTGATTTAGAAAGATGCACTCAATTGTCTCAGAAACATCAAAGTGTTTGGTTTATGGAAATGGGCCTATTTCACACCCTTTTAATAGCTGGTAAGTCAAGAAACATATCAGTTCTGTATTCTTAAATTGTGGGGACCGAAAATGATGGATACTAAGATAAAAAACCACGAAGGCTTCCTAAATCTGTTTCTCCATGTTTGACCTTTAAATCCTTCCTCTGGAGTCATCATTAGTATGGATGGCAAATGCTGCTCCCAGTGAGTCACATTTAGACACCTGGCTACTGGTAGTAAAGGCATCGAGCCTTTAAGAGAGATAGGGAATGCATTTTTATAGTTCGAGTGATTTTACATTGAAGTTCCATACTCAAAACCTTACATTAAGGATGAGGTAATACATAAAATCTAGTCATAGCATTTTCAAGCTGGAAGAGGCCTGGGTTGAATAAAGTCAGACTCAGACAGGCCAAGGGACTGGAGGAGAACCCAGGGCCCTTGACTCCTTGCCTACTTTGTTCTAAGGGTGCACATCACCTTGCAGAATATATTTAAGAAGTTCTGAAGCTTCTCTGTATATTCTGGGGGCGGAGGGAAGGGCAACATATACGTGTTTTTGTTACATCAAATATATTTTGAAACATTCATTAACACTTTGTACTATGGTCTTCTGAAGGATCTCAGATGGACAGAGAGTTCAATTGTTCTCTGCCTCGTTCGCAAAGCTTCTGCCCTTAGAATTCATGATAACAAAGCTGGAAGGAATTTTAACTAGATATGGCCTGCAAGGCAAAGCCAAAATTTTGTTGGTGCTGTCTTAGGCTTGCATTTTGGGCACTTGGTATAATGAATTTGCATGTACAGGAGGAATTATAACTATACCATTTCTAAGTAAAAATATATGCACATGTACCCCATCTTTATTCATTCATCCATCAACGAACACATAGGAGTTTCCACATCTTGGCTACTGTAAATAATCCTGCAGTGAACATAGGGGTGCACATATCTTTTTAAATCAGAAAACACTAACATTTCACATGATAATTCCCTCTTTGGAAAAATGTTTCTGGTGCTCAGAATAAATTAATTAAAAAGCAAGCAGTTTTGTAGTTTACAGACTTCAGCCCTGCAAGCGGAATCTGAGGAGCATGACAGTCTGCCTCCTTGTCATTCCCAGTCTGCAGGAACTTCCACGGCTCATTTTCCGCACACAGGTTTCCACAATGAGGTTTGCCTGCTCAAGCTCTGGGGTCTAGATCTCAGTGTACTTGTGGAATTCTTCATGTTTTAAGTCGAATTAAAGTTTTAATCAAATAAGTAATGTATATTTAATTACATCAGGATTTTAAAAAATGGAAGAGTAGGGCATTGCTATGCCATTCAACCTGCCCAGGCCCCCTTTATCTCTATAAAGATCTTTATTTCCTTGAGATTCTGAAAATAACATTTAAATAATGTTTATTGGGCATTTTCTCTAATTGCAAACATAAAATATATTGAGTACCAAAAACTGGTAATGCAAGGATAAACACTAAAGAAAGTATTTCTTCATATTGTACCATCCAAAAGATAGCTGCTGTTAAAAGTTTGATATACGTCTTTTCTGTAATTTTGTATGCACGTATATGTATATATTGCATAAATAACAATATATGAGTATAGTGGAGTACTACTGAGCCATAAGAAAAGATGAAATATTGCCATTTGAGTCAACATGGGTGGATCTTGAAGGTATTATTATGTTAAGTAAGTGAAACAAGTCAGATGGAAAAGGTCAAAATCCATGATTTAACTCCTATGTGGAAAACAAAACAAAAAAGAAAAATCAATGAACAACAAAAACAAAACAAGAACAAACTCATAGATACAGACTACAGATTGGTGGTTGCCGGAGGGGAAAAAGGGTGGGGAGAGGGCAAAATACATAAAGGAGGTCAAACGTGTGGTAACAGATGGAAACTAGACTTCGGGTGGTGCCTGTGCATACAGACGTCTAACTCATGTTGTACATCTAAAATTATATGTTAACCAATGTTACCTTAATTAAAAGAGAAAATTAGTGTTTTTCTCACAGGAACAATTTATTTACCAGAGGACAGGTCTCTAATATTGTACCCCTTGGTATTTGTTTTTACCTTTTAAATATGTTACTAGTATTTTTTAAAGTGAGTTAAATCTGACCTAAAATAGTAAAGTGATATTTTTATTCCTTTTCTTCTCTTCTTTCAAATGAGATCTATGCTGTTGTAACAAATCCAAACAATATAGATGTTCATAAAATAAAAAGTGAAAGTATAAAATATAAAGTGAATATTTTCTCTTAATTCTCTATACCCTTAATTCCATTTCTGCAGTGATAACTTTTAATATTTTGATTGTATCCTTCCTTTCTATGTATGTATAGACATATATTTACTTATCATTAAAAACATAAAAATCAGAGCATACTAATATGTAGTTGTTCTGTAACTTACTTTTTTCCAATTTAGCAGTATATCACAAACATATTTCCAATGGTTTTACCTCATTCTTATTAACAGCACAATGATATTCCATTATTTAATATACTGTAATTTATTTATCAATATATTATTAATGAACATTTAGTTCTTTCAAATTTTATTAGAAACAGTGCTGCTGGAAACATCTTTGCTGTGTATCTTCACACACTCATGTGAGCACTTCCATAGTATAAGCTTCTAGAGATGGATTACTGGGTATAGGATATATGCATTAACACTTTTGATAGCTCCTGAGTTTTTACCCATTTGATGTATGGAGCAGGGGGCCGTCTGCAGAGTTTAGGGCAGGAACACAAACCAGGGTCCAACGCTGTGGGCGTTGCTCTAACTGTATTATGGAAGTAGCTTGACTTCGAGCATCATGGAATCTTCTGCAGGATAAATTTATTATCACATTCCAACTGGTAACAGATAAGTTATGTGTGGAGATGAAAAGACAAAGCTCTGGCTAGACCAACTTCTGAGTTCAGAACTATGACAACCAATGGTAATTCTTTCGGTGAAAATGAACATTAATACAGTTTCATTGACGCTTCAAACAGGGCAGACAGATCCTCTTCTGACTGAGGGCGTGGTGCAAGCTTGGTGACCCTTTCCTGAAACAGTAAACAAAAGGAGCTACTCAGGGCTTTGAAAAGACAGTTTGTAAAAGGTACTAGGTTATGCAAATGAACTTGGGCATAAGAAACAATGACTGATAATAGCTGTATCTTTAAAAATCATATTTCTTGTTTGCTTCATGCTAGTTGATTCCCACCTCAGAAGTTTATCAAAGTGATGCCTCTTTCACACAAAGCTTTTTTTAAAAAAAATATCATTTTTCAATTAGCTTACATTCAATATTATTTTGTATTAGTTTGAAGTGTACAGCATGGACAGTTGGACAATAATATACTTTACAAAGCGACCCCTCCCCTCAATATTTCAAATACTCACCTGATACTGTACATAGTTATTACATTACATTATTATTATTGTGTTATTACATTATTATTGACTATATTCCCTAAACTGTACAGCTTTCAAAAGCCTAGGTCTCACCTTCTTGTCCTTGCCTTCTGCCCTGGCAATAGCCTTTTGCCCAAATGTGCAGAACTAAACCGACCTCGGGGAAAACAGCTCCTATAATGACCAAACAGCATTGGTCAGCAACCTCGGCCAGTTTTCCCTGTGCCAAGAGCCCTGTCCCAGGCATGGCATGTGCAGCCAAAGGACACAGAACCAGCTGTCCCTGACTTCAAAGACTGTATATTTTGCAACTTGGACTTCAGGTATATTCAAAAGAATTTCATTAAGACATAACTTTCAGGTTACAGGCAACGAGTGACTCCTTTTTAAATATTAACTAAGCTTTTATCTCTACTTTCCCAAACAAATTTGGCAACTTGCTTAATTTTTCCAATGATCATTAAGTCAAGTCAGCAAAGCTAGCCAGCACAGGCTTTTGCTATTTATACTCTCGTATAATCCCCTGTCCCAGTGGCTCCTCCATGCCTGTGGGACAAGGGATTAAAAGATATCATAATGACTGTGTCCAAATTTCTAAGCCTAAATAAAATTACAAAATGTAGCGGTTTGGGGGGTTCCATTTTCATGGGTCTCTCGGTCTGTTTTCTTAGGATTAGCTCTTGTTTGGGAGCAGAACTGGTAGAAGGTGGAGGCTCCCCGAGGGCAGGGCTGTGTTCACGCCATGCCCAGCACCTCCGGGAGTGCTCAGCACACAGTAACTAGGTCCTCAACACTTATTTGTTGAATTAATGAAGATGGTGGGAGGGGGGATATGGGCATGTCAAAATTCACACATTTTCTTTATCTCAGAAATGACACCCCGTTACTAAGGCAAAAAGCTAGGAGTCATCCCTGATTCTTCTTTCCCTTCCCTACATGTTAAATCCATCAGCAAGTCTGTCAGATCAACCACAAAAATAAATCCCAGATCTGGCTGCTTCCACAATCCAAGTCTAAGTTCCCTTTGCTCCTTTTTTCCATTTGAAAGGCCTCTTAAATGTTTCTACTTTTGCTCCACTCTTGCCCCCTAGAGGTAATGCAGCACATGGCAGCAGAGTGATTTTTTCCCCCTAATCTGATACCATTCGCCTGCTAGCGCTTGCCAATGACTTCCCATTGCAGTTATAACAAAACCATAGCCTCTAATACCACCTTATCTTGCCCGGTTCTCATCTCAGCACTAACTCTTCTGTCATCCACTCATCTCGCTTACACCCCCCATCACCATTCAGTCCCATGACAGTGCTGATTTTCACACTGTCTCAAGGTCTTTGCCCTCTGCCTGCAATGCTTCTACCAGATCTGCACTGGACTGCTTCCACCTTCAGCCAGAGGTCTTCTTTCACCACCTTTGTTGGAGCTCCCTCAACACTGTCCTTTGCAAAATCACCCAGGTTTTCCTCTATACCACTTACCATTATTTGAAAAGATTTCATCTGTATCTTATTTATAGATTTGATTATACACCTGCTATCTGTGTTTTCTTTCTGGAATGTAAGCTCCACGAGAGAGGGAAAGGATTTTATTGTCCTCTTCACTGTATCCCATACAATTAATTGTATGTGGTAAGACCTCACTAAGTATTTGTCAAGTACAAGGAAGAATAAAAAGAAGGAAGGATATATAAAAAAATTAACTGAAAATGAACCTAAGTTTAAGAGCTAACCCTTAAAATTCTTAGAAGAAAATAGGAGAAAATTTTCATGACATTGGATTTGGTCATGATTTCTTAGATGACACCAAAAGCACAGGCAACAAAAGAAATAAACAGATAAATTGGTCTACATCAAAATCAAAAACATTTATATATTAAAGGACACTACCAAGAGAATGAAAAGATAACTAATAGAATGAGAAAAATATTTACAAGTCAGTTGTCTATAAGGGATTAATATCCAGAATATATAAATAGCTGCTACAACTCAACAACAACAACAAAAAACTCCAGACAACCCAATTAAAAAATAGGCAAAGGACTTGAATAGACATTTCTCCAAGGGAGATATATAAATAGCCAATAAGTACATGAAAAAAAATGCTCAATATCATTAGTCATTAGGGAAATGCAAGTCAAAACCACAATGAATTTTCACTCACACCCATTAGAATGGCTATCAAAAGAAAGAGAAAAGGTGAGTTCCGACCAAGATGGAGGCATAGGTAGATATGCTTTGCCTCCTTGCACAACCAAAAGAAGGAAACAACCAATTTAAAAACAAAAAACAACCAGAACTGCCAGAAAATTTAACTGTATGGAGGTCTGACAATGAAGGAATGAAAGAAGAAACATTCATCCAGACTGGTAGGAGGGGCTGAAATGGGCAGCTGGGGCAGAGAGGATAAGTGGCGAGGCAGCAGTTGCTGGACCAGGCAGGCAAGGCAGTGGCTGGTGGGCTGGATGGTCCCACATTTGCGTGTGGATAAACCAGGAGGAACAACTGGGGAGCGAGACATGCTGCATAGCCCAGGGTTCTAGTACTGGTAAAAATAAAGCCTCAGAGCCTCTGGCTGCAAAAACCTGTGGGGGTAGTGGCAGCAGGAGAAACTGCCAGTCTATTGAAAGTGGGGCAAGAGCTGAGTAAGAGGAATTTTTCCTCTCTCACCACTTCCCCACATACAGTGCCACAACGGGAGAAGTGGGTTGCCCTGCCCTGGAGAATACCTAAGGCTCCGCCCCTTACAATGTAACAGGTGCATTGAGACAAAGAAATATATGGCCCAAATAAAAGAACAGATCAAAACACTTGAAAAAGAATTAAGTGACGAGGAGACAGCCAATATATTGTATCTAGAGTTCAAAACACTGGTAATCAGGATGCTCACAAAATGATTGAGTATGGTTGCAAAATAGAGGAAAAAGTGAAGGCTATGCAAAGTGAAATAAAGAAAAATATACAGGGAGCCAACAGTGAAGGGAAGGAATAAACATTCAACTGGAGGAGACTGAAGAAACAAGAATTCAAAAAAATGAGGAGAGGGTTAAGAACCCCCACGACAACTTTAAATGTACCAACATCCAAAATCAGAGGGGTGCCAGAAGGAGAAGAGGAAGAGCAAGAAAGTGAAAACTTACTTGAAAAAATAATGAAGGAGAACTTCCCCAGTCTGGTGAAGGAACTGGGCATGCAAGCCCAGGAAGCTCAGAGGGTCTCAAAGAAGTTGGACCCAAAGAGGGACACACTAAGACACATCATAATTAAATTGCCAAAGATTAAAGATAAGGAGAGAATCTTAAAAGAAAAGGAGAGAGTTACCTGTAAAGGAGTTCCCATAAGACTGTGAGCTGATTTCTCAAAAGAAACCTTATAGGCAAGAAGAGGCTGGAAAGAAGTATTCGAAGTCATGAAAGACAAGGACCTACATCCAAGATTACTCTATCTGGCAAAGCTGTTATTTATTTATTTATTTTATTTTTACTTGATCTATTTTAATCTCCACAAAGCTATCACTTAGAATGGAAGGGCAGACAAAGTGCTTCCCAGACAAGGTAAAGCTAAAGAAGTTCATCATCACCAAGCCCTTATTATATGAAATGTTAAAGGAACATATCTAAGAAAAAGAAGATCAACACTATGTACAGTAAAATGACAACGAACTCACAGCTATCAATAACTGAACCTAAAAAACAAAAACAAAAACATACTAAGCAAATGACTAGAACAGGAACAGAATCACAGAAATGGAGATCACATGGAGGGTTATCAGCAGGGAGGGAGCAGGGGGAATGGGGGAAAATACAGGGAATAAGAAGCGTGAGTGTAGGTACAAAATAGACAGGGGGAGATTAAGAATAGTATAGGAAATGGAGAAGCCCAAGAACTTTTATGTACAACCCAAGGACATGAACTAAGGAGTGGGGAATGTTGGAGGGAATGGGGGTACCATGTGGAGGGGGATAATGGGGAGAGAAAAGAACAACTGTAATAGCATAATCAATAAAATATACTTAAAAGAAAAAAGAAAAATAACAAGTGTTTAACAAGTGTTAGATGCGGAAAAGCTGGAACCCTTGCACATTGTTGGTGAGAAAGTAAAATGGTATAGCCACTGTGGAAAACATTTGGCAGTTCCTCAAAAAGTTAACATAGAATTACCCTGTGATCCAAAAATTCTATTCCTAAGTAGACCCAAATAAATTGCAATCAGGGACTAAAACAGATGCTTGTAAACCAATGTTCTTAGCAGCACTATTCACAATAGCCAAGAGGCAGAATCAACCCAAGCAGATGCAGATAAATGGATAAGCAAAATACAGTATAGCTACATTGTGGAATATTAATTGGTCATAAAAAGGAATGGAATTCTAAAACACTGAAGACATTATGCTAAGTGAAATAGGGCAAAAACAATAAGGAAAATATTGTATAAGTCCACTTACGTGAAGAATCTACAATGGGCAAATTTATAAAGACAGAAAGTAAAATAGAGGTTACCAGGGGCTGGGGAAAGGGGAGAAATGGGACAATGGTAATATCATTTACCATTAAACAATGGAACAGAGCTTCTATTTGGGATGATCAAACAGTTCTGGAAATGGACAGTGGTGATAGTTGCACAGATTGTAAATATACTTAATGGTATTAAATTGTACATTTAGCCCCAGCTGGTGTGACTCAGTGGATTGAGTGCCAGCCTGTGAAGCAAAGGGTTGCTGCTTCAATTCCCAGCCAGGGCACGTGCCTGGGTTGTGGGCCAGATCTCAGTAGAGGGCATGTGAGAAGCAACCACACATTGATGTTTCTCTCCCTCTCTTTCTCTCTCCCTTCCCCTCTAAAATAAATAAACAAAATCTTAAAATTAAAAAAAAATCGTATATTTAAAAATAGTAAAATAGTTGATTTTGTTAGGTATATTTTACCGCAATTTAAAAAATAAATCCTGCACTGGCAGGTGTGGCTCATTGGATTGAGTGCTGCCCTGCGAACCGAAAGGTCACAGGTTCGATTCCCAGTCAGGGCACATGCCTAGGCTGTGGGCTGGGTCCCCAGTTGGGGGTGTGAGAGAGGCAACCAATCCATGTTTCTCTTGCACATCATTAATGTTTCTCTCCCTCACTTTCTCCCTGTCTTCCCCTCTCTCTAAAAATAAATAAATAAAATCTTAAAAAAAAAGGAAGAATGGATGGACAGATGGGAGAAGGATAGGGAACAATGCTGACAAGTATGGGTGAAGCCAAGGTAAAATTGTACATCCCAGCTGATCTTTTAAAGACTATAAAGAATTTTGCAAATCCATAGCAAGACAGACACTTATTCACAGTGACCAATATATACCTTTGTGGCAGGGTCAGGAGCTGAAGTTCAGCATTTGCTACAGCCCAAGATTGCTGTCCCATTATTCTGTTGATCATGGAGTCTTATTGGAGCAAAAGGTCCTTAAAATGATACTGTTCATCTTTGGTGAAGTAGTTCAGGACTCTCAGAAGCGCTTCAGGCCAAGCTGAACTGAGTTTCTTTTTTAGGTTTCTAACCCCCAATGACTGGTTAAATGGGGGCAAGGATGTAGAGTTCATGATATATCCTCATATATATCTTTGATGCCAATAAAAGCTCAAGTCTTAGAATTAAGATATGTTCTGAAATGTGCTATTATTTATAAACGTGTATGACCAAAGGACAACTGATTAACACGGGCACTGAAATAAATCCAGACTACTACTTTTAGCACATTCATAAAATAACAACATTTCAGCTGGTCTGCCTGCCAGGGAGTGGAAGTGCTCATTTTGGTAGACAGCTCTCCTCAGTAATGAAATGTTTTGATTTAAAATGTAAATGTTTCTTTCCAGAGGTTTCAGAAACCCAGCTTGGAAGATTAATTTATTCTTGCCCGCCCCCCTCGCAGCCTGGCCACAGCCGTTGGAAGCCTCTGCGCGCAGGACGGCTGCTTGCCGCTGCCAGCACGAGCCGTGGCGTTTGGTCGAGAATACTGGCCCAGTTGTTCCTTCCAGAGAAAACCAATCCCTCATTTCTGAACATAAAAGAAGCTTTATCAAATGCTGACTACATGAAATAACCTCTTTTTGCAGGAATAAGCATATCCCCTTCACTACCTTAAATCCTGCAGATACTAATAAGTGAAGACTAGTGTGCTGCATGTATAACATTCTGAAGTTGCCATAGCATTCCTGTAAAATGTTTACTGTTGCCGAACAAAAAACCCATAGTAGTTCTTCACTTGCAAGACAAGCTTATTTCTAAGATTCCTTCTAAAGTCC
Organism: Mormoops blainvillei; assembly: GCA_004026545.1. Classification (NCBI taxonomy): domain Eukaryota; kingdom Metazoa; phylum Chordata; class Mammalia; order Chiroptera; family Mormoopidae; genus Mormoops; species Mormoops blainvillei. The sequence continues at coordinate 166,637 of PVJD01000752.1, forward strand.
TATGAATATACCTCTCTCTCTTTATCTCTCTCTATATCTATATATCTATCTATATCTATCTCTTTATATATATAAATGATATATATATTTTTATATATATGTAAAATGTATATTACATCAACTCCAAATGTGACAGTTAATTCAAATTAACTGTGTCTCTAACATAATCAAAAGAAAAAAGGTAGCATACATGTTGGGGTTGCTTTAAAAATACAGTGTGAGGGAATTCTACTTTATGAACATGACTTGTATTCCAAAGGTTCAATTTACCTTGCATCTTTTGTGAAACAAAGAAATTTGTTTTGTCTAATTAAGGTTTTGCTATCTGTTTTTCCCAGTATGACATGTACACTGAGGCATTCAGAATGATAGCTACTTAACTTGCTATTTGGGTGGATGGTCCCAAATGTTAATCAGGAACAGCTTCTGAAGGTGGAAGTCTGAGCACAGCAAAATTAAAATAGTAAACACTTGTCAATGTGTCCTGATGGCTGGAAGATGCATTGACACCAGCAATTATATGGCCAAAAATAGCATAGAGGTTTATCTGAAAAATCATGGATACCATTCATCGAGGTTGACAAACACATATTCCTGAACAATTTCCTGGGTGATATAAGCAGAACTTTTCAGAAGACCCCTTGTAGAGGGACACTATCATTAGGACCATACCCTAAGAGCCAGAGCTATGTCAAAATTACTTTGTTCATGGCTGTTACCTCCCTGGCTCCTGTGATGACCATTTGGTCTCTGGACAGGCTTTTATGGCCCCATGTCATTGATTGAGCCCTATTAAATCTAAGAAAACTTCTCCAAAAGTTACCACCATTCAGCCATTAAGCTGACCTAGACAGAAGGTTTAGGAGGAGAGGGCTGCCGGTGTGTGTCCATTTAATATGTTTACTAGCCCATGCCAGATGCGGTAGAGGATGGATGACCAAAACAGACAGGTTCCGGCCTTCATGGAACTTACGGTCTAGTAGATTTGGATAGGATAACTGGGTTGGCTATATTTTTTGGCCATTTAGTCCCTTGGACTTGTGGGTTAGCCTAGGAGCTTTGTTATACTTTGGGACTTCTCTTTTTCTCGGTAGATGCAACAGAGTCCACTGATCCTCAGTCTAAATCAGGGAAACTGATGGCCCACGGGTCCTGTATGGTTTCTCCATTGGGAAATGAGGAAATCCAAAACAAATATCCAGATTGTGGATTTTGCTTGAAAACTGAACGTGCTACCAACACGGGGATCTGAATTTCTACCTGAAGATAAATTTTAGCTGAAAAGAGGCTTACCCAGTGAAATAAGCCATGTGCTTTCCAGTTCACCAAAGTCCCCGCGGCTCGCTACTGCCTTAAATTACTTCATTCATTGCTGTTACCTCCCTGGCTCCTGTGGTCAGGAGTAAACCCATATAAATATCATCTTATATGAGCTGAGGTCTTCAACATTCTAAGCATTTGTTAAGTGGGGAAGAAGCTAGCGTGAGGCCCTTGCTTAACTGGAGTGAGGTGAGCAAGATGCTGTGTGAGTGGATATTCCAGCTGTTAACCCTGTTCCAATTTCAGGGATAGATGTATGAATACCTTTGGGCAGACATGCCTCATCTTCACATCCTCATAATGTGTAAGTGATCTTGCCTGTCCCATTTTGGACCGGAGGACCACGTGAGCACTCAGCACGGTGGGCATGCTGGGTCCCACAAACTGAGCACTCCTGGCTCTGGCGCTCTACTTTAAGGTTTTGACCTATTAGGATCAGGTAGCACAAGGGTATCTGATCCTAAACGGAAGAGATGTCCAATGGGGGACAAACTCTCTTCATGAGAACCTTGGCGGGGGGAAACTCCACATCTGTTATGATTTCTCTACCACATATAGGATGGCAGCTCAGTTTAAATTCTTTAGCAAACATTTAAATAAGTGAAATAAGACCCCAAGTGATACAGGAGTGTGTGTGTGTGTGTGTATAAATAATATTTTATATGTAATGTATAAAATATATAATCTTGCAAATATGTTAAAAGTGATTTTGTAGTAGTCTTAAATACCATGTCTATTCTTCACAAAATTGTAGGAATCTGTAATTCTTTATAAAGGAAAACGGTATTAGTGGCTCTTTTGTAGCAGCTTCATATGGTTTTATAGGGGACTCTAAAAAGAGGTGAAATGGAGAAAAGGGAAATTTTGCCACACCTTAATATAAATACGGTTGTTTTTGCTCTGAATTTTTATAAAGGTTCCTTTCAGTTATATTATAAAAGTTTCACACATGCCACAGTTTTATGGAAGAATATAAAGGTGACGGAGCCTTGGCCCCTTCCCCCTGGGGAAGGGAAGAGTTGCCTTCTGCTGTGGAGGAGACTTGAGAGCCACTGGAGGGCCCTTGGGTTTTCATCTCCCTCTTCAAGCACCAAGTGGACCATGTCTTTCCTGCACCTTCTGGAAGGGAGTGAGGATGCACTGTATCTCTTACCTGGGGCAGTGTTCCTTTCACTAATGCGGGGATGTCGACCTTGGAGTAACCAATGGCAGCTAGGCCGTCATCCACATCCAGATCGAATAAGAGTTTCCGGAGTGTGTCTGCTAAAACACGCCCAGCATCTGCGATCCTGGCAGTGCGGGTGTCGGCTCCTAGAAGACACAAAGCGCTGACTGTAGACAGAGAGGAGGAAGCTGGCCCAAGGTGTAATTCAGTCACACGATAGCTGATATATAACCTACGGCCGGCTCCCTGACACAGAGCACAAGGGCACCAATGTGTCTCCACCTGGAGGCCAGCCCAGCGGGCAGCCCCACAGAAGACAGATGAGCCAGGTCAGCGCAGAGAAGTCGCTGGGGCGGCTAACCTGGCTCTCACCTTTCCAATGGGCTGCTCACCCCTTGTGGGGTGGGACGACGAGGAATAGAGCCAAGAAAAGAGGCACAGGAAGGAGACCAAGAAAGAAGGCTGGTGTTTGGATGAGGAAGAAGGAGCATTTGTTGCAGAAAACACAGCTTATGTAACTTTCAAGGCTTGCAATCTGCTGACATCTAGAGGTTTTACATGTTCAATGTCTTTTCTCACAGCAACATCTCAGGAAAAGACAGATCCTTTGCAAAAATACTTTGTGAGACAAGTATATATGTAAGTACAAAAACTCCAACATTAACTGTCAAAAAAGGAAGAAGATGACAAAAATGGATTATGTGTGACCAGGGAAGGAGGTATTTCCTCTCTATAACTATAAAAGTTTTTATTTTGGACTTTGTCACCAAGGGGCAAAGCAGGTTCTTCTAAATAAATATTTCAGAACTAGTCAGACAGAACCAAGAACATGGAGACTCCCGGAAAATAGTTTTTAATATGTACATGATAACGATATTGGTGAGAGGGGAGAATGTTGCCAAGGGTTAGAGATTTGAAAGGGCAGAATTTTGGACATAATTAATAATTAATACACAAAGTTATAGAGACATCAGTCTGGAAGAGGCAAGGCTTCTGCCCTCAGGAAACGTGGCAGTGAAAGTTCCCAGATGAAGGGAACTAGTCCCAAAACTTTAGCACCCCTGACCCCATCTATTCTAGTTGAATACATTCACTGCCCAGAAGTGAGGCGTTTACAAATGGAATGTAGCATTAGTTATTATCCAAAATGCCTAATGCTGTCATCCAAGTCCACTTTGTCTGTATTGTTCAAAAGGAGACTAGAATGTACGTTTCACTTCCATACTGAAACACATTATTAAATCAGTTTTAACCTCTCTTCTAGGAGAGTGGGAACTGTTTTAGTAATCCATGAAAAGGACAAAATAGAACCAGATACGGGGCTGGTTGGTGGAGCAGCTGGATGGAACATAAACCTTGCCTCACAACACTGGTCTGTATTACACAGTGCAGCTAAAATATGGAGTAGGTGGAGAGGTGACACATGATATGAGTGTTACGATATTTTTATTTTCTTGGATTGCTGCCATAAAACACACCATCAAAATGTCTGGGGTTTCCTATGAAGTGTTTTAGAGAAAAAGGGAGGGTAAAGAAAGAGACTACATTGGTATAAAGCTCAGAAAATCTAAGATTACTTAGGGAATCAAAATATTAATGGCTAAGTGTAGAACAATATTAAACAAAATTTCTGATGCTAGAAGAAAGAATCAGCGGGTTCTTCCTGCCAGGGTTTTGCCTAACAGAGAAATCGCTTTCTCAGTAATTTTGCTGGTTGTCTGGAACGTTAGCTGTAAGTTCTCTAAGATTTTCCTATTTATTATCCATTTAGCCTACACTTTGGGCTCCTGCCTATTTACACTGTTTGCATATTAACAAAGGCATCCAAGTCCCATTAAACTGCTGAACAACATCCCTAGCCCCAAAGGGAAAAGGGACACAAGATATTTGGTAAAGTTGGCATCACATTTCTGACAGCACGTGCTGGAAACTCAAGCCCCCAGTACTACTTCTATGCCCTGGTTCTTCTGTGAACATTCTCAGCCCAGCACTGGCACTCGGTAAAAGCACAGATGTCAGGCTGTCAGAGAGAATCTAGAGAGAAGGTAGAGAGAAGCGAGAGAGAAGTGGCCCCGTGGAAAGACGTCTGTGCTCGTTCCTACCTTCTTGGAAATCTCTCTCCAACAGCTGGTGCTAGGGGAGCATAATGAAGTTTTCTTTTTAGCCTTTCCCTTCCTACTCTAAATACAAGTAGAGGAATAAGATGTTTGGAAAGTTAAAAAAAAAATACTTGCTTACTTTTAAGAACTCTTTTAAGAGTTCTCATTTTAGAAAAATACCAAAATTTTCGTTAACTAAACTATCCTGAATATATTTTATTTCTTATAACATTCAAAAGGCACTGTTGGCATCTTATTGTAGACATTACTTATTCTACAGAGCAGCAAAATATTCTTCTTTGGTTATCTTCTTACAAGGTTTCTAGTTGTATAGACTCTACAGTTGGGAATTAAATTAATTTCATTACCTATTAAACATACTAAAAGCCATTTATAACATTTGCATTATGTAAAGAGTTTCACTTTCCTTGGAGATGAAAACTGAAAATATGATTATTCCAAACTTAAGCAATATGGTTCCATTTCATTGTTAACAGGCTATTAGAAATGTAAAATTAAAGAATTTTAGTGCTAGATGGTACCTGGAGCAGGTCAGTGAGAAGATGTTATTACACTATCTCAAAGCAACATTTTCTTTAAGTATTACTTTTTATGGTTCATCTTCAGAAGCAACCCCAGGAAATGCTCCACCTCTGTGGATCACAGAATTATGAGTAATAGTTCATACCCAATATTTCTGCGGTCTCCAGGTGCCGCTCAGGAAACATCTGTGCCGTGAAAGTGAACACGGCTGGGGAGGTGAGCACCACAGAGAGGCCATGAGGCTGCAGAGAAAGAAAATGTGGTGACTGATTGGGCAAGCTGGTCTTTGATCTGCATGTTAGATATTAAATTACTTTACCCTGTACTCCAAGCAATCAAAAATTGACAAATACATTTATAGCAATTGCAAGGAATATAAGATTTAATTAAAGAAGTTATTATGATTTTACCACCAATGGATGATCCACATTATAATCCTTTGCTTTATATGTCTTCACTAAGCCTGAAATTGGGTAAGACATTCCATGGCTAGAAAAGAAAGAAAGTCTTTATGTTGACATACAGATATAAAAAATTCAAATTAATGCAAAGATCTCTTATGGGAGAGCCTTTCATAGTCTCATAAATTTATACATTCTGTTTTCTTTGCTATACGTATATATTGTTATGCACTTGATATTTGGTGTTATTTGTAACAAAACCTCGAACTGTTCAAATTCAAATGCTCATAAAATCGTTTGCCATTAAAATGTGTTGATGCAGAAGATTCTCTCCAGATACACTGGTTAACCTTATAATCTTGACGGAATTGAGAATTCACTTTGAAGTTTCTTTAATAAGTTTCAGGGCATGCGTTTTCTATCTTGCTCTGCAATATTTTGGCTGTGTGTTCCTGACAAGCTGACCATGCTGGTGGGAGTTTTATGAACCAAGATGTGTTGCATTAGACATGCAAGCTTAACCTGCCAGTGATCTGTACCACCAATAATTGATACATCCTTTTGAATGTTACATACCAATGGAGTTGAATCATAAATGATTATTCTAGCCCGAAAGACTTTCAAGAAATTGCACCATGGTTTTTATTTGTGGGAGTTTGGGGAGGCAGGGAAGATTGCTTTAATGGAAAAACTCTTTATATACTCTTTAATTCTTAATGAACAAATAGGATACTATTATAGTTTAATAGATGATTCAGAAGATATACATTGTGAGGTGTTAGTATAGTTGCATTAATATATTAAAAATAAAAGGTTTTATAATAGTAAAATAGTAATATGGGTTACTGGATGACTTCATCCTTATTCACCAAAGGATTTCCATTTCATAGAAAATGAAATATTTTGGTGAACTGTATGATTATCTATCTACCCCCCCCGACCCCCCCAAAAAAAGGTGTTCCTTGCCTAGCATCTCTCATGAGGCAGTCAGAGGCTATGAGTCCTCTGAGTTGTTGGGTGTTTTGGAGTGTGTTTTACCTTTCTCAGGCTCCAGAATATTCAGAAAATTATTGCTTAGTGTGTTTTCATGATGTGAAAGCATTCATGTAGCTTTAAAAGGTGTTTTTCTAATGACAGCCAATATTTTAGTTTAATTTCTTTTATTTTAACAGTTGTATACGTTCTTGGTAAAAAATTAATATAATCCTTAATCCCATTTCCTCAGAATAACTGTTATAGAATTATTTCCTTCTAGTCTTCTTATGCATATCTTTAATATAAGATCATACTGTGCATTCAGTTTTAAACAATGCTTTTGTTTACGTATTATTCTTTGTAAACATTTTCCTATATCATTTTGTATCCTTCTAAAATATTATTTTTAAATTTTATTTTTATGTTGATTTAGAGTGAGGGGAAGGAAGGGAGAAAGAGAGGGAGAGAAACATCAATGTCAGAGAGAAACATTGATCAGTTGCCTTCTGTATGTGCCCCAACATGGGACTGAACCCGCAATCCAGGCATGTGCCCTGACCAGGAATCAACCAGTGACCTTTCGGTTTGCAGGAAAATGCCCAACTGGATCACACTGGCTGTGGCCTAAAACATTATTTTTAATAGCCTTATTTTATTCTTTGAGTGCTGCTCTTTAGTTAACTGTTCCTAAACTGTAGGAAATTTAGGTTGTTTCCAAATTTTTCAATTATAGATAACACTTAGGTGATTATCCTTGAAAGAAAACTCTTTGGTCATATGATTATTATTATTATTATTATTTTTTAGGATACATTTCTAGAAGTAAAATCAGTGGGACAAAGGGTAAACATATTTTTCAAACTTTGGGAGATTTTGCTCACTTGCTTTTTGGAAAGAGTGATAATTTGTGCATGAGGGCTTGGGGGTAACCATTTATTCTATTGTAGTCTCCCTAGCAAAGGCTTATTCTTATTCCTCAATGTTCACTGATATTCAATTTTAAGGCAATATACCAATAAAGTTCTGATCAAGCAGATTAATTCTGGGCTATTGGCAAAGATTCTGATCTCTCTTTTTGTGAGCGATTAGAAAATAAAATTCTGCACTTGAGGTTTTAAAAATCCATAACACATGGTGAGGATGTGGAGAAATCAGAACCCTCATCCACTGCTGGCGAGAACGAAAAACGATGCAGCTGTTGTGAAAAACAGTCCGGAAGTTCCTCAAAATTTAAATAGAATTACCAACAATTCCACTCTTGGGTATATAATCAATAGAAATGAAAATATATGTCCATACAAAAATTTGTACATGAATCTTCATAGCAGTGTTATTCACAATAACCAAAAAGCGGAAACAAGTCAAAGGTCCATCAACTGGTGAATGAATAAATAAAATGTGTTACATCCATACAATGGAATGCTACTGGGCAATAAAAAGGAATGAAGTGCTCATACATGCCTGAGCAAACCACGGAAACATTATGCTCAGTTAAAGAAGCCAGACACAAAAGACCAGATGTTACATGATCCAATCTGTATGAAAGGTCCACAACAGGCAAGTCTATAGACAGAAAGCAGATGAGTAGTTGCTGAAGGTGAGGGTGTAGGAGGATTGGTGGGTGACAGCCAAAGGTTACCAAATTTCTTTTTGGGGTGATAAAATGTTCTAAAATTGATTATGGTAATGGGAACTCTGTGAATATACTAGAAACCCCTGAATTGTACATTTTAAATGGGTGACTTATATAGGGTGTGCATTATATTTCAATAAAATTGTTACCAAAAAAACTATAACCCAATAAAGTACATTTGAATTAAGAAAATATTCTAGGATCCTAAGTGAAACATCTTTCTATAACATGTTTAAATCTTACCACCTGTCCTAAGTTAAAAACATTTAAAAAATTTAAAAGCCATAGCTTAGGTGAAGAAATAAAATCTTAAATTTGCTTACCACAGATGAACACCAGCATTTCCAAAGCCAATGCCAGCGAAAGCACTTGCCAAGTGCATATTGGACCTTGCTTCCAGGTCATCAGGATTTCTGACAGCCCTGTTGGTGATATAAATACCTAACAATAACACATCAATATTGGCATTTCCTACTGAATAAAGAGCCGCCTTAGGGAAAGATCTGGAAAAAAAGAAATGCTATTTGGTAGGAAGAAAAATTAGGCAAGTTATTCAAACGACATCTTGTCTTCTAAAGGAAAACCGAGGGTAAACATTTTCTCATCAATGGTTTCAGCAAAGGCATAATAAATACGCTGTCAGGCTGCTCGTGTGATAAAAGTGCCAGGGGAAGCAGAGCACTGACCCTTGGACTGTGAGAGCTGCTCTAGCAAAGTGCCCTGAGACTCATTCTTCTTCTTCATTTGTCAATGACCTCGACTGCAGCTGTGAATGGACTTAGAGTAAACATACACTCAGGATGCACAGGGCCCAGATGGGTTTACTGGAGGGAGTCCCTGTCGCCTGGAGCTACCTGCAGGCTACAAGCAGCCTGCCCAGTCATCTTTCTTTCGGTGACACTGCCCCAGTCAGACCCACTGGAGGTCTCTTATGTTATCTGTGGAAACTGCACATGTTATTTTAATCTTTATTATTGTGGAAGTGGGATGTTATTGTAGGACAAGCTTTTGCTTGCTCCATTTGTCCCCAGTGCCACTTTGGAAAAGCAAATTCTCAAAGGCCCCTTTCAGAAGCAGCTCAGCCTTCCTGCACACACTGTGTGGAAACCCTGCCCTGGGGAGGAAGCCTGAGACTGCCAAGCAAACCACTTCTCACTTGCTTTCTTGCAATTTTGCCTGGAGTTAAGGGTTCCTGTTATGAAATGAGAGTGCCATGGCCTTTTCCCCCTTTCATTTGAAATGGTTGAGCGTTTGAGTCTCCTTTCCAAAACCCAGTGTTTGCTCTGCTTTCCCCGAATAACAAGATGAAATAGCTGATGATGGAGCTTCGGTCGTTTCACCCCCTCACTTCCCACTGCTACTCTGCCAAACCTTCTACTCCTGCCAGAACACACCAGCTGACAGTTATCTGTATCTGCTTCTAACAAGTCAAATGCTTCCATGTTCCCCAGCGGTCCCCACAAGCCTGAAGTAGTTCTGTGTCCCTTTCCCCGGCTCTACCACAAATGCAGTCCAGTCCTCTCTTCAGGGCAGCTTCCAGCTCAGGTTCGGACAAGGCACCAAGCTCACACTGAGGCCTAACCTGCCATGTTCTCCCCCTTCCTCCTGTGTAAGTACAAAAGTGAGTCCAACTCTGTGGATGTATTCATGTCTCAGGGGTCAGCTTTCAGCTCTAAGTATATATTTGCTCACCCAGGGGCCTATTATGGCTATGTCATTCATAAATCTTTCATAATCTTTTAGGAAGCCCTTTATATCTCCTGGGAAAGACAACTCCACACATTTAATTCTTCAGTGCAGCTCATCTGAGTGCGCCTTTGCCCAGGGCCCAAATGGGCACAGTCAATATCTGCGTCCGTGGTTCTCCTGTCTGCTTTTGGTAGCCAAATCTCAAAGGACCTCTCCCCTCATCCTAGCTTTTGTTTTGAGGCTTCAGTGAATCAACCTTGTATCTGCCTCCTTCATAAATTAGGGGTTCTTATTTTGCCTCTTGGTAGTCTTTGCCTTTTTAGACTAAAGGACCCAGTTTTCATGTCATCACCTGGTCCTCCCTACGCCATCCCCCCCACCTTTCATTCTCCCAGAAGCTTGCTGATGCTTCTCTACATTCACTGACTGGCCTTTTGGTGAAGAGACTTAACTCAGGACATGTCAAGATCTGGTACGCTACATTTTATGTAAAGGTGGAATGCGGCTTTTCTGTCCATTTCTATCCCCTCCGGGTGGCATACCTCTTCAGATACTTAGCGACGATCCGCAGGGCGTGGACGGCCCAAACGTCACTGACTGGGTTGCTGCCCTGGTAGGCTGGCCGAGAGATGGGATTTGAAGGGTAGGGGCTCCGCATGTGGTAGGGAAGGGCAGTGTAGGACTCCAGGGCATGGCTAACAAGAAATTCAAAATACACAGGTTGAAAGTCTGGTCTTTCTCCTTCCCAACATTAGGATTACAAGTGTACTCCACTGTGGCTATGCTACGTGGCACTGATCAGCACAACATATTCCACTGGTCTAACCCTGCCCCCAGCAGTCACCACTTATTATGGAAATTAACAGAGCGAAGCTTATATTGACAGCACTGCACTGTTTCTGACCCCTTCTAGTGCAAATAAGTCTTTACCATGTTCAATTTTTAAATATTTAAGTCATGAAGAAAAGCACTGAATCTAAAAAACTTATTTCCTTCTGAAGTATATTTACCATTTTACACTTTGCATTAATCAAATACCATATGTAGGGTCATAATTACACTAGCCACCTATTAAGAGTGTGGTGCAGGGGGCGAGGACACTGACCCTGGGGTCAGCTGCCCAGGTGTAAATCCCAGTACCAGACCTTCCCACTGTGCGCTGGGGGGGATGTCACCACCTCCCTGTGATTCTAAGATGGGAATAAACAATAGGACATCTTCATGACACTACTGTGAAAATTGAATTGACTTATGTAAAGGACTTAGCACACAGTACCAGCACATTGTAAAATTTACCATTCACCCTTATTATTAGCTCTTGTCCTGAAAAAAAAAAAATCCAATTCTTCTTCCTCAAATGCCCTAAATTCAGGGTTGGCTATTTCAAGACCCAAGCTGCAGAGTTTCCCCCAGCTGCTGAGTGGCCACCAATTCTAGCTAGTCCACTGCTGAAGATAAGAATAAACATAACCATCTAGATCAATCATGCATTGGGAACGATCATAATACAACATGAACTGTTTTTTGCACGAATTATAGTTTTCAGTCTTAGAATGGAGAATTTCCTTTCTTCTACACTTGAAAAGCAGGTAACATCTTTTGAACAAAGCATTAGAACTTTAAAAAAATTAGTTGGTAGACTGGTGCTATGGCTTTATGGTTCTACACAGGGACTCTGGGCAATGCCAGAACAAGGTGTCCACCAGAAGGGGAGAGGACAGCGAGGAGATCACGGAGGTACCCTGCATGCATCTTGATTCTGGACCCAAGAACAGCTCTGTATCACAAAGCTGAGTTCACAGAGACAATGTGTAAAATCTAGAAGTCCAGTTAAATTTATAAAGATAAGTGTAACTGCTGAGGGGGACAGACACTTGAGTCTTCTAGAGGGCACCTTTTCTCCCTGTTGGCAGGTCCTGTGGATGCTAATTGAAGATCAGAAGGACCATGAAGTCCTAACAAGGGGAATTCCTCTAAGGTTAAATACATGGGTGTGTCCATCTTCAGAACTGGCTACTGGGGCCCAGGGGCAGAGACCTCAGGCCAGGTGTTTTCTTCCTCAGAAAATACTTGGAAGAGCAACTATCATCATTTTTCCTTCTGAGCTCTCCCCCAACCACCTGTCTTTGATTGACAGTGAAGTCTTTGGGCCTGGGAAACATTCACTCAAAGGTGACTTCTTTGGTCCATTATATATTTATTATGTAGTTTCCAGTTAGGTAGCATAATCTTATTTCTCTTATTTCCAAGTTGTCAGGGGACAACTCTTCAAAGAACTGACAACTTTGACCAGGATAGAGTTGAAAACGATTTTCTACAGTTTGGTGAAAAGCAGGTCACAGACTTGGATAGACCTGGATTTGAATCCTAACTCTGCTGCCTCCTGCTTGTGTGAACTTCATTCAACAGCTATTAATTGAGTACCTATGATGTGACAGTCAGTGTGCCAAGGGGCAGGGATGGATAAGTAAGATGGTCTTATCCTTACCAAGGTCACAGTGCATTGAGGGAGACAGGCATGTGAAGAGAGAGGTACCTCCGAAGCAATGTACAGACCCCCCCAGTAGGGAAGAGCAAAGGATGGAACGGTCAGTTGTACTTGAGGAGAGGGAAGGGGAGGGTCAGCAAGGCCTCCACCAAGGAGAGAATGCTCCGGTGGAATTGAAAGATCAATTTTGTCTGCTTATACAAGCAGATAAAGAGCAAAGCATTGTGGGTATTCCAAGGCCAAAGGAATCTGACCTTTGGACAGTAGGCATGGAAAGCCACAGAAAAACATGTAAGGCAGAGGTGTGTGTGTCTGTGTGTGTGTGTGCATGCGTGCGCGCATGTGTGTGTGTTGGTGGTCATCTTGCATTCTGCAAGTTTGGTGAGGCCAGTGTGGAGGACAGGCCGAAGGACTATGGGATGGAAGCAAGCAGACTGATGAGGAGACTACGGCAACCACCCAGGGGGTAGGCCTACACCAAGGCCAGAGCACTGAAGACTGTGAGGGGAGAGCAGATCTGAGAGAGATTCAGCAGGAAACATAGAGGATCTGATGGCTAGTGTGGGCATGAGAGGAAGGAGACATCCAAACTGAGTCCTGCTGCTGACTAAGTCAAGGGGCTCAGAGGAGAAACTGTGAGGTATGTTGGCGGAGGGGGGGCAGGTAGGTGGAAATTAAGAAAATTATCAGATTTCATAAAATTTAAGATGCCATGCGTTATAAGACGTACCATTTAAAAAACTGTACCTCTGAGGAAGAAAACGATATGCCATGCCACAGATTATAGATATGTTCTCATTTGAGATGTTAGAATATGAAAAACTGTACATGTGCAAGTGGATGAAATAGGGTAGTCTGGGACATGCTGGATGCGAAGTGCTCATGGGACCTCCATGAAGCCAACAGGATGAATGGCCTGGAGTGTAGCAATGAGGTCTGTGGCACAGGCCACTGATTAGGGAACCATCGCACATGGAGGCTGAAGCCCAGGCTGCTCGCAGTATAACTCAGGGCAAGTTACTAAACATCTCAAAGCGAGTTTTCTTCTTCACCTGGCACAGAGTTGTGGCGAAGTGATAATGAGTATAAAGTGCTGACATGGTGTGCACAGTCTAGCTCAGGGAATGTCAACTCCCTTCCCTGCCCTCTTCCATGTGTGGCAGCCCTGGGCATTCTCTGGTTAGTGTAGCCACAGAGACGTGCCAACTTCAACTGCTCCTGTTGCCATGTCCCTGTGGCCACAGCTGCAGCCAGGGTGGTCCGTCCTGAACGGCAGGTTTGTGGCTCACCCTGGGCCTAACCTATTCCCTGTCCCACTCACTAACAGCGCCGTTATTTTCATCCAGGAAGGGGGATAATGACAGTCTAAGCTGGGATTGCTGTAGAGCACTAATCAGTGAATGCTTAGTAAGTACTTTCGCTAAGAAAATACTGTGCTCTTTCCAGCTGGCGCCAAGCCATGGCATCTCTCAGGATAATTGGCACAAGTACCGCAAGGCTGAGGGCAAGAGAAAGCCCTACCACAAGACACAAAAATATGAGCTGGGACTCCCTGCTGCCAATACTGATTGGCTCGTGCCTCATACACACAATCCGAGGGCCGGGAGGCAACAGGAAGGACTGTGCCTTGAGGCTGGACAGGGGCAACTTCTCCTGGGGCTCAGAGTGTTGTAAGCACAAAGCAAGGATTACTGATGTTGTCTACAACGTGCTCAACAGTGAACTGGTCCATACCAAGACCCTAGGAAAGAACTGCGTCGTGCTCATTGACAGCACACCTACTGACAGTGGTAGAGGTCCCCATAGGCACCGCCGCTGGGCCACAAGACTGGGGCCTAACTGACTCCTGAGGAGGAAGAGATTTTAAACAAAAAGAAATCAAAGAAAACCCAGCAGAAATACGAGGAAAGGAAAAAGAATGCCACAATGGGTCATTTTCTAGAGGAGCCGTTCCAGCAGGGCAAGTTTCTTGCATGCATCACTCAAAGACCAGGCCCGAGTGGCAGAGCAGGTGGTCTTGTGCTCGAGGACAAGGAGCTGGATTCTATCTAAGGCCAATCAAGGCCCAGAAAGGCAAACAAATCCTCCTCCCTCCTGTCTTAGCTCACGTAATAAAGGTGTTTATTACTCAAAAAAAAAAAAAAAAAAAAAAGGAAGAAAGAAAAAAGAAAAGAAAATACTGTCCATAGATCCAGGTACTGAAAATGCCCCTCCAGGTACCTACCAAAGCACATCGAAGCCACTGTTGGCGACCACCCGGTCAGGCATATGCAGGGTGTGCAGAGGGTCAATCAGTCCCAGCGTGGGTTTGATGGCTCGGGAACCAATGCCTGGAACAGGGATTTTCAACAGAGGCTATAGGTATGGACTTCATCTAAAAACATTAAATAACTGTAGGATACCAAATTATCCCCCAAAATAAAAAATAGGACAGGCAGCATGTAGGGAGGCAGCAAGGAGCATGGAAAGAGACTTGGAGTCAGAAGCCTGGGTTTTCAGTGGAGCAGAAGCTCCTTTCAGTTTGCAGGAGCCTCGTATGTGCATCTCTTTCCAAAGACAGGTTGAGTGATGTCATTGGCTATGGTGGGAGTATTTATACCACAGGAATTGGCAAATGCTACAAATCAGGGTTTATTTACTTAGGAAATTTCAGAGAGCTGGTTTACTAGCTCACAACTGGTTTGGGTCTTTACTCTGCAACTTACCTTGTGTCTTTGGGCAAGTCACTTAGCCTCCCTGAGTTCTCTATGAGATTAGACTATACAATCATTGGGCCTCCATCCCTCACAGAGCTGTTGTAAGGATCACATTATATAATATTATGGAAAAGTCTTTAAAAAATTGTAAGATAAAATTTAAGTGTTGGTAACTATTATTCCTTGATGTCAAAGGGCAACGTAATTTAATTTTAAAAAGAGAAATTACTATAAATGTGTGGTTGAATGTCAATTTATTGTGTTACAGAGGCCTGAAAGGTGAATATTGAGCAAGACTCACCGAGAGGGACACTTCCACCCCCTTAGCTGAGAGTCAGAGAAGAAGACAGGATAAAAATGACAAAGAAGATGGAAAGCAGGACAGTGGTTACTGGGAATGGGACGGGAGGGTTGTTTTGGAGTGACTGTGATGCTTTATATCTCGATTGGGGTGGTAGTTAAATGGATGTATATATTTGTCAAAATCCACCAAATCAGGCTCTTAAAATGTATGAATTTTATTATATAAAATTATATCTCACTGAAATTGATTTAAAATGTAAAAAAAGATGTCCAAGAAAGGGAATAACCCTTTATTATTGACATACTGTCACTAACTTTGGCAGAAAAATGACCAATCAAGATTCATGGCATTTCAATATACTTTTATAGATAATCCTCAAAAAGAATTTTATTAGACTGTTTCATATTTTTAAATGTACTTAGGAAAAGAAAAAATGTGTATATGTATGTACTCTTCCCTTAACTCCATAATTCTTTGATTGTTAAATATTAGGATGAAATAAAATGGGCTAGGTTTGGAGGTAAAAGAGAGAATTTAAAAAAAATTAATGGGCAAAGTTCTTACCAATTTTTACTTTCAAGGGCTCATAGTCAAAAATGGCAACTCCAGTAGTTTCACTCCCAGTTCCTGAAGTAGTTGGGACTTGAACAAAATAATATTAATATTAATAAAGCATCTAAATAAAGGTCAGTGGAGAGACTTAATTCAGCCTTAGGAAATAAGGAGCAAAGTTAGAGAAGGAAGCTTTGCCGCCTCTGTTGCTTGTCTGGTGTGTATATCTCTATTAACATGCATGCCTGCTTCACATGTATGTGTGTACTTGCATTAACATGTATGTACAACAGTACAATGCCTGTGCCGGCATTACCACGCATCCTAACATGCCTAATGTTCACATCTGCATTAACATGCAGGTGTGTAACATGTGCATGCATTTTGACATGCATGTGATGCTTGTATCTGTGTTAACATGTATGGATGAGATTCAGGTCTGTATTGACACACATGTCGGTTAAGCGTGCATGTGTGATGTCTTTTCCTGTATTAACAGGAGCTCTGGGAACCTTGAGCTCCTCTAGTGCCAGAGCAGAAGCAGCTGCAGAAGCAGGCTGCCGGGCAACTCCAGGAAGAAAACTTGCATTTGCCTCTCTAAAAGATGTCTTTATTCCCTCTTGGCAGCAAACACAGCAATGCTCTGCCTTTGCTGGGCTCCCGGTTCTGTAGTTCTGTCAAGTTTCTAAACTTTACTAATCACCCCTCTGTGTGATGCCCACACAGTTTCACCAGAGGGTTCCGTTTGCCAGACATCAATTATGCTGCTCCCCGCTGATTGCTCATTCACATCAGAGCGGTTCATCTGCCACCAACTCACTCCTATCCCGTCACAGGCTTGTTAACAATTGGGGCAGAAGAGAGAAGACAAGGTTAAAACTGGTGTTTGCCAGTGATCAGTTAGTGCACGTTAGCTATAAAACTGCAAACGGTAATATGCTAACTGTTATAAAACGAGAGGGAAGAAAAGACAGAAAGCTGCTAAGGTCTGTGTGAAACAGACAAGCTATTCTTATTTGCATTTGCATGTCTGTGCCCCTTGCAGCCACAGAGCAGATGTCTCCCAGAGCAATGCGGCCAATGCTGGCCACATGTCCCAGGGCAGAGACAAAGCCTCAGGTCAGCTGAAGAGCCATTATGTGGAAGAAAGGGTTGAGTCAACACCAGAAAAATAATAGTGAATGTTCCACTTAAACTCCGCAGTGGCTGGCAAAATGGGACAAAACAGAGAGGGGCTTAGAAGACAAGCCTACCTATAGAGGGGTCTAATGATATGTAAATGATGACCTTCCCTCCTCCTTCACATAGTGACTTCATAGCTTAAATTTGCAAACTTTCCTACCACCGGCCCAAATGTCTCTATGTGTGCAGTAATGAAGATCAGAATTTAAACATAAATGAATTGCTATCTGTTTTGATCTCTAAACAAGGTACTACACAGAAATGAAGAAACCAGAAAGCTTTAGAAACACATACCCTAAAATTCCTGGTTTGCATCTTTCCTAAGGCCTTTTGCCAATTGCAAAACAAAACAAATAAACAAACAAGTAAGCGAACAGTCTTACCCGCAATCAGAGGCTTAGGAGGCACAGACACAGGCTTTCCCTTCCCAACGGGGGCACTGACGAAATCTAGGAAATCAGAGTGAGGATTGGACGCATACAGATTAGCGGCTTTACAGGTGTCCATGGTGGAGCCACCACCCACAGCAACATAGGCATCAAAAGCTCCCTTTTTGGCAAACTCAATAGCTTCCATGAAGCTGCAAGAAAGGAAAGGAAAAGTCATTATGTTATATTTTTCAGAATAAACTGACATGTCACTAAGTAATTTGGGGGACAAGTTTCAAGCAACAGTGATATGTGTGGGGTTCCACTTAAACTAAATAACAACAATAAAAAAATACCTTCTATCAGTTGGTTCCACCCTCACATTATCATAAACCTTAAAGTTTATACCATTCTTCACTAGGGAGTCCATAACTATTTGTACAGGAGGGAGCTGGGAGAGGTTCTTGTCTGTCATCATGCAAACATTTTTAGCACCCATGTTTTGTAGGTCCTACAATAACAAAAATAGTTTGTAAGTTAGGTTTGATTGCACTAGAAATGTAATAGACATGTCTGGCCAACTTAACATTAAACAATTTTTAAAACGAAGGACTCAATTGTTGTCCATTTGTACTTGTTTTAAAAGATATGTAACCTCTACAGTAGACTCTAGAAATCTTAAATACTTGCCATTCCCACTTCCTTTGTAACTCCTGGTCCATATCTAATATTTGAAACAGCCATCTGAAAAAGAAAAGATTTTAGTAATGGGTGCATGAGAGATTGACCACTTCATTTCTAAAAGCCTGAAATGTTTCCTTATTGCCTAGAGAATAAAGTATATATTCCATAGCATGGCCTTCTAGTTTACCCCAACTGGCCTCAGACTCACCATCCTTCTTTAAGCAAACTTTGGCTCTAGCCACATTGAAATTGCTTATCTTTTTCCAGGTACATCATAAACTCTCAATTGTTTCTTCAGCTTGAAATACCTGCTGTTCCTTGTCTCCACAACTAAGTTACCTCTCAAATTTTTTATTTTTCAATTTAAATATTGTTAATTCCTCATGTATTTTCCCCTCTTCATTCACTCATCCAACCATTCATCTATCCAACTACCCTTGCATGCATGTATCCATCCACCCACCCACCCACCCACCCATCCATCCATCCATCCATCCATCCATCCAATCGTCCATCTGTTTTTCCACCCACCCATAGTACTGAGTGTCTGCTATGTTCCAGGTACTACGCTAGGCTCTGGTTTTACAACTATGAATAAGAGAAACAGTCTCATTAAGTTTACAGCTGATGGATGTATTTATATTGATGGATGAATAGTCACTATTGGCCCAAAGACATGTTTTACTTGATCTATATTATGTTTAGATTTCTTCTTTTCTGAATTGTTTCATAACTCTTCAAAATCAGGATAAAAATATCCAATGTGGTTGTCTGATCTCTCTTAAATAACTGGGCAACACAGGCCTGCGTTCCTGTGTGGCAGTAACCATGTGGGCTGAGTGGAGGACACACTCTTCAGATGGACCTGTGAGCTCAGTGAGCTCAGCACTGTCCTCACCCAGCCTGTTCAAGGACAGGTAACTGTCAGCCCCTGGTGACATTTAATTTATGAGTCCTGAACTAGGAGAAGACATGGATTTAAACTAATTATGTAATTACAGTGGGATAAAAATTCATCAGAATTTATTGTTCCTCTATTCTTGTGTCAAAAGATTACTTGGACCTCTTTGGGGGTTGTTATAGTTATAAAACTAAAGAATATTTAACATGTAACATATATAAATTGGAAAGTTTGTAGAACTGGGAATTTATCCTATTTTAATGGTTCTATAGAAGATGGTATTCTAGACATTACTCATGTTATCAGAAGGTTTATATTCCATTATCTTAATAAGGTACTTTGCTAACTAGGGCCTTGATCAAATATTGAGATTAGGGGACATCAGTTAATAGCAGACTTCAAATGAGATAATAATGCATTTGCAAAATACTCTAGTTGTATTTTTTAGATCATCCATAAAAGAAAAAATGGCTGATTAAATTTACCTCAAAGGCATAATCTGTTGTTTTTCCAGAAGGTGGAAGCCCAGGAGCTAGAAATGCAAAACTTAATATCAGAGTAGGCCTCGGAAACAAAGCGAAATACTGTTACTTGATAGTAAATTGGTACTGTAGCAGTGAGCATAAGCATCTCCCTTGAAGCTTTCCCTAAAATATGTTTTTCAGGTTTCATTGTTGCATATCAAATTAAAATTAAAACCTGCATTTTAAGGGAATGTAATGCTAACTTGATGCTGATCATGTGAAAATAGAGTTACTTAAAATATTTTCTCCATTGAAATTAAAATATACTTTTGAAAACATAATGTGTAAAAATCTTCTAGAAAAAAATCTTCTAGGCTCTAGAATTGGGTTATTGTTAGAGAACAACTATTAGCAAATTCATTAATTAGAATCTTGCTTACGTTCCTTACAGCAACTGTGATCATTTGTTTCAATTAATATTTTTTCCATGGAGGTTAATTATCACAGTAAGATATTTCTATTTCTCAAGCTTGTAGATATAAAAATTTTAGTTTTCTTTGTGAAATATAAATTTTATAAATTGATTATTTCTTTGCAACAATTGTAGGTAGGGCAAAAATGATTTTCTGTCATATTGGAACAAGAGGGCCCCACTAAATGGATTTTATCCTTTTATTATCTACTTACTTTTAAATCAGTCCTGATTAGTCTAATCTATTACTCTTGTGACTAAAGTTTTGGAAATTACATAAATTGGATCCTATTAAACAGTGAAATTAACTTTCCCTAAATTACTAACTTTATTCACTCAAATAGGAAATTCCTGATTCTTTGTTGAGACCCAGTAAGAACTGGAGAAAATCAGCTGAAGACAAAATTCTGCACATGTTCGTTAGGGCCTGAAAGGCTGGGGACGCTTCTGCTGGGTAGATGGCCGTTAACGAGCGGGAGGCCCCGTGGCTGGCCCCGAAGTGTGAGTCACTCCGCTGGCAGGCAAAGCCCTCGGTTTTTCTATCTCTGTTCCGCTCCCAACGGGCTTATCTGGGGGTTTCTCCTTAGGATCCTGTTTGGCCAACCCCCGTACTTTTCATCCCTCTCCTCGCCTAGCTGTTTATATTTGACCTTTCCTTCCAAGAGGTGAAATCAGTGTTTGTGTGAGTAATTCATGTGACGTTCTGAGGACACGCTGAAGCTCCAATGAGCTTCCTGCTGATCTCTGGACAATGGAGTTGGTAAGGATTAAGACGTTTGTGGGAACTCAAATGTTTTGTCATTATTTTTAATTATTAAGAAATAGAATGCTATTTTATTTTTTATTTTAATTTTATTTTTAATAGAATGTTATTTTAAAAATTAATACACAAAATTTTTCATTCTAGGAACCACCTTGTTCTTTAGCTTCTTTCTTTTTTGAGATGTATTAGAATCTTCAAAAGATTTCATCTTTATTGTCTGATGACGCAGACAATCTTAAGAGCCTCTCCAAGGCATTATTTTTAGCTTTGGCAAATAATTCTATTTAAAATAGAAAAACATTATAAATAGCATTAACTATATATTTGAGCCAAACACAATATACATTCACCTAACGTTGTGAAATTATAACTACATATTACCAATTTCAAGTGAAAAGGCAACCATTTTCCTCAACCTCCCTTTCATCTCTCTTGATTTTCTTGTTTTACCCTTTGCCCAAATGTATCGGAGCGCCAATTGTGGAATCAGAAAATGTGGTCAGTTTAAAAACACAAAATGTATTATTACCTTGGGAGTAAGTATGAGAATGAGTTGGGCACTGGCATCTAGGGAAAAGGAAAAAAAAGAAAAAGGAAAAACTGTAAAATGAAACTAGAAAATCAAAAGCTGAGAAGACCAAGTAACTCCCTCTGCAGTCTTAGTCTTAAGATGCTAGCAACATAGTAGCTATTGGCAAACACTGAACATAGAAAAAACCCAGAAATTACCATGGACAAAAAAGTGGCCTGTGTCTTTCCAGTGTTGTAAGCTCACTCTTTCATTATTTATTCAAGCAGCACTTAATAAATGCCTGCGGGGAGCAGAGATGACCTCTCTGGGGACACAAGTAAGTTTAAGATGGAGTCCCTGGCCTGGGTGACATCCCAGCTCTTACAGAGTGAGAAGCTTTGACCAAACTAACCCAAGGTTAACTACTCACACACCTCATTTCCCCCACCTGTGTATCCCCATTGTCCTCAAGGTGTTTAATTTTTCTTCAAACAGGTTCTGGGTCTCTTCCGCTGGCCTCACTGGGACCACAACCCGCCTCCATCCTTCCTCTGCCAAACTTCAGGGACCAGAGACCACCTCCAAGACTCTCATGCTTGTCCACTTCCTGCCTAAATTGCACTCACACCTGTCCCTCTACCCTTGCCTTCCGCATCCCTTCCCTGTCCCGCTAGCATCCTTGCTCTTGAACAGTCCCTTCTCTGGCTTCCTTTTGTCCTGCGCATTATGTTTGAGCGCTGAGAAAGGGTTTTATTTCTGTTTATTGTCCAGCGGACCTTGTCATATTGGCGTTCCTACAGATACGTGAGTGTATAACCTCCCCCATTCAAATTTGTAATGAAAATATCTGAAGGGGAAGGAGAGAGAAGGAAAAGGGTTGAATTCAGTGGTAGTCAGGATCTCAAAAACTCGAGAATTCCGACTTCAAAACCACAGGGGAAACCAATGTGAGCGCTACCGTGAATCAAGGCTGCCATCTCGTGGGCACCGTTGAGCACACCAGGTGTTATGGGTTTCCCAGGAGCACCCCAGCTGGTCTGATCCAGCTGCAGACTCCCACAGGACAAATGAAAGTAGGCAAGGCCAAGGTGTTCTCTCCTTCACAGGTGGGTTTATTGCCATTCAAGGACAAGAGAGGAAAAGGGAAGAAAAAAATTGAACTCAAAGCTTTCCAATGCCACCCACCCTCCTCTTTTTATTTTATATTTTTCAGGCTCTGAGTCTACCTCAATTCATTATTTCTACTCCTTATTTGTGCTTTGAATCCCATCCCCATCTTCCTTATCAGGACCTCCATCTATCCTATATTTACTAGTCTACCCTTACTTGATCCTTGTCATACCATGTTTTAGAGTTTCACGCTTAAAACTCTCAACCTCTTGATCCCTCTGGCTTGCTCATTCTCTGGTTCTGCACTCCAGACCTACATCTGCTGGCTGCATTCACTGCCTCCCTTACATTCCTTGGCCCCCTGCAATTGGGGGCTGTCTTCACAAGTCCCAGCTTTCCTACTTGTCAGACCTCCTCCTAGCTCCTTGCTCTCATAGCATTGCACACTGTGGGCTACCCCTCCCTGGGTGGCTGAAACGCTCTTGGCTTCCAGGAATCTCTGCTCACCTCTAATTATTCTCCCTGTGGCTTCTTTTCCACTCTGGCCATTGCTTAAATGTTGGCTTCTGTCCTGGGCTCACCCCTCACCCTTTATAGCCAACTATGCATCAAGGCCCCCAGTATTTCTCTACCCAAATCCATCCACCGCTCTGCAGCCCTCTACCACTCTCTGGGTTCTGGTGTCATCTCACATCTGGTTTACTGTGAAGTTCCTAACATGCTTCGCTTCACTCCACCTTTGCCATACTGTGGCCAGGGGAATATTTCCAATGATGTCACTCCCTTGTTTAAAAGTATTTTGATGGTCTGTCATGGCTCTTAGGGTAAAGTTCAGATGTGGCCCTGCTAACCTCTCCAGCCTGGCTCCTTGTGACCCTCCACTTCTGGGGCTGAGCTCTTGAACCAATTAACTTGGTTCTTTTCCTTTAATCAACCACATACTCTGTTGCCTCCAGAACTTTGTCCTTGTTACTTCCTCTCCCTGGAGCTTACTACAAGAGGCACGCTCCCCGCCTCCCCTGGCCCCCATAACTAGTGGTCTTTTCTCTTGCCAATTCTGAAGTCAGTTCCCCTGGCAGTCTTCCCTAGGGCCTGAGGGCAATGGTAGACCTGCTCTCTCTGTGATCCCTGCACCTCCCTCCCCATTAAAACTGTTATCACACTGTGTTGTGTTGGTGACCTCTCCCAGTTTCCATCTGCCTTGAGAATGTAAATTTTGTGATAACAAGGCAAGAGCTAATCTTTTTCACCACCTCACCTGCACTGGCTAGCAGAGTGCCAGACACAAAGTAAGCCCTTTATACTGATTGAGTGAGTAATGAATGAAGACATTTTAAATCCCCAATGTTCTCTTTTCTTGGTGTGCAAAGACACAGAAAATGACCTGGGGAAGGGAGAATAGACTGTGCGCTCCCCCACCTTCTTGGGATGGCCTGACGCCACTGACGAGCTTCTTGGCGCCTCTGAGAAGCAGAGAAAACCTCACTTAGAGTGAGCCCCTCGCCCACCCAACTCCTGGTTCTGGCCCAGCCATTCTGGCTCCCTTCCTTGCCTCGCCAATAAACTGGCTATGCTTTTAGCAAAGGCCTGTCCCTTCCCTGTGCACTACATCTCAGCCCCACTCAAGGGCACTGCTCGTTGTTCTTCCGCTCTCCTGATCATCAAAATTTCCCTCCCAGTGGGTCTTTCCGCATATCTTATTAGAAAGCAAACAGCTTTCAACAGCTGTGAAACTGAGAAGATACCGGTTGGGCAGAGGACCTCGGATCTCATTGTCCTCCTAGCCCTTCAACCCTCCCCAAAAGGCCCTCAATAAAATGGTTTTATGTACCCCCCCAAAGCAAACAATAACCCTTTCTTGTTCCTCTTCCCTCTCCTGATGCTGCCCCCACCTCTCTCCTTCCCTTTAGCTGACTATACCTGCTCTCTCCAATTTCTCTTCTCCTATCCATTCTGGAACTTCCTCCATCTGGCCTTTGCCCCATGATTCCACTGACAAGGTCACTAAAGCCCTCACCTTGCTACGATTTAGGACTCACTCCTTAGTTCAGTTTTCACCTTCCCTGACCTGTCAGCAGCATCCTCCTGTTCATTCCCTCCTCCCTGGAAACACTTTCTTCCCTTGGCTTCCAGGACACTACTGCCTGGTTTTCTTCCTCCCACACCAACTGCCTGCTCCTTGTCCAATTTCTTTTCATGCTCTTGAGTATGAATGCCGGAGGGCCCTGGGGTGCAGCTCATGGACCACTCTCTTTTCCTTCCACACTTACTCCCTGAGTGTCCTTACCTGGTCTCATGGCCTTGAACACCTCCTACGCTGATGACTTCCACATGTATCTTCTAGTTTAGACCTCTCAGCTGAATTCCAGATTCCACGGCACTTGAATGTCTATTAGGCATCTCAGTTTCCCTGCCTAAGACTCAGCTCTTGGTCTTCCCTCAAAGCCTCCTCCCCACCCCAGTTTAATGGCAACTTCATCTTCCCAATTGTTCAGGTAAAAAATATTGGGATCATCCTTGGCCACCCACCTGGCCCTCAATGTCTCTGACCTCATCTCCCCCTCATGCACTCTGCTCTAGGCACCATGTTCTGAAACCACACTTGGGTATGCTCCACCTCTAGGCACCTTCCCAGAGAGCCACATCGTTCACTCTCTCCCTCCACGGGTCTTTCTGCAACAGTTAATTCTCAGTTAGTGTGGTCAGCTGAGCCCCTGAAAATATCTGGGGTCCTAATGCCTGGAACCTGTGGCTTTATAAAGCATATCTGCTGATGTGATTAAATTAAGGATTTTGAGATGGAGAGATTATCCTGGTTTATCTGGATATATGTAATCACAAGCATCCTCATAAGGGAGCCAGAGAGAGATTTGACACAGCAGGCAATGTGACTACTGAAGCAAGATTCTACATTGCTGGCTGTGAAGATAGAGAATGGGGCCACAAGCAGAGGAATTTAAGGAGCGCAGCTCTAGAAGCTAGAAAGAGCAAGACAATGGGTTCTCCCCTAGAGCCTCCGAAAGGAGTGCGACCTTTATTTTGGTCCCGTAAAACTGATTTTAGACTTCCTGAACATCAGAACTGTAAGAATAAATGTGTGTTGCTTTAAGCCACCATGTTCACAATAATTTGTTACAGCAGTATTAAGAAATAGTAAGGTCTCCTCTGGTCGCCTTTTCTAAAATTGCATCCCTCCTCCGACATTCAATTCCCCTTTACTTTATCTTGCTCATCAATATCTAATTTACTCTAAATTTACCAGTTTATTGCCTGCTCTACCTGCCCCTACACATACTGAAGTGTCAGGGATTTTAGGCTGTTTTGTTCCTCGCTGTACCCCAGGGATGAGAACGCTGTAAATATGAGGTTAATGTGATGTCTTTCTCTCCTGGGCTTTCTCCCATCTTTTTGGCTAAGACTCCTATCCTGTAAGGCTGGTTCCTTTTTCTCCATTCAAAGTGCTAATTATTTGCAAATCCAGATGCCTAAGAAGGCCAGCTAGTAATGTAAATGAGAGGCCAGGGCAGCTCAGGGCAGCTGCTGTGTGGAGTAAGTGGTGGGCTGTGCTGGGTCTCTCAAGAAGCTGGAGTGCCCTCCCTGCCCAAAGGCAGTGGCCACCACGTCACCTGTCCCCGCAGACTGTTCCCACATGTGGGCTCCATCATGTCATTTTCCAATTTTTCACAATTTTTCTTTGAGGTCTCCCACTTTTAAATTCTTACCTTATTAAAAAAAAAAAAAGCATAAAACATGTGTAGGACAAACAAAGCACCATTTTGCTACTTGGGCTGTAACAGTGCTGCTCCCCAGGACTTCATTCTCAGACCTTTTCTTCTGTGCTTACATTTTGCCAAGGCCTTTGCCTCCACACTCATGGTGAGTTCTCAACTTGCTCCTGAACTCCAGGACAATACAATCAATTCCCAGCTGGGGTCTTCATCTGGATGTACCTGACGCATGTCCAATTCAAAATGCCCAGGACTTAAGTCATCATCTTCCTCCTAAAGCGAACCCTCTTATAGTCCCGATTTTGGTAAATGTCCCCACTGTTTATCTGATGCCCCAACCAGAAACCTCAATTTCTCCTTGTCTCATTAAAAATATAAAAAATCTTGCTGATTCTAACCGACTCCTTGATATTTCTCACGTCTACCTCTTGTACCAGCTGCCTCTCCTTGGGTCTGAAGCCATCGCCTTTGAGCTGGAGCACTACAATCACCTCTAGTGTTTTTCTCCACTGGGCACTGCCACCAGAAAGCTCTAACATAATTCTAATTATGCCACACTCCTTTCTCATGCAACCATTCTAAAAACATGACCTACATGACACTGCCAGGGGATAGGAATGGTGTTGCTTGGTGAAAAGGTCTATGATGACACAGGTTTAAAATGAAGAGTTTAAATACAGCTAACCATTTTCTCCCCCTGCAAGACTTCTCAGAGCCCTTCCTGTGCTAACATACATCCTGACTCTCCAAGAGAGCTATGCAGCAGTGAGCAGTTTCCCAAATCTATCTGGCCACAGAATTTTTTTCATGGGGCATTTCAAAATATTACTGTTTCACAGTGAAAATTATTGCTTCCATAATTTTCCATTATCCACATGACACAACTGAAACTCCTTAGATGAGAACAAGAACTGTGAAACCAGAATAGATGAGTTCATATTATGGCTGTGCCATTTGCTTAGCTGTGTGACACTAGACAAATTCTCTCTCCAGGCCTTTATTTCTTTTCCTGCAATATGAGGATATAATACAGTATTTCATAGGGTTGCTGTAAGGATTACAGTTACTATTAATAGTATGTGTAAAGTGTGTAGGGCAGTGCCTGGTGCATGGTAAGTGCCTAATAAATTCTATTTTCTATTCGTGGTCTTTCACCATCTGTCTTCCATGAAGGGGCTGGAGGATGCAGGCTTTCTACACTTCTTGCCTCTGGTGCTTCTCTTCCCGTGGCTTGAAATTTCTCTCTAGTGCCCCCTAACCCCTTATTTATCTCCGCTTGTTTGTTTGAATTTTTTCTTGTTTTCCCTGGCCCACTATTGCACCTGCACACCCAATGAGTATTTTACAGGCGGCTGCTTATGTACCTTGCATTTTTTTCTTAGAGGAGGAGGAGTCACACATGTCATAACACTCTAACACTCCTGCGGTAACAGCGCTACACATGCCAGGGAGTGAAGATTCGGGTGATTTCTCAGCTCCATCTTTCTCTTCTACACCCTCTGGTCGCTGCATTCCGCCCAGACCCATTTTACAAACCCTGACCCCTCAATCTACTATCTTACTCGACTTCACACTGCTCCAGAGCCTTTCATCTTTGTATCCTCAACTTCTAGAAGAGTTTATTTTTGTTGTTGTTTTTTTGGCACATAACATGCACCCAGTATAAATGTGTTGATTGGATACATGAATTTGTCTTGGTCATTGTGCCAAGCCATGCGCCGTTTGCCACGATGTGAGACCAGGCACTGTCCTCTCGGGGCCTGAGTTTCCTTAACTGCACATAGAACAGGGTAAAACCTGCCTCACCGCGCAGTTCGTGGTTGCATGACACGCTGTGACAACGCTGTCTCGACCTGCGCACCGCCCCGCGCAAAGTGGCCGTGCACTGCGGTAGCCCCCTAATGAAAGTAACCCGAAGAAGAACGCGTGGGGCCCAGGCGGATCGCACCCAGGGGGGCTGCGTGGGCACGGCGGCACCCTTGGGTCCCCTGCCCGCCCGCCGTGCCCGCACTCACGCTGCGCGCTGCAGTTGCTTCAGCAAGTGCGCGACCCGGGAGCGGGACGCAGCGGCCATGACTGTGAGGTCGTCTCCCCTGGCTCCGCCCCCCGCGCCAGCTAATTCGTGTACCGGCCTCCCCCTCCCGCCCACTCAGCCGGGACTGCCCACCCTCCTCGCTAGGTCAGCCCGCAGCGTTAGCTCTCAGGGACTCAGGACCAAAGTCTCTCCATCCATCCTTGAAACTGCTGTAAAAGTAACCGCTCAGAAGGGTCTTGGATACTTAAGTCTATCTGAAACCCTCTACTTCACATGTGGGGAATGGGAAAAGAAAGAGCCTTCTTTGCCCACTAATGTCTATGAAATGCTATTCTGACTTCTTAAAGTACTTTCAGAAAAAAGAAAGACACTCCATTAAGAAACAAGAACTCTGCAAAAAGCCCGAGGGTCCCTTCTGACAGGGCCCCCGTTGTGTTCAACTGCTAAATCAAGCAAGAGTAAAGGCAAAAACAATACCCAAACAAAACAGCCACATGACCACTCCACTCCACCACCACCACCAACTTAAGATTTTAAAAAGTTAAGTGGTCTGTGAACAGCTTGGCTTTTGATGAAGTTGTTCAGGATTCCATTAAATGGTTTCGTGAGTAGTTAAAAGCTTCCACGATTAGACTATACTCTGTGAGGGAACAGCAGCCCCAAGAGCATCCATGTCCAAGTGGGAAAGTTGATCAATGATCGACTTGGCAAAGTTCAGCTTTAACTTTCTCAGGAAGTATCCTATGTAATGACTGAGTATGTATCTTAAGTAACCTGTAAGAAATCAGTATTTTCTTTCACAGCCACTTCTAAAAGTAACCTTATAAAAATGAGACAACACTGAAGAAAATTAATCTCCATTTTAATTTACCAATTGTCAGACCAAACAGCAGAGCAGAGTGGCTCTCAGTTCTGTAATAGCAGCAATCACCCCCATCCCCGGACTCTAGATCTACTATGAATCTTTTTCCGGAGATACTTATTTTTACAAAGATGAGTTACTGACGTCAAAGAGCAAAAAGAGATGCAGAATGGCTGTAAACACTTTACCACCTCAATGAATCAGGTCAGGTCAATTGGACAAATTAATCAAAAGATAGTAAGATCATGTTCCAATTAAGAAATCTGTAGGTTTTATCTTCCCCAAACAGACCCTACTTGAAACTTTACATAAATTGGGGACTTAAACATTGAAAGATTTGAGTATTTTCTGGATTAATGACGATTATTACCATTAATTAAGCCCATATTTATCATTTACAGCAAATCGATGTTTTCAGTGTTGAAAAGCAGGAAATCTTTTTCCAGAAACATCAGCTATACTACACCTTCTATATTGTATCTGATACTAAAAGATGTATCTATATATTTTTTACAGTGGGGTTGCTGCAATCATCACAATTTAGCTGCTTTGTGTTTTTTACAAAGTAAACGAAAATTATCTGTACCAGACGTCTAGGTCACTGGCTTTACTTAAAATTTCTACCAATAGCCAATTAAAAGCAATATTAGATACAGACGCACTTATTAAATAACTTCACAATTATTTTTAAGGCCAGTTCTGAAAATGTGATCTTTGTGCCTCCCACCCCTTTGATAAATACACAAGCTCGTTATAAAAATACTCTGAACTCTCCCTCACACGACATCCAAAGTTAAAAAAAAGAAAAAAGGATGGCTGTTTCCACCAAATTCTTTCCCTAATTCATATCCTCAAATATATCCTTTAAATCTCCAGCCAAAGGCTCGGTTGTTGGAGAAAACATTAATTTGTAAAGTCCAACATTTACAAACTTCTTGAGGGGAGGGCATTCCTATCCCTTCCACCTCAAGCTCAATGAAGGCAGTGGCCTTCTTCATCCCCCTACAGTACCTGGACCTCAAGATTCAGAATAGTTCTAGGCGGGTCGGAGAGTGAACTTTACTTCCTCTTCTTCCCTCCTTGGTGTTGCCCTCCTTTCCTCTTGCCACCCAGGCCAGGTGGCCCGGAATTCATCTTGCCTCCCAAGCCTCCTTTTCTCTTCCCCCCCTGGTTGGTAGGACCCCCTTTCCTCTTGCCTCCAGGACCCTGCCGGTCTCCCTTTCTCTTGCCCTTTTGGCTCATTTTCCTTCTCTTAGCCGCTTCCTCCTGGTCCTCCTCCCTCATCTGCTTATTGGTGGCCCTCGTCACGTCCAGCTGAGGCTTTTTGCTGTTCATGACTCGCAGCATCTCCAACTGGCTCTTTTTCTCTGCTGCAAAGTCCCCGAAAAGGGGCTGGAACTTTCTTTTCTTGCCGGAGCTCCGGGGCGTCTTCTCCTTGGGCAGGCGCTCCTGGAAGCGCCCCACAGAAGCAGTGGAGACCTTGGCTACTTGCAAGGCGCGGCCCAGCTCCTCCTTACTCTGGTGGCCAGTAGGGTGCATGCCGGCCGAGCTGGGCAGCTGCATCTTGTGCGCGCGGGCTAAGTTACGCAGCCGGTTCAGTTCGTTCTTGGCCACTCGTTCTTTTTTAGCTCGAATCCTCTTGGTGAACTGGTCCTCCATGGGGTCGGCACTGCCGGGCACTTCGATCAGCCATTCCTTGGTGTCGTCGCGGGCGCGCTGGTATCCCCAGCGGCGCCGCCACTGGCCGCTCACCTCGTCCCACACCAAATTGGTCTTCTTCTTGGGACGGATGCCCTTAAGGCGCGCGAACTGCTGCCAGCGCGTCAGCGGCCGCGGCCGCGGCACCGGCTTCTCGCGCGGCAGGCGAGTGGTGGGCTCCGGAAGCCGCGCCACGAGCGCCTCCTCCACGCGCTCCGTCGGCAGCTGCCACAGCTGGTTGATGAGCAGCTGCGTGTTGTCCCGCGCCAAGGCCCGCAGTTCGGCCTCCGGCGTGGGTCCCCCGCGCCGCAGGCTGGTCGGGGGGTTCCGGTCGGAGGCCAGCAAGTTACCCAGATCGAACTCCAGTTCCAGCTCCTTGTGCACGGTGATGCGCGCCAGCTTCTCAGCTTCGTCCCGCTCCGCCTTTGCCAGCAGCTCCTCCACACTCTGGCCTTCCATGGCTCTGGCTCGGCTTACTAGCTCCGGCAAGACAGTTCAAATTACTTCCCCGCCACCGCTCGCTCAAGCCGGGGAAACACAACCACGTGCGAACACTCAGGCGCACGCCCCGGAAAAGAAGGCTTTACTTCCGGAGCAACCGGAACTGGCTCAAATCCGGGCGACTCGAGAAGAGGCCGGCAGAGGGCGGTGTTGGAGAGCAGATGGAATTCAAAGCGGCCTTTTTGGCGCCAGCTGGCTTGGAGGCGGAGCTGGCGCGAGGAGCCCAAGCTGCAAATTGCATAGTCTAAATGGGACTGCTACTCTCCGGAGGCGGAGGTTCAGGTGGGCGGTGCAAATGCCTGGGGCTACGTGTTGTGGGGTTCCCGACCGACTTTGTCACAATTTCAGTGAAAATGTGTTCTCAGGATGTTTAGCCAGTCAGTCCTTTATGGGACTGGACAAGTTATATTCCACCAGGACACTGACCCGCGCGTGGGATGTCCTGGGTGTGGGCTAAGACTCCACATATACGTGAAGCGAAGTGTAGGAGACGGTTTGCGTTGGGCGGGAGCGGGGTTTAAAAACCGCCCTGAGTGGCGTGCGCCCACTGCAGCTTGCTGAGCGCTGGTAGCCCGGAGTCCCGGCCGCCTCATGGCTTGTTGCAAAAGGGCACCCAGCTCTGCAGTTAGACTACCTGGATTCCAGTCCTGACTGTGCCACTATTTGACTTTCAGCTTTAACTTACTTGGGCCTGTTAAAAAACCTGTAACCTTGTAGGATTGTTATGAAGATAGGTGAGCTAATATGCCCCCAAGGGAGCTTAGACAAGAGCCCAGTACCTGTAAATGCTACATACCAGTTATTAGTTAATCTTCATAAAGACTCCAGGAGCTAAGCTGTAGAGGCAGTCTTACACGGTGATTAAACACCAGGTTCCTGAGCCAGACTACCTAGAAACATCTAGGTTTCCTGTACCTACCTTGGACAAGTTGTTTAACCTAAGTCCTATTTATAAGGTGTTAAATATGAAACAGTTTATGGTACATGATAACCACTCAATAAGTCTTAGCTGTTTCTATTCACCGTGTTATGCTGATGACAAAGGAAGTCTCAGAGAGGTAAAATGACTTGTCCAATATTATATAACTAGGAAATGTGGAAGCAGGAGGAAGCTTAGTCACAGCTTTAAGACTACTTACATATTCTCTGTAATGTCTTTTGGGCTCTTGATACTCTACAAGTGTGGTCTCTGGACCAGCACCAATAACCCCCACTTGAAGTTTGTTAGAAATACAAAATTCCTGGCCTCACCTCAGACATAATAATTCAGAACCCTCATTTTAACAAGATCTTTAGGTGATGAGTATCGACGGAGGCACTGCTGATTGTGGGGTTAAGAGGTTTCGTTTTCCTTTAAAGGGAGTTTAGGAGTAATAAGAGGGGGTTATGCTGGAGAATTAACCTATAGAAATGGACATAATAACCATTAGAAAATAGATTCAGTTTCTGTATAGAGGACGTTAGATACAGCCCCACCTGTCACACCTGTCCCCTGAGTTTGGTCTCTTCTTGAACTATCTTTCCTCAGCTGTCCTTTGTTCATTCACTCATAAAACATTTAATGAATACATTTTATACTTCAGGCATTGTGCTAGAATCTTTTTTCCTCTTTTCTGAAAGTGTTTTAGGGTTTGCCAGAGTTTTTCTGAGTCTTTTTACTTTAACACTCAGCACCACATCTTTAATATCAGTCATCCTCTGCGCCAAGTCTTGGTCAATGGCCACATTAGATAACAGCTTTTAACCTTGAAGCTTTTGGGATTTGCCTTAGGAGAGAGTTAAGGACATTGGCATCTGCTCTGGAGTTGGCTTAGCTTCTGATTCATTCATGCATTTAACAAACATTTGAATGCCTTCCATGTTCTAGACACTAGATGCAAAGATAATTGAGATCTTATGAAACAGTGGGGAAGAAAGGTAAAGAGAAATTTACCATATAGCATGACTGGGCATTTAATAGGAAGTACAACTATGTAGGATTTATCTCCTCTATCAAGCTGAGTTAGGAAAAAAAAAAAGTGATGTTAACAGGTGCTGAATGGTATGAATTCTCACCGGTTGAAATGGTTTTTGGTTTGAATCATGTTATTCAGCTCTTAATTGAATTCTAATTGTTTTATGCTCAATGGTTTTTGAGTCCAAGTGGATTTTAATTTTCTTGAAGACTGGAGACTGATTTTTACTTCCACTTTGTTGAGCATAGTGCTGAATACATAATAGGTATTTAATACATGATTATTTGAAAGAATAAACTTAGTAAACAGACTTTTCTTTTTTTAATTTTATT
Organism: Mormoops blainvillei; assembly: GCA_004026545.1. NCBI lineage: Eukaryota > Metazoa > Chordata > Mammalia > Chiroptera > Mormoopidae > Mormoops > Mormoops blainvillei. The sequence goes on from PVJD01000752.1 coordinate 200,068, forward strand.
TTATCGATTATACTATTACAGTTGTCCCAGTTTTTCCCCCTTTGTCCCCCTCCACCCAGCACCCTCAGTCCCTTAGGCAGCCCCCGCACCATTGTTCATACCCATAGGTCATGTGTAGGTTCCTTGGCTACTCCATTTCCCATACTGTACTTTATATTCCCAGGCTGTTCTGTAACTGCCTATTTGTACTTAATCTCCTCACTTCTTCGCCTATTTCCCCATACCTCACTTCCATCTAGCAACCATTAAAATGCTCTCTGTATCCATGGTTCTGTCTCTGTTCTTTTTGTTTGCTTAGTTTGTTTTTCGATTCAATTGTTGATAGATATGTATTTATTGCCATTTTACTGTTCATAGTTTTAATCTTCTTTTCCTTAAATAAGCCTCTTTAACATTGCATATAATAAGGGCTTGGTGATGATGAACCCCTTTAGTTTTTTTCTTGTCTGAAAAGCTCTTTATCTGCCCTTTGATTCTAAATGATAGCTTTTCTGGGTAAAGCAATCTTGTCTGTAGGTCCCTGCTTTTCATGACTTTGAATATTTCTTGCCAATCCCATCTAGCCTGCAAAGTTTCTTTTGAGAAATCATCTGGAAGTCTTATGGGTAACTAACTTCTTTCCTCCTGCTGCTTTTAAGATTCTTTCAATCATCTGTAACCATTAGCATTTTAATTGTGATATGTTTTGGAGTGGATCTCTTTTTACCCATCTTGTTTGGGACTCTCTGTGCTTCCTTGGCTTGGATGTCTATTTCCTTCACCAAATTAGGGAAGTTTTATTTCGTTACTTTTTCAAATAGATTTCCAATTTCTTGCTCTTTCTTTTCTCCTTCTGTCACCCCCATGATGCAAATGTTGGACCTCTTCAAGTTGTCCTAGTGGCAGCTTACACAGTCCTCAATTTTTTGGATTCTTTTTTCTTCTTGTTCTGATTGTTCGGTTGTTGTTGTTGTTGTTGTTGTTGTTCTTTTGGTTTCTTTATGTTCCAAATCATTGATTTCATTCTTGGCTTCATCCATTCTACTGTTCTTTTCCTGTAAATTGTCCTTTATTTCAATTAGTGAATCCTTTGTTTCTGTCTGGATCTTTTTTATTCTGTTGAGGTTCTCACTGAGTTCCTTGAGCATCCTTACCACCAGTGTTTTGAACTCTGCATTTGATAACTTGCTTATCTCCATTTTGTTTAGTTCTTTTACAGGAATTTTGATCTGTTCTTTCATCTGGGCCATGTTTCTTTGCTCATTTTGGCAGCCTTCCTGTCTTTGTTTCTATGTATTAGGTAGAGCTGCTATGACTGCTTGTCTTGGTAGTATGGCCTAATGTAGTAGGTGTCTTGTAGGGTCCAGTGGCACAACCTCCCCTATCACCCAAGTTGGGACTTAAGGCGTGCCCTTCATGTGGCCTAAGGATACCCCCTTCATGTAGTTGAGCCTTGATTGCTGTTGGCAGGTCAATGGGAAGGATTTACTCTGGTCATTCAGCTATAAGGACTGGCTATGACCACTGACCACTAATCTGTGCCTTCCATTGATAATCAGCTCTGCAGGGGCAGAGTTATAGTGCACCAACATGGTCTGTAGCTGTCCACTGGGTACACAGGCTCTGGGGTTTCCCAGGTGTGCAGGCCAAGGTCAGCCCCCAACTGTGTTTTGCCTAGGTCTGCACTGCCTGAGCTATCAAGCAATCTGAGATGGCCGATACTTGTGCTGGACTTGGAGATTCCCAGGGCAAAGTCAGGCTGTGAACCCATGCTGGTTGCTGCTGGTGTTGGGCCTGCAGCCATTTAGCAAGAGGTACAGGGGATGGGGGCTCACTGAGGCCAGCTGTTCTTTGGGAGAATATAGGAAGTTGGGAAGCATGAGACAGGAGCAGCCATTCATATGTGAAAGCCTGTAAACTGGGTGGGGCTGAGTTTCTGGGGATCTCCAGGGTGGGGCACACAGTGTTAGCCAGGTTGCTGGAGTCTCAGGCATAGCACCAGCCTGCTGGCTCTGTGGCTCTGTGGCTCTGTGGCTCTGTGCGGGGAGGGCTCAGAAAAGGGACAATAGCCACTGCCTGCCCCTGTCACCCTGCTCTCACCTTGGTACCGGACACCTCAGTTTCTCTCTGTATGCCACTGGTGCCTTTCAAGCTGCTACCCCAGTACTGGAGTACAGAGGGAGTGAGTCTACGTCCCTGTGTGGATTCTTTGAGAGGAATTGCTTGGGACTCCAGAAGTTTCTTCCACTGACTCGGTTCCTGCTGGTTTTTGCAGCCAGAAGTTATATGGACTTATCTTCCTGGCACTGGAGCCCTGGGCTGGGGGGCCTGGTGTGGGGCTGGGACTCCTCACCTCCGAGATATCCCTCCCGAATTTTTATCCACCACATGTGGGTGTGGGACTAGCCTGTTCTGTGTCTGTGCCCTCCTACCAGTCAGGATGGATGTGGTTTCTTTAATTCCATAGTTATCAGATTTCCATTCAACTCAATTTCTGGCAGTTTTGAGTGATGGTTCTGTATTTAAGTTGTAATTTGATGTGGTTGTGCAAGGAGGCAAGCTGCATTTAACTGGGCCGCCATATTTACTGGAAGTCTTGAGACTTTCCTTAATTACAAAAGGATTAATGTTGGCTGTGTTAGATTCAAGCTGAGCAAAATTGGTACACTGGGTAATTAGGGCTTCAAAAAAAAAATATGATTGAGGCAAGTAAGTAGGTGGTGGTTTCCAGTTTGCATTTGTGTCATATTTATGTAAGGCAAGGGTGCGGTGTCAAGAAGAAGAAAACCTGCCAGGGATATGTAAATGTATGTGAAATTATTTTAACAGTACAACAAATGATTGCATATATTATCTTTTCCCTTTGTTGGTTTTTCTCTTTGTCTTTTCTCTATGTTGGTTTCCCTTCCTCCCTTTGTCTCTTAAGACAGGGCTCTCAAGTTTGGTCATTAGGCCCTCCTTGTTTTCTCCTTATACCTGCTTTTTATGAATTTCATCCACTCTCATGGTATCAGCTGATATTTGCACAGGTGATTCTTTTTTTAATTGCTGACAGTACTATAGATGTCCCCTATTCCTTTCACGTTTGCCCTCTTCCACCCAGACCCTCCCACCCCGGCCTTTATCACACTGTTGTCTGTGTCTGTGGGCTATGGATATATGCATGTACGTTCTTTGGCTAATCTCTTCCAGTCCTGTGCCTCCCCACATCCCCTCTGAGGTATGTCAGTCTGTCCCATGTATCCATGCCACTGGTTTTATTTTTTTCATCAACTTATTTTGTTTTTAGATTACACATACGAGTGAGATCATATGGTACTTGTGTTTTTTGGCTGGCTTATTTTGCTTAGCATAATAATCTCCAGGTCTATCCATGATGTCACAAAGGGTAAGGGTTCCTTTTTTTTTTAAACAGCTGCATATTATTTTATTGTGTTAATGTACTGTGCAGATGGTTCTTAGAGTACATCTTTATTTTTTTCCTTTTCAGAGCTTTGGGCTCAAATCTCCTGTTAGGCTCTCCCACCATACTCTAAACTCAGTATTCATAAGGCTACATAACATATCATGTTCCCTCAAATTTGCTTCTTCCATCATCCATCCATCTATCCATCCACTGTTTCCCCCCCCAACAAATGTTTACAGAAGGCTTTTTATGCCCAGGGTGCTGTGCCAGACATTGGGAATACAATGGTTGGTAAAAATAGGCTCAGTTGATGTTATTGTCATTCTAGTCTAGTAACTCGGGTTTAAAACTGTGATGTCATCCTTGATCTTTCTCTTTCCATCTCCAAATCCACGCAGGCAGAAAGTCCTGTTAAATTTGTCTTGTGTTTTACCCTTTCCATTCCCACTGCCATGACCTCACCCCTAGACAACGTGTCTTCCACTTCTCTAGATTCTCCCTCCACTCTGCTCTCTGCTCCTGGCATCCAGCTGGGTGCAGCCAGCAGGAGGTGGTGAAAGAAAGTCAGAGGGTATGAAGAGAGTAAGGTTTAGGAATGTGTGCCTCTGGCCCTCTGCAGATTGCTATGGGTTGGCTGGTTCTTCTTCTTCTTTTCAACTTTTAATATTTTGTTAATTTTTCAATTACAGTTGACATACATTATTATATTAGTTTCAGGTGTACACCCCAGTGATTAGACGTTAGATAGCTTACTAAGCAATCATTCTGATAAATCTCGCACCCATGAGACACCGTACATAGTTATTAGAATATTATTGATTATATCACCTCTGCTGTACTTTACATCTGCATGACTATTCTGTAACAACAAATTTGTACTCCTTAACCCCTTTATCTTTTCACTATCTCCTCAACCTCCTTCCCATCTGGCAACCATCAAACTGTTCTCTGTATCTATGAGTCTGTTTCTGTCCTGCCTGGTTTTTTTTTTTTTTTAGATTTAATTATTAATAGATACATATTTATTACCATTTTTTATTCCTATTTTTGGTCTTTTTTTTAAAAGAGATTTTGTTTATTTTTTGAAAGAGGGAAAGGGAGGGAGGAAGAGAGTGAGAGAAACACTGATGTGCAAGAGAAGCATCAACCAGTTGACCCTTGCATACCCACAGCCAGGGACCTGGCCCACAACCCAGGCATGTGCCCCGACCAGGAATTGAACCAGTGACCTTTTGGTTTGTGGGACCGTACCCAACCCACTTAGCCATACTAGTCAGGGCTTTTCTTCTCCTCCCCCTCCTCCTCCCTTTAATATTTAATACAATACTGGTTTGGTGGTGAGGAACTCCTTTAGCTTTTTTTTGTCTGGGAAGTTCTTTATCTGTCCTTTGATTCTTAATGATAGCTTTGCTGGGTAGAAAAATGTTGTATGTAGGTCCTTGCTATTCATCACTTTGAATATTTCTTGCCCCTCCCTTCTGGCCTGTAAGGTTTCTATTAAGATATCAGCTGACAGCCTTATGGGAGCTCCCTTGAAGGTAATTAACTGCTTTGTTTTTGCTGTTTTTCAGATTGTCTTTAACGTTTTGCATTTTAATTATGATGTGTCTTGGTGTGGGCCTCTTTGGGTTCATCTTGTTTGGGATTCTCTGTGCTTCCTGGACTTGTATGTCTATTTCCTTCACCAAATTAGGGAAGTTTTCTGTCATTAAAGATTTGTTTTATTTTATTTATTTACTTTTAGAGAGAGGATGGGAGGGAGTAAGAGAGAGAGAGAAACATCAATGTGTGAGAGATTTGGTTGCCTCTTGCATGCCCCCAACTGGGAACCTGACCTGCAACCCAGGCATGTTGCCTGCCTGGGAATCTAACTGGTGACTTCTTGGTTTGCAGGCTGGTGCTCAGTCTACTGAGCCACACCAGCCATGGTGTCAGTATTTTTTCAAATAGGTTTTCAATATCTTGCTCTCTCTCCTCCTGGCACCCCCATGATATGCTTGGTATGCTTGAAGCTGTTCCTGAGGCTCTTTACACTATCCTCATTTAAAAATTTTTTTTTTCTTTTTCCTGTTCTGATTGGGTGTTTTTTGCTTCCTTATCTTCTGAGTCCCTGATTTGATCCTCAGAGTCATCTACTACACTGTTGATTCCCTATAATGTATTCTTCATTCCAATTAATGTATTCTTCACTCTGACTTATGATATTTTTGTCTCTATTTTTGTTTCATATCTCTTTGTTGAAGCTCTTACTAAGTTCACCTACATTCCCCCTAAGTTCATTGAACATCCTTATAACCAGTGTTTTGAGCTCTGCATCTAGTTGATTGCTTGTCTCCATTTTGTTTCATTCTTTTTCTGGAGTTTTGTTCTGTTATTTCATGGGACATGTTTCTTTGTCTTCTCATTTTGGTAGGCTCACTGTGTTTTTTTCTATGTATTAGGTAGAGCTGCTACATCTCCCTGCCTTGGTCGAGTGGTCTAATGTAGTAGGTGTCCTGTAGAGTCCAGTGGCACAGCCTCCCCTATTATCCAAGCTGGACACTTGAGGTGTGCCCACTGTGTGGGCTGTGTACACTGTCCTCTTGTTGAGCCTTGATAGCTGCTGGCACATCAGTGGGAGGGAGTTACCCCTAGGCTGATCAGCTGCAGGGACTGGCTGTGACTACTGGTCACTGACTTCTGGCCACGGTGGAAGAGCAGCTGTGCAGGGGCCCACCCCACAGAGCAGGACTTACTTTAGCGGGGTTCTGGTGCCTGCTGATTCTACCTCTTGACTGTGCTGCTTGTGGAGATAGTGCTTAGATGTGGTCTGAAGCTGTCCACTGGGTGCACTGGCCCTGGGGTCTCTGGGGAGGTGCAGGCCAAGGTTCACTGCCACCTGTGTCCTGCATGAGGCCACTAGCATGAGCTACAAAGCAATCTGCAGATGGCTGCTACTTGTGCCGGGCTTGGAGGTGCCCAGGAGAGGCCAAGCTGTGAACCAAGGCTGGCTGCCACTAGTACCAAGCCTGGGGCCACTTGGTGAGACGGCATGCTGAAGCCAGATTCTGCTTGTTTGAGAGAAGCATAAGCCAAGACAAGCCATCCATTTGGAGAAGCCACTGGAGGCAGCTTGCATGGGCCTGAAATTTGGGTGGGGCTGGGCCTCAGGGAATCAACATCATGGGGCAAACAGTGTAAGGCAGGTTGATGGAGACACAGATGTGACACCTGCCTGCAGGCTCTGAGTGGGGAGGGCTCAGAAAATGAGGAATGACCCCTGCCAGTACTTTTGTCTGGGAGGAGGCTGGCCCCCCAGCTTTCACTCGGATGCCAGACAATTCAATTCCTCCATATACGCCTCAGGTGCCTTTCAAGCTGCTGCCTCTGTCCTAGAGCTCAGAGGGAGTGAGTCTGAGTAAGTCTGTGTGCTGGCCTTTTAAGAGGAGCTGCCTGGGACTCCAGAAAGACTTTGTCTCCCCTAGCCTCAATCCCTGCTGGTATTTATAGCCAGAGGTTATGGGGACTCCTCTTCCTGGCACTGGGACCCTGGGCTGGAGGGCCTGGTATGGCACTGGGACCTATGCAGTGAGATGTGACTCCAGATTTTTATGTTCCACACGTGGGTGCGGGACCAGCCCTGTCTGCATTTCTGCCCCTCCTACCAGTCTCAACCTGTCTTCTTTCATTGTGTAATTGTAGGACTCCCATTCAGCCAGATTTCAGGTGGTTCTGAATGACGGTGGTTCTGTAGTTTGGTTGTCATGTTGATGTGGTTGTGGGAGGATGCGAGCGCTGCATTTACCTACCCCATCGTCTTGACTGGAAGTTTTGGCTGGGTCTTCTCAATGGCCATAGTGCCAATCAGGCAGCTGTCTCCACGCAGCACCCCTCTCTGCTCCTCTAACTGTTCCTCTGCTCCTGTAGGCCTGGGAGTGGTTATGGCTCTTGCCATTGTAGCACTCTTATTTTTGAGTTTCCTTAACCTACGCCCACGTCTTTATAATATTCCCTTTGTGGATCTTCCTTAAATTACCCAGCTTGACCTCTACGTGTTTCCTGCCAGGACCCTGACTGATACCCAGGGAGCTGTCCCAGAAGCATCCTAACAGCTTTCTGCCTCTGGTCTCTCCACAGGCCAGTCCTGAAGATTTATCTTCCACAGATCTTGCCAAATCACTTTATTCAAAAATTCCTTTTTCTACCTAATAAAATATTATTGTTCTTGGTGTTTAATGTTCATAATCAAGCCCCAAACAACTCTACTCACACGGTGTGATAGTTCTGCTTATGATTATTTTCCGAATATTTCTTCCCCATTCCTACTTTTCCTCTTAGCTATCTTTCTATGACCTTAAGAACAGTCCTCAAAAAAGTAAAAAAATGAGGTGCAGGAAAGAAGGAGCAACAATTACATTTTTGTAGCAACTATTAAGGTTTTCATTAGCGAAAGTAAACTATAGGGAGATTTTATCCCCTCACCTTCAACCAGGGACAAGAAGGTTAAAGATGTGAAAGTAACACCTTTGCCTTCCCTCACTGCAGGTTATTTGGCTAATAAAACATTTTTTGCAAGCAATTTCTTCATTCTTTTGATACTGCATTAACTTAGATTTACTTTCTAAATGTTTTCAAGCTGCTCCTTTTTGGTAGTGGAAATTTTTAAGGATGATTCAACCATTCTTTGAACATAGTTATTTTGAGTATTTTTTTGTAGGAAATTCAGTGTGCCAGTAATTTGATAAAATAGTAGAAAAGGGTCCTTAAAATGCTTACATTACTCACATAGTTCATTTTTATTGATTTATAATTTCAATTTGGAAGTACTTGAAGGAAAGTACTTCCTTCAAGGAAAAATGTAATTTTGAAAATTTCTTAATTATAGACAAAAATCTGTGTATTGATGTGCCTCAGTTTTAGTCTAAAATCTGTACAAAAAAAAATCCTTATTTTAAAAAGGAACAAAAAGATATAACATTAAAAATTTGTGCAGTTAGTGTAAAAAAACAGATTAAAAAGCCTACCAAACAGTTTGTATTTGCCTAGAAAGTACTTTAGATTTTTGGGTAGTAAAAATAATGGTAGCATTTTGGAATTGACTTAATTTGTTTTGCTCTCTGTAAAATACACAGTGATTTTTGGTTTTTAAAAATTGACAAATGCAATTTTCTTAAAAAAAATTTTTTTTAACCTTACCCGCAGACATTTTTTTCATTACTTTTAGAGAGAGAGTAAAGGAGGGAGGAAAAGAGGGAAAGAGGGAGAGAGAGAGACAGAGAGAGAGGGAAAGAAACAAACATTGATGTGAGAGAGAAAAGCTGGTTGGTTGCCCTCTTGTATGTGCCTTGACTGGGGCTGAACCTATAATGCAGGTATATGCCCTGACTGGGAATCAGACCCATGATCTTTTGGTCTACAGGACAATGCTTCAACCAACAGAGCCATACTGACCAGGGAAAATACAGTTCTTTTCTTTTTAAAAAATATATTTTATTGATTATGCTATTACAGTTGTCTCATTTTTTTCTCCCCTTTATTCCTCTCTGCCCGGCATACCCCCTCCCATCAGTATTCTCCACTTAGTTCATGTCCATGGGTCGTACATGTAAGTTCTTTGGCTTCTCCCATTCCTACACTATTCTTAACCTGCCCCTGTCTATTTTGTACCTACCATTTATGCTTCTTATTCCTTGTACCTTTAGCCACATCCTCCACCCGCCCCTTTCCCCCTGATAATCCTCCATGTGGTCTCCATTTCTGTGACTCGTTCCTGTCCTAGCAATTTGTTTAGTTTGTTTTTGTTTTTGTTTTTTTAGGTTCAGTTGTTGATAGTTGTGAGTTTGTTGTCATTTTACTGTTTATAGTTTTGATCTTCTTTTTCTTAGGTAAATCCCTTTAACATTTCATATAATAAGGGCTTGGTGATGATTAACTCCTTGAACTTTACTTTGTCTGGGAAGCACCTTATCTACCCTTCCATTCTAAATGATAGCCTTGCCGAATAGAGTAATCTTGGATGGAGATCTTTGTCTTTCATGACTTTGAATACTTCTTTCCAGCCCCTTCCTGCCTGTAAGGTTTCTTTTGAGAAATCAGCTGATAGTCTGATGGGAACTCCTTTGTAGATAGCTGTCTCCTTTTCTCTTGCTGCTTTTAAGATTCTCTCCTTACATTTAATCTTGGGTAATGTAACGATGATGTGCCTTGGTGTTTGCTTCCTTGGGTCCAACTTCTTTGGGACTCTCTGAGCTCCCTGAACTTCCTGGCAGTCTATTTCCTTTGCCAGATCGGGGAAGTTCTCCTTCATTATTTGTTCAAATAAGTTTTTAATGTCTTACTCTTCCTCTTCTCCTTCTGGCACTCCTATGATTCAGATGTTGGAACATTTAAAGCTGTCCAGAGGTTCCTTAGCCACTCCTCATTTTAAAAAATTATTGTTTCTTCATTCTGTTGTGTTTGAATGTTTATTTCTTCTTTCTGCTTCCAGATTGTCAATTTGAGTCCAGGTTTCCTTCCCTTCAATGTTGGTTCCCTGTATATTTTTCTTTATTTCACTTTGTACAGTCTTCCCTTTTTCCTCCATATTGCGACCATACTCCCCCAATTCTGTGAGCATCCAGATTACCAGTGTTTTGAACTCTGCATCAGATAGGTTGGCTCTCTCTTTATCACTTAGTTCTATTTTTAGAGCTTTGATGTGTTCTTTCCTTTGGAACACATTTTTTTTTTTTGTCTCAGAGCACCTGTTATGTTGTGAGGGGTGCAGCCTTAGGTATTCGCCAGGGCAGGGCAACCCACATCACTGCCTTGTGGGGCTGTATGTGAGGGAGGGGTCAGAGAGGGAACAGTGCCGCTTGCTTCGCCCTCGGCCAGCTCTCAGTCACTTCCCCTGCTACCCACAAGCAAATTGGGCCCTTGTGGTGCTGATTCCCAGGTGGGTGGGTTTGTGTGTGTTCTAGGACCCTGTGGGTCTCTCCAGTAAACTCTCCAGTGAGACTGAAAGTTTCTCTTGCTGCCACAACCCCCACAGGTTTTTACCAGTAGAGGCTTTGAGGCTTCCTTTTCTCACGCTGGAACCCTAGGTCTCTCTCACTCCCCAGTTGTTCCTCCTGGTTTGTCCACACGCAAATGTGGACTGCCCAGTCAGTCAGCCACTGCCTTGCCATGTGTTCTCTCTGCCCCAGCTACACATCCCCACCCCTCCTACCGATCTGGATGAATGTTTCTTCTTTAACTCTTTGATTGTCGGACCTCCATACAGTTTGATTTTCTGGTAGTTCTAGTCATTTTTTGTTTTTAAATTTGTTGTTGTCCTTCTTTTGGTTGTGTGAGGAGGCAAAATCTATCTACTTATGCCTCTATCTTGGCTGGAAGTCCACAGTTTTCTTTATTTGCCAAAATTTTGTCATTGCTTGTGGTAAGCACCACTGGCTGATGATTTTCATTCATAAGACTTCATCACCAAATCCCAAGGGAATGAGATTGATATTAGGCTTCAGATTTTACTTCCATAAGGAATTCAATATGAGAATGAAAGATATATAAAGGAAAAGTGAAGTTTCAGAATTTAAGGGATATTTGTACTCAAAGAATCCAATAACAGAAAATGTAGATCTATTTTTTAAATTATCCTTTTCTATTATATTTTAATTTTTGAAAGTAAAATTCCAATGAGTAAGAAACCATTTTGTGTCTTCTTAGTCAATAATATATGAACAATTTTTTGCAAGTAACTTTAGAGTGATTTACTCTAGATTAGGCAACTGAGTCATAATAAATGCCTTTCCCCTCAGGAAAGCAACTTCATTGTCACACAGCCTTCAATTTGTCTAATTTGTCTTTGTAATCATAGACCACGTATAAATGTATATTAATCAAATTTTTCTTCTAAATTTCCCAAATAAGCAATATTAATAATATACAGAAAGTTGCTCTGCCAAATAAACATTAATTCTTGTCCTCTCTTAACCAAAAAGTATTCCTAAACATTATTGACCCATTACTTTTTAGAACACATCCATGAAAAATAGGACTAGAAACACTAAAAATATGACGACATATATGGTCAATTTTGTAGCATGCACTTTCTTTTTCCAGGTATTTTTACTTGCCAAAGGAAGACAACAGAGGAAAGAGCCTCTTAGTGGCAAGGAGGGGTGTCACTGTGTCCTTATTAGCACCCGAGAGCGCACTGCAGTTTCGTCTGGCTCCTGAGCCACCCGGTAATGACCAAGATCCAGTTGCTTGAGGAGTGTGTACTTTCCTGCAAGGCCCAAGTAGAACTTGTTATTTAGAATGTGTAAATAATGTTCCTGGTATTTTCCAGTATTTATTTCACTTGCCTCATTATCTAAGATAGTGTCGAATTTCAGATGGAGAAGCTGACTTATTATGGTAGGTCTTGGGTTCCCTTCTCTGGAAAGCCTGTGGATTTCAAAGGAGATTCAGCTTAGGTTCAGGCTCAGTTTATTATCTGGGAAATAAAAGGTTTTGACTAGGTGACCTTTTTTATTCATCTCTATGATCCTTTTGTTAAGGATCCGTGCTCTTCAGATGTTCCAATGTTATTTTCTTACAAAGTGCTTTCATTCTTGCTTTTTTTTTTTTTAGTTTATTGATTTGAGAGAGAGAGAGGAAAGAAGAGGGAGAGATACATCGATTTGTTGTTCCACTTATTGATGCATTCATTGGTTTATTCTTGTATGTACCGTGACTGGGGATTGAACAGGCAGCTTTGGTGTATTGGGATGATGTTCTAACCAACTGAGCTACCTGGCCAGGGCTCCTGCTTGTTGGTTAAAGTTTTGGCTGATATATATTATTTCATAAACCTCTTCCTCTTCCTGAGTCATTTATCTAATTCTGAGGCTGGCTGTATGACTCCGCATAGTGAAATAGCTCCCTGCGTGCCCGAGGAGGCTGTGACTACATAGTACTGATCAGTTTTAATAACGTGGAGGCTGATTATTGTGTTTTGTGGGTTATTCACGATGCTTTTCTTTTTTCTTTGCTTAATCATTAAACTACTTTGAGAATTGGAAGGTATGGTGGTGAATGGGCAAGGTATAGTTCATTTTACTATTTGTTAGTGGTTCTGGAAAAATGTCTTATAGGGAAAAAGATAGAAGATATTTATGAAATATTTATAAAATATTTATATTTTACAAGGTTAAGTCTGAGAATGAATGATTGTAGATTGGCTCTATCTGTGTCTTTCCTGGTCCAAGATGTAGAACTGATGATGTTCTTCAATTATCGCAGTTATAGTAAAGTTTTAAAGAAAGCTTCAAAGTTAATTCCCTCAAATAATAAAATAAGGGCAGTTTTGTGTTTCCCCAGTTTGGTGTTGCTTCAGAGAAAACTAGTGAGAGAATTTCAAAACACAGGAGGTAAAGTAGAATAAAATATAATAACATTTCTGGTATGTTTAGTAATTATTCTGAGAATGAGTCTTGGTGATTTCTGGCCTGATTACCCAGGGAAAAATTCCCCAAGGGATCATTATCCCATCTGAAAAATGGGCTAACATTATTTGTCAATTTTACAGTTCTGTGAGCGGGAGATAAATTATTCAAACATACTTTTGCAAAGAACCTTAGGGAGGTAATCAGAGGACAAGCTCTGGCTCCGTCCCTGCCACTGCGTAGTTGTGTGTGGCTTCAGTAAGTCACTTCACCTTTCTGAGTCAGTTTCCTTATCTTGAAGTGAGCTTCATTAGCTTCTCTCTGTGCCTCTTCTAGCTGCGTGTCGCATTCTGTGCTTTTGTTAAGATGGCTGCGGGAGGACAGAGTGGGTGATGGTGAAATACAGACTTGAAGACAGAAATTCTTTAATTGGGTTCCATGAGTGAGCTTCAGAGACATGAATCCCCTAATGTTTTATGAAAACATCGTATGTGGTTATGCATGTGTATTTTTAGGGATAGAAGATATTTCCCCCATAAGATTCTCTAAGGCATCTCTGATTCTCTACCTCTCCCCCACAAAGTAACTATTGTACTGTAGAAGAGGGAGATCAATGAAGGCTAGAGGGAATAATTGGTGAAGGCTTTATGAAAGAAAAAGAACTTGAATGGGCCTTTGAACTCGGATAGAGTTTGAGTAGATGGGAGAAGGAAGAGAGGTGTTCCGGGACAGTAACAATATGAATAAAGACATGCAACCAGTGTTTATGGAACAAATCCAGTGTATCAGGCACTGATATTCTTTATAAATCCTCCCAATAGGCCGAAGGGGCAGATATTACTAGTATCTTCATTTTATAGATGAGAACACTGAAAATCACAAGGGTTAAGTAACCTGTCTAAGGTCATGAAGTTAGTAAATGGTAGAACCGGGATTTGAGCCTGGTAGTCTATCAGCCCAGGCACATAAGCACTGTACCACAGAGTGTCCTGTTCTTTGGTCCGTCAGTGGTTTGGTTTGCCTAGGATAGATGATTTGTATTGGGAGGTATGACATAAGCTTGGCTAGATAGGTAAGGCAGTGCCAAATGTGGAGTACTTTTAGGTTTTGATGCCAGAGGAAGATTTTAGACCAGTGAAGATACAACCAAAATGGTATTTTGTTAATTGTGTTTATTTACATATACCGTGTTCTTACCAAAATTTTATCTTTTTAATCTATCAATTACTGAGAGATATGTTGAGGTCTTCTACTTTGATAATAGATTAGCAATGTGTAATTCTACCAAATTTTTATTCCATATTTTGATATTATGTTATTAAAGAAAATGAACATACAGATTTACTAAATCCTCTTGGTGAATTTTTTTATTCTTTTATCATAACATCGTGATCATCTTTATCCTTAATCATGCTTTTATAGTACTATAGTTAAATTGCTGTTTTTGATTAGTTTTTACCTGATTTATATTTTTCCATTTTTCATTTCCAAACTTCATCTGTCCTTTTGCTTTAGATGTCTGTTATGAGAGTATACAGCTGGATTTGTTGGTGGTTTGTTTTTTTAAATCAAATCTGACAATCCATGACTTTTAATTAATACATTTAGCCTAGAGTTATTTTGATTACTGATATATTCATTTCTATCTTATTTTATGCTTTCTATTTACCTGGTCTTTTCTATACCTATTTTTCTCTGCTCCTGCATTGTATTAGCTTGATTGAGTTTTCTTTCTTTTCTTTAAATTGAGATATAATTGACATATAACATTATATTAATTTCAGGCATACAACATAATGACGTGATATTTGTATAGATTATGAAATGAGGACCACACTAAGTCTTGTTAACATCCTAGTTCATCATAATTGACTTATTGGAAACACCTCTGTGAAGGAATTCAGTTATTTTCTAAGTTTCTAATAGAGCATGTAGAAATTCCTTTGAGACAATTCTGATAATTATCTCATACAGCTGTTTAAAAATAATGGGTACATAAGACAAGTTGTATAATTTTATGTATAAGTATATGTATATACTTTGAAATATTTAGAGACTATTAGTTTTTGTTACCATCTCTAACACCTATAAAAATAAAGCAGAAATTGGCACTGCTACTTAAACAAAGGATATTTTACCAAATATTCTTTCCCTTTTCTTTATTTCCTATTGGAAACTTGTATAAAGCTGTTTTCTTACAATACACAACAAAAGGATTTATTCTCTTGACAATATATTTAATAACAGATGATTTAGCAGACACTACTGATACCTTCCAAATCGTAATTTCTTCTAAGCAAGTTAAGTGTTAGAACATTTTGTTACATTATATTTTTCTTCCTGTTTACAGCTCCCAGGTTAGTCAAATACGTAAGTACACTACAGCTTTGCTACTAAGCCTTTGTGACAGCATCTCATGCTATTTGCAGTCTTGAAAATGGACACATAGTAGGATATATTAATTTTTTCTTTTTAGTTGGTATAGGTTGTGAGTCAACAAATTCACTTGGTGAATGCCTAATGCAGCAGAACTCCAAATGCTATAGAAAGACAACAGGATGCCTGTACTACAGGGACTGTTAGTATAACTGAAGAGAAAATGCGATCATGGGAAGGCATATACAAAGTGTGGCAGAACTTCCCAGACATTGTAATGTACTCTGGCACAAGGATTTGTTTCCTTCCCGTCATACCTCAGTGCCAGTCCCAGCGCTTTTCATGGCCATGTGCTTCCTGCTTGCCATGTGTAGAAAGAGAAGGGAAATCATGTAGCTTAATATTTTGAAATAAGATCCAGTGCATCCCAGGCGGAAACAAGATTTGAATGAAGTGTCATCTGAGTAAAATGAAAGGTAAAAGTTTGAAGCGGTATCTCAATGTTTATGAAATCCTTTCTGAGTTGTTTAGTAGTAGCCAGTGGGAAATGAAAAAATATATATAAATATAACTTACCAACTTGCTATATGCCAAGAGTCATAGCTCATGAGTTTAATGAGGAAAAGTCAATGTTTCTTTATTGGATGCTGCTGCTCCTTTTGGTTTATGTTCAGAGAGGTGGGGTGACGTCCCCAGGGAACCCTGTCTTCCCACTACTGTCTCTGGACTGGGGCCTCCACTGTGCTCTCCTCCCACCACCACCAGAGTCCAGGCCAGAACCAGTGCTTAGGATGGTGCCAGAGACTCATCAGAGTCAGCACTTTCCAGCTGCACCATTTGCCTTCCCCCCTCCTGGGTCCTGTCTTCTTTGGGTTTCAAATGTCAGTTCTGAGATGCTGTGGGTCAGTGACCTCCATTTTAGGCTTTCTGAGAACCACATGAATGTGGTTCCTTATGATCTCTAATTTATGTTCCAGACTCTCAGTCCCTGGGCACCGTTACTGAATTTAGCTGGAACATATCAATCAAATTTATTACCATTTTATGCAACAAAATTATAAAAATATATTATTTTAAAATTGGGACAAATGAAAGTGATGATAATTTAAAATGTAAATCTTTTGTCCAGCAGAACTGAAGTCAGAAATACCAAGAATTTTGGAAAACAAAACTTCAGGATATCACAAGTTTGTGTTTTATGATTTAAAAATGGCCCAAGTACTTTCTAAAGATCTTTTAATACCAGATTCTCCATAGCATACTGAACCAAGTGGCTTTTTCTGTTTCTTTTTGATATTATAGATTTAAAAATGTAGCTTTGGGATCTTGAACCCATGAGAACAATATCTGTGTTAAGAATGGTAATGCCAGTACCCAGAAGGACCAGGAAGGAAATGTATGAATGAAGCCCACAACTACTACACATTCTGACAAACTATTTGAAGAGATATTTGGGTTTATGGCTTCCCTGGTCTAGAAAACTTGAAAGTACTACTTAGTTACTATAGGTTAATCTAGGGCTAAAAACGATTACTCAAGAAACCTGTTAAGCGTGTTTGCATAGTCTTCTGAAACCAGCATTTCCCTGAAAGGGTACCTGGTGCCTTTTTCACTGGGCGGCTGTGTTTGTTTCCCCAAGTAATCAGTTACTTTTTAAGGACTTTCCAGTTCATCAGACTGTCGTATAATCTCATGTGCTCTTAAACTTCATCAGCAAGCAAAAAATAGTAAAAGAAAAAAAAATCAAGATTACAAAGAACTGAAAAACTGTCCTGGGTATATAGGTTTTTAAATGTTGACCCCAGAGAATCATATATAGCTGAGAAACAGCAGCCTCCTTCCTGAAATATCATGCCAATCCCAACCCAAGTTGTTATTACTCATAGAAAGAGAGATACATCTTAAAGGCCAGTGATCAGGGTTGCTATGGAGATGATGTAGGCAGTCTTTCAGAAGTTTGCCCAGAAATCTATTTCCTTGAATATTGATAAATCCCATGCAATATGTGTCTGTCTGTGGCAATTATAAAACAAATTGAATATCAGTGATTTCTGGTGACTCTGCCCTCAGGCTATGCCCATGATGTGTAACCCACACTTAGATGCCATTGTAAGTATGAAAGTAGAAACTTCCAAATGACACTCTGTTGCCACAGAGTTACACACACAGAGTGGATGATTTTCAGATTTGAATATGTGTGAGAATCACTGACAGTACTTATGACAAAAGATGGTTTTAGTCTGATTTTTTGGATCTGCAGGCCATGTTTTGAGAAAGTTTCAGAAGGATCATAGAGCTTTTGATTTGTTTTCTTGATAGATGGTCTTGTTCACTGCCTGGAATCCACTCCTTCAGCTAAAAATTGTTAAGATTCTTTGAGTAAAGGTAAATATGTTTTATCATTGTTCAGGGCCCTTTTTTTTTTCATATATTCATGATGACTCCAATGTTTATATCACTAACCCAGAACTTTTCTTTGAACTCCAAGTGAGTACATCAACTGTCTGGTGGACAACTCTACCTGAACGTCTGATAGACTTCTCCCACCTCACACAGTCACGCTCGAATCCTCCCCCTGAGCCTGCTGCACATACAGTTCTATTTCAGTTAACGCCACATCATTCTTCCAGTTGCCTTGGCCAAAAATCTTGGAGTCATCCAAGCAATCCTTTTATAATTTTTGTCATTCCCCATATCCAATTGCCCGACAAATCCCCTTGCTTCTAGAGACATTCAAAGTATATTTAAAATCTGATTATTTTTCTGTACTTCTTGCTGCATCCTGGTCCAAGCTTCTAACCATCTCTCACCTGAATTACTTCAGGTCTCTCTACTGGTCTCCCTGCTTCCATTCTTCTTCCTTTACAACCTGTTCTCTACACAGCAGCCAGAGTGTCCTTCTAAAACCAAAACCACACCCTGTCCTTCTTCTGACATGGTTCCCCATGTCATTCAGAGTAATAGCCAAAGAACTAAGATTGACTCACAATGTACAAGATATTTGACCTCTTCTTATACCTCTCTCTCACCTGCTCACTTTTCTTTAGGCACAGTATCTTCAGCACTATTCCCTGAAACCACAGGGCCTTTGTACTAGCTGTTCCCTCATTGTGCTAGTTGCTTAGAATGCCCTTCCCTGAGATATCTGAATGGCTCCCTTCCTCACCACCCTTAAGTCGTTACTCAAATGTTGTCTTCACCAAAGGCCAAATCTTGCTCATTTATTTATTTAACATGGTGGCCATGTTCCCCTTGAGCACATTTTCTCTGCCGCGATTCCGCCGCCTGCCTGGCCCTGCTCTGGTTTTCCGTGGCACCTCTGCCCCGGTCACATACTGGATTAGGTTTTCATCTTTTCATTGAATGATTCATTGATTTAACGTGTATTGTTTATTTTTCTTTCTCCCACACTAGAGTTTGAGTGTCACAGAGAAGAGATTTTTGTCTGTTTTGTTCACCGAGGTGTCCCCAGTTAGGAAGGTGCTCAGTAAACTCAATGAAATATTTCTGGAGTAGTTACTACAAGTCAAGTGCTATTTTAAGTCCTAGAAATACAGTCGTGAATAGATAGGACAGCCCCTCCTTGAAGCTGATGTTCTAGTGGGAACTAACTGCCAAATAGCAGAGCTGCAGAGTGTGCAGCATTTTGTGTGGAGGATGGCACAAGGGGGCTGATAAAGGAGATCTACTGGAAGTGGCTCTAAGCAAAAGACAGTGGTATGCAGGAAAGCTAAAACTTCCAGAAAATAGAGGGTATATTACAATGTACAGAAGTACAGGAATTACAGAAAAGTAAGCATGAAGAAGAAAGGATGTGGGGCAGGGGGAAAGAAAGTTATGTAAACAGTGTTTAACAGCGGCTCCAGATAATAGTGGTTTAACCACACAGTGGTTTATTCTCCCAAATGAAAGAAATCCACAGGAGGGAGCCAAGTGTTGGATGGAGGCTTCAGGATCCCATCAGAGACCCAGCATCCTATCTTTGCTCCACCATCTTCAGCATATGCCTTCTATCCTCAAAAATCACTTCCAGGAAGGACACACAGAGAAGGGCAAGAGGAGTGCATCTCCTGGCTGAGGAATCTCCCGGAAAAGGACACTACTTCTCATGGGTTGGAACTTAGTTACCTGGCCATATCTAGCTGCAAAACAGTCTAAGAAAACTGGTCTTTTAACCCAGGGCATTGCCACCACAAATGACTCTGCCATAGGAATAAACGGGCAAGTTAGAATTTATTAGCAGAGGGCCCAAGATGAAAACACAGGGCATTAAAAAGTCAGACCAAGACCCTGAGTTAAGATGCCTGGGAGGAAGGGTTGGTGGTTAAAATGGCACTTTGATATCATTAGTTCTTTATACTTGCATGTTCAGGGATGATTAGTGAGGAGGGAAATTTCAAAATTACAAAACCAATGTCCCAAGAAGAGATGGTTAGAGTTTCAAATAGGAAAGGTGCTTTGTTTGTTGTCTGATTAATGCTTCTGACATGGAATATTGACTATTTTTATGTCCTTTGAATAAAAGGAGTGTGGGAAACTAAGACAATTGATCTGTCAGATCACATTTAGAGAATCTTTATAAAGAGGATCAGGAATCATTTGTTTCTAAATTTATTTTAATATTAGTATTTTAAATAAAAAGAAATAAATGTACAGTGAAAAGTAAGTCATTTCCTATCCCAGGCCATTAGATCCCCAAACCTGTAGAATTCCAGTGCCTCTCCCCAGAAGCAACCACTTTTATCAGTGTCTCGTAGAAGGAGTCATATGAAGCTGGTGAACCATGTGAATGTGTGCTTCTTATTGTTAATAGTGAAAACTTTGATTTTTAGGCATTAAAAGAAATACAAGCTCAAACGATACCACTTCTAGGATCCCCCACCCCGATTAAGCCCAGCAGATGTTGTTACTACCTCTCAAACTCGTGTATTTTTAAAACTACCATTATTTTTATTGTGGCAAAACCTGTATAATATTTGCCATTCTAATGATCTTTAAGGGTATAGTTCAGTAGCATTAGTTACATTCACATTGCTGTGCAACCATCACAACCATTTCCAGAACTTTTTCCTCATCCCAAACAGAAACTTTCTGCCCATTGAATACTAACTCCTCCTTTATTGTTCCCCTAGTCTCTGGCAACCACAATCTACTTTCTCTCTCTGTGAATTTGACTATAAGTACCTCATGTCAGTGGAATCATACAATATTTGTCCTTTCGTGTCTTGCTTATTTCACTTAGCATGAAGTCTTCAAGATTCATCCACATCATGGCATGTGTCAAAATTTTCTTCATTTTTAAGGCTGAACAATATCCATTGTATGGATATACCACATTTGCTTTATTCATTTATTTGTTGAACATTTGGGTTGTTTCCACCTTTCTGCTATTGTGAATAATGTTGCTATGACCTCTGATACAGTGTAAGTATCTGTTTGAGTTCTTGCTTTTGATTCTTTTGTATCCCTTATTTTTTTTTTATAACAAGCTGTGATTTATTGTAGTTGATGCATAGATGCACAGATGCTTTAAATTTCTTCTTAGATTCTAATTTCTTGACAGAAATTAAACTTTTTTTTTTACCCCAAAACTCACTCATTTAGTCCTACAACAATTTTATATATTGAGCACTTACTGAGTACCAGACAGACCCTATGATAGACTTTGGGGATGCAGAGTACAACGATGAACATGACCTCTATGCTTTTGCTATGAGTATAGGTCTAATGATGGATAATTTTTTTTCACTGATCTAGAACAATGCTTTGCACATTGTAAGTATTCAACAAATATTTGTTGACTTGTGGCTTACTGACTTCATGTGTCCTCAGTGGATCCTGAGAGTGTCATGTTAGTGATCTGATACTAGTAAAACTATTTGGAACGAATGGAAGCTCTATGAAATTAAGAATCATGCCTTTCTTGTTCACATGTATACTAGCCAATAGCATGGTATCCAGTCCACAGCATGGGCTCAATAGTTAAAAAATGAATGTTGATGACATAATTTGTTCTAATGAGCTCTGCCAAGCTCTGATGAACTCTGCCCATGTATTATGAATGGAAAAGCTGAGGCATTTAAGAAAAGCAGTGACCAAGTCAGAAATAGAACCTGGGTCTCCTGACTCACAATCTGATGTTTTACGCTCTTGATCACACAAGTGTATAAAATTAGAACTGATGTTCCACCTTTCTGCGAAAGATGTGAACTTTAATTAGGTGTAATCACACACAGTATGGAGAAGATTTAAGGCCTTTAAATTTCCTAAAAATGATAATGAATCAGATTCTAAAATGAGCTTGTTAAATGCTATTCTTAAATTAAAAAGATAGTAGCATATGATGATGAATTGCTATTTGTGCTGTAAGGTGTGAGGTGTTACTGTGTTGCCCATTTGGGAAGGCCTTACAAAGCTACCTAACTTTATATACCATTTCTCTGTTCATTCAGCTTGACCCCATTCTTGGAGTTTGGAAATGATATCCAATTCTTGACTACTAGTGAATTATTTAGGCCTTCTAGGTCTTTTTGAGCAACCTGGTTTGGAAACATTTAATCCTAAATTATATGAGTTAAAATTCAAATCACTTTATTTCATTAGGAATTCTGGCTAAATGTTTCATGAGGGAGAAGGTTGAGGTCTTTAATTATTAAAATTTTTTTGGATTATTTGTGGACCTTAAAGCCATGTTATTCTAAAAATTTCAGATATTTCAGTTTCCCAAATGCCTCCAATATTTGAAATGAGTAAATTTGTTTTATAAAAAAGCTTAAGAGTACCGCTTGGAAACCCAAGGAAAGTACAGATTACATTTGCACCCAGCTTTAGCTGATTAAGTCCTGAAACGGTCATAGGCCTACTGATGGCACAGGAAATAGAGGACCTTAGTTCATAAGGCAAAACCATTGTGTGTGTGTGCATGCATGTATAAAGAATTTGACATTTTAAGAAGAGTGAATTCAGCAGAAATTACCTAGAAGAAGTTGAAGAGAACAGAGTACTACCCGTGCTCTCTCAAAGTTAAAAAGGACTTGGTTACTGTTGGAAAGAGACTAGGACTAAAGGTCAGATTTGTTGCCCTTGTGTTTTTAAATTAATTATTATTTCTTTTTTATAGACAATAAAGATCTAGTGTTTTAGCAACTTTGAAGTTTATAATACAGTATTGTTGACTATAATCACTATGTCATGCGTTAAATCTCCAGGGTTTATTTATCTACTAGTTGTAAGTTTGTACACTTAAACAACATCTCCCCAGTTGCCTCATCTCCCAGTCCCTGGTTATCACTGTTCTTTTCTCTGTTTTTACAAGTTGAGCCTTTTTAGATTCCACGTATATGTCGTATCATATAGTATTCGTCGTTCTCTGTCTGACTTATTTCACTTAGCATAGTGCCCTTAAGGTCCATCTATGTTGTTGCAAATGGTGGGGTTTTATTCCTTCTCATGGTTTCATAATATTTCATTGTATATGTGTGTATATATCAAATCTTCTTTATCCATTCATCTGCTGATGAACACTTAAGTTGTTTCCATATCTTGGCTATTGTGAATAATGCTTCAGTAAACATGGGAGTGCACTTATTTCTTCAATATCCTATTTTCCTAACTCCTAGAAAAAAACATAGGGAAGAAACTCCTTGGTCTTGGTCTTTGCAGTGATGTTTTTTGGATATGACACCAAAAGCAAAAGCAACAAAAGCAAAAATAAACAAGTATGAGTACATCAAACTAAAAAGCTTCTGCATAGCAAGGGAAACCATCAACAAGGTGAAAAGAAAAACCTCCGGAATGGGAGAATATATTTGCAAACCATATATCAGATAAGTGGTTGTTGCCCTTGTTGATGTGCAGATTTTCTAGATTAATGAAATATGTTTTTGCCTTTTTAATAACAGGAAATGGTCAGAAGCCTTCATAGTTACCACAGTTTGTCACAATTATGCAAATATTTCATCAATTTTGTTGTTGTTGCTTGGGTATTTCCCATCACACACTTTTCTAGAGTCAGGGGTATGAGGATAAAATAACCAAGTTGTGGCCCATGATGTTTGACCCTTCACTACCAACCTTATTGATTTGGGTGAAATATGTTCAAGTGTTTGTTGTAATGGTAAGGACCAGAGCAATAACTATAGGTAATTTGGTGAAATCAAAGAACTGACAATGGAGTTTGGTCTAAAGTTGTCTTGGTGACTGACTCAGTTTTGACATGCTGATTTCCTTGGGGCCACTCTGTTTGTGTCCCAGTGAATGATGGGGCTCTTCCTCCAGCAGGCCTCCTTTTCTCCCTACCCAACCACATGTAATGAAAGAACAGAAGCTGAAGTAGGAGAACCTTTTTGTCAGTTGCTCTTGTCCTAATCCTGCCAGACAATTGCCAGCGGCCAGTGAGAGGGGAAATCAGTAATTCCCATTGTTCTGGTCACTTATATGTATCTCTAAAGAAGGTGAAGAGAGGCAGTCAGCATAGGAAGAATTGGGGCTAGATGTGGGAGGAAAATATGAGGGGACAAACTAGGGTCAAGTATTTTCACTAACATCTAAGACAGTGGACAGAAAGCTAATGCCTCTAGAGGCAGCCTTAGCCCCTAAAAATGTTATCACAGGCTTATGTACTATGCTAAGTGCTTTGCAGCTAGCCCCTCATTAAATTTTTACAACACCCCATGAAGTAGGCATTATCCTGTATCTCTACAAATAAGAAAACCAACATCCACAGACGGTTACTTTGCTAAGATTTTGTGGCAAAAAAGGGCAGAAACCAGAATTCAGACTCAGGTGTGATCTGACTCTGAAAGCATTCTGCCATTGTGCATCTTCAGAATAAAGTATGCCCTTCCTCTGACCCTGGACAGCTCTTGAAAAAGTTCACATATGGCCTGAAAACTGACTAAGATTACTGACTGGCTGACTGTATTCCCGGGCCACTTTTATGTCCCCAAAGGAGTTTGGCAGAAATGATCACTAGATAAGGGTCCTGAATATCTGAAATTTTGTCACATAGTCCGAATAGATTTACAGAAAATTTAAGGTCCTATTGTCCTGCAGAGATTGTGCCACTGTCAGAAGTTTGTCAGACCTCTGTTTTTATAGCTCCACATATTCTTATGGAGTTGTCACCGAGTTGTTACCTTAATACCATAGTCTATCCTATGTTAAATTACAGCAAAACACACCTGACATGCTCATTAAAACAAATGTCACACTTGCATGGTCACTGTCATGGTACACACCCAGAGGCATCTGGAAAACTGATTTGTTCAAGCAGCAGCTACTCTCCTCATGGCACACATGTTTAAGAATTGTTATGGGACTCCTGCCTTCCTACCCTCACATTCCTTAGAAGTCTGGACTAGTATAGTTAACCGGAACATTGTAGGGGAGGATTAAAGGGAGCAATCTGATGAAAACTGAATATTGTAATGAGAGAAAGTGGCATTACTGGGGGGAAAAGAGTATTTCAGAGAGGGGTATTACTAAATAAGAATGAGGACAAAGGAGGACCTTCAAGCGGGGTCATCATCTGATGATGATATGATGGTTTCATGTTTTAGAAGAAGGGGATGATTTATTCAGTATGCTCCTAAGGATGGAACAGAGTCCACCACACCAGAGCCCATCCACAGGATAATAGGCTGGAAGGTCCAGAGCCTGCAGTATGATTGGCTCAGGAATGGAGAATGCAAGGAGGTCTAGGATTTGCAGAATGCTTTGTGATTTCCAGAGTGTTTTCAGTAAGTGGTTTCATTTGATCATCCTGACTCCAGCATGAGATAGGTGTTATTACCTCACTTTTTATAGATGAGGACAAAACAGTAAGCATCCTGTTGGAGTTCACATAGCCAGGAAATATCAAAATGGGGATGGGGGTTTAGGAGTCCTGACTCTAAGACCAAACAGGTGTACATTCTGACAGGGATGCAGAGCACAGCCCCGCTTTTGGGGCCAGGTTGCGGGAAGATCTATTGCCGGGAAGCAGAGGCCCAGCTATGAAACTAGGATTTGGTGACAGGTCTTGAGTCTTTAGAAGGACCCCTGGCAGCAAACAAACATCCCGAGATCCCATAGCCAGAAGATCCTCATACCAGGGCAGGGAGAATGGGGAAGAAGACAGCAGTCAGTTTGACAAAGCACTGTTCTGGGCACTTTTTAACAATCCAGTGAAGGCGGGATTATGGTCGTCATTTAGAAGAATCATTTGAGCATTGGGGGCAGGGCTGGATCTACTATCAATAAGGTGGCCTCTGCCACAGGGGCAGGGACATAAGGAGATTATCCCAGGACCAAGAAGAGTGGTGGAAGTGGGTGCTAGACATTCTAACACTAATGCTCAACGTGACATCTGCTGCCTTGTAAACCAAGCTGGATACAGGGTACACCCTGTGTTGGAGAAATTGTAGATTATATGACATTGAGTGTCCCTTCCAAACCACAGCATCTATAAGTCTGTAAATAAAGTGCTACTGGTAAGATCTTTATCAGGGGTTCATTGGACACCTACAGGTACTGTACTTCACCATACCCCTCTCCACTCCCTCTTCACCCCCAGTCACCCCATGGCTCCTCAGAGGCTCTCTCTTTCTTCTCCCAAACAGTTCCCATAATGCCTGAAGATGGGCCCTGATCCTAAACACAGCCCTCTATAAAAGGCTGATGGCCTTCTCCCATCATTCCTGGGTACTGACCACTCAGCTTTGTTCAGACCAGTACATCCAGAACAGGAACATCCTCTATCCAGTAACTTTCACAGGGCCAAGGACCATGCCCATCTTGCTCACCATTGGATTACCAGTGCCAGTCCTAAAGTTGAGTGACTGGAGAGTGACAAATGAAAGAATGAACACAGCCAAAGAAGACTTGAGAGAAGAAGGTGGTGTTATCTCCAAGATCATTTAATCCTATTCAAGGAGCTGATTGAACCAAAATTCAATGCCTCAAAAAAAAAAAAAAAACCCACAAACAAAACCTCAAAACCATAATCATCTCCCATTTGGCCTGCATTATGAATTGGGAAGGAATAATTATATAGTCATACCCAGGAAAGGCTCCCAGGGTAGTCCCTCCATAGGTTTTAACTGATCTACAATCCTTTTCTTTGTGCTTTAACATCTAGCATTGGCCCTTGGACATGGAATATGTTCTACAAATGTCTGCAATGGTGACTAAGTGCCAAGAGTCCTTGCACTAAGGCAGTTTCATATAATTAGTAGCTTCCTTACCCAGACTCTGAAAACCTGTTATAATAAGCCTTTACGGTTTGTTGTGACTGTAAGTCATGAGTGCTTGTCCTGTACTCAAATGGAATATAAATTCTTCACTGAGGGTACTGTACCTGGTGGTACAGCAAAACACTGTAGCTTTATTTAGAGTGTTTTGGGTCTTTAACAGAATAACCCTACTCAAAATCCACTTTTTTTTTTATTTTTAAACATGATTCATTCAAGTATTTTTGTGACTTTTCTTTATCTAACATTCTTTTAGGATAAAAAAAATAAAGTTTTAAAGACTTAAGTCCTCATTGTAATCCTGCTTCTGTGCTCATCGCAATTTCACTGAGATCAGTTGACTTCCAGTCACTAAATTTAGTATTGAACAGTCCCTCCAAAAAAAATACTTTTTCTATTGTCTTCTGTAATGCTACATTCTGATTTTCCTCTTAGTTATGTGGCTTCTCCCTTCCCAGCCTTGTTCATAATTCTTACTTCTATGAGGTCAAATTGTTGGAGATTCTGAGAGTATGGCTCTAGGGCCTCTTCTTTCCTAACTCTGTCTTTACTCCACACTATGGCTTCAATTGACTTCCATATGGTGATGACTTTCAAATGTATATCTCCAGCTCAGGTCCCTTCTTTAAGCTCCAGACACATCTACTGCCTTGACATCCCCATTTGGATATTTTAAAGCACCTCTAACTCCATTTACCCAAAACTGAACTTGTAAAAATTGAGTAGTTTCTCCTAAACTGGTTCTCTTCAGGTGTTTTCTATTCTAATGAAAGGCATCATCAATCAACTGGTTGTATGAGCCATCAGCTTCCAAGCCATTTTTAAAATTTGTTAATTCAGTAAATTCCAATATAATTGTTTTAATTTTTAAAAAGTTTTAAAATTACAGTCTATATTCAATTATTTTGTATTAGTTTCTGTTGTACAGCGTAGTGGTAGCCAATCATATATTGAATATAAAGTATTCTCACTTGAGCCATTTTTTTTACATGTATTGCTTTGAGGGGGGAGGGAGGGAGAGAGAGACATTGATGTGAGAGAGAAAACATCAATAGTTTTCCTCTCATACACTCCCCAGCCGGGGACTGAACTGCAACCTAGGTATGTGCCCTGAACGAGAATCAAACCTATGACCTTTTGGTGGTTGGGGAGGGGGCCCTCCCCCAAGCCATTCTTGACAAGTGTTTTTGCACATCCACTACAAAAATCCTGTTCATTTTATCTCCTAAGCATCTCTCAAATTAATCCCATTATTTTCATGTTCATTGCCATCACTGAGCACTCACTATCAATCAGCTGGGCTACTGAAGTAGTTTACTTACTGGTTTCCATGTCTGTGCTCTGATCTCCAGTCCAAACTCTGCAGTGAACTTTCCAAAATACATTTCTGATCACTTCATCCCCTTGTTTAATCCTTCAGCAGATTATACCCAACTGCTCTTAGAGTAAATATCAGAATCTTTGAGAAGACCTACAAGGTATGGCCTGGCCCATGCCTACCTGGCCAAACCTCATCTTTCCTTATATATGCTTTCCTTCTCTCTCTCTGTTCCAGTTATACACTGAATGCAACCACATGCTCTCTTATTAGTTAAATCCTCATAGATTACAGATAAGGCAACAGACTCAGGGATAGTAAATAGGTTTGCTTAAGATCAAAGCAGGCTCTTATCTTCCAGGTCACTACTCCTTTTACCATAACAGCCTACACTGCTTTAGTTCATGAGTGTTACCCTATTCGAACATGACCAAGAGAGCCCCTCAGAAAAGAAGGAAAAAATTGTGTGTGACTT
The DNA here is from genome assembly GCA_004026545.1 of Mormoops blainvillei. NCBI lineage: Eukaryota > Metazoa > Chordata > Mammalia > Chiroptera > Mormoopidae > Mormoops > Mormoops blainvillei. The sequence goes on from PVJD01000752.1 coordinate 228,236, forward strand.
CCTATTTAACTCTAGTGAAACCATTATTTTTACTTTTTTAAGTTCTTTGTAAAAATTCAGGATGTAGTCAGTCAGGTAAAACTATTAATAGTGTCTTTCTTTGGATGAAAAGTCTTTAGAACATCTTCAGTCCATGAAATCATATTTTTGGTTGAAAATGTTCAATGAAAAATGTTCCCGTATTATCCTTGGTTAATGATAGGATGATAATGTGAAATAAAGATTAAAGGTTAGTTGTCAAATGTAGCCATTAGCCAAAAGAAAGTCTTCCAGACAGTGTTTCCTGAAACCTTTTGAGTCCTGACATAGTTGATGAACAGAGTGGGTTAGAGATGTGAATCATCAGAGCCTCCTGTCTGATAATGTTTCCTTGGGTAGCAGCCTGGATGTGTTCAAGTCCCAAGTTATCTGATGGTTCTTTGTTAAACTGCTTCAAAATGTACTTTGTCACCCTATTATTGATAGAAGGCCAAAATGACAGTGCTCAATTGTGAGCTTTGAGGACTATTATGGGAAAGTGCTTATTTCATGAATTAATTCTCTTCACTGCCACAGAGACCCGGATTAATGTTTTTCATTCAGTTGGGAAGATATGGGCAGTCTCTAAGAATGTCTTGAGGTGGAAAATGATGAAGTGATCATTGTCAGAGGTGTAATGGATGTCATATTGTGAATAGCTGTGCTCCATTTAATGAGTCCATGGTTAGATATTGAAGAAAAAGCATTTTTGGCCTCTTTATCCTCTAGGACTTTTAGAAGTTCTAGAAATTTTAAAAACAAGTGTTAGAAGTGACCACTCCAAAGTATTCTTTTCAAGTTACCAAAGATTACCATGGCAACTAAATTACTGCATGAGTAAAGGGAGTGTGTTTAATGATGTTTTACAGCCCATGTACTAGTTCCCTGTTTATTTAAGAGGAAATGCCAGGGGTTGAGACTCTTCTGCTCTTTGTTAAGAAAGAAAATAAATACACCTCTGCAGGAGGTGTATACTCTTAGCAGTATGAAAGAAGTGTGTCAAAAGCTTCCACATTCATCTTCGCATAAGTGCCTGAGGACATTGAAAGAATGAAATTGTTCAATGACCTTGCATGAGTCAGAAAGGCAGAGTTTTAACTATAGGAACAGTTTTGGGATGATCTGGTAGTAGCTTCTTTTCTACCTATGTTTTTGTGTTCACCTATGTTCTATGCATTTAATTTCATGTCCCACTGAGTGATTTCTTTTCATGATCAGAAAGGGGAATTAGGAACTACAGTCAAAAACCTTGTTACACATTTTCAGAGGACATTATATAATTGCCACCCTGGGATATCACTTCAAGTTTTATGGACAAAGTTTTTTGTTTGTCGTTTATGTGTATATTCTTAGTAAACTCCTTATTTCACTGCAATTTACTACAGGCATTAATCACTAAAACACACTAACCTTGGGTGAAAAATAGCAACAAATGTATTTGAAATGGAAGTTTTTGTTTTATTTTTAAAATTAAAGTGTTTATAGCAAGTGCAGGTGTGTCAGTGTGTCATTTCAACCTGGATTCATTTATTTGTACACTCAGGTGATTTTTCTTCCTTGATTCATTTGAAATTACTATAACATTATATACTTAGAAGTATAGATTCTAAAGGTAATCTAGTTTGAACCTCCTCACTCCCCCCCCCCCAACACCTACATAACCTCAGTTCTAATAATTTTACTGACAGGACCATCACTGTCCCTAGAGACAGCCACCTCATTACTGTACAGCAATAATGGTTAAAAAATTCTTTCTTTTGTTAAATTAAAAATTGAAGCCATAAAACTTCTATTTTCTGATCCCTGCTTCACTCTCTGGATAAATGAAAGTATAATATGCTGATAAGAGTAAAAATGATAAGCTTCCTATGAATTGTTTAAGTGCTACTGGGCCAGAGGTTAAAAGTTTTTGCAAAATGGGGTGAAATTCATCTGGAAGGAAATTGGGCTTTGTTTGGGCTAGATATTGAAGGAAATGATCACCTTATTTTGTCCCTATGGCTTCTTAGTCTTTCCCCAAACAAGGAGCATCTTTGATTATTTCAGTTTTGTGAGAGGAGAAATTGGCACAGGTAACATGGGGCAAGGGATCAAAGTTGAGTTGATCCTAGGACTTGGAAATACATATATGATCTTGGTCTTTAGACTTTTGCAACCTTGAAGTGGCTGGTAAGTTGATGAGAGGTACAGAGAGAGAGGCTCCACACAGTAGAGGAGCAGTAAGGGATTTTCACAGAGTCATAGGTTCTCACTGCTGTGAAACTCACCACATTGTGTGGCAGCAGCTTAACTTTCCAACTGTCCATTGAACAGTTCTTCCTGTGTTGAATTTAAAGCCATTTGTCTTATTGGTCCTGTTTCTTTTATCTGTGTGACAACCTTCAAATATTTGAACATAGCAACCCCATTTTGTTTTCAAGATGACCCTTCTCCCAGCTAATCTTCCCAGTTCTATTAATAATTTTCATATGAAGTTAATTCAAAGGAAATTAATTGCCCTGTATAATTCATAATACTTAACAATGTTTAAACCATTTTTTCATAATATCTTTGCTAGGCATTGCGTTTAACATTTTACCTTTAGAGTACAGTAAATAGTACTAGGTTTCATTTAATTTTCACAATAATCTCATGTTATATACACTATTAATGTCAGCATTTGGCAGATAAGGAAACTAAAGCTGTTGCTGGAGCTGATATTTCAGTTCCCATCTATTGAATTCTAAATTCACCGTAATAGATTGGTTCTAATTTATTAATGAGCCTATTAAAGGACCATGTCTGGAGCCAAATACATTACTGTAGGTATGATGCCACGTGCATGGAGCAGAGCAGAACTCTCTTTGGAGAATTTGCCTCTGAGAATGTAGCCAAGATCTCATTAGTTCTGTGGCAAGAACATCATGCAATTGACAAACAAACTCTTGGTTCTTAAAATATGTGATTTTTATCAGGATATACCTTCCCAATTATACTTGTATGGTTTATGTTTTGGATATGAGTGTAGAAATTTATAGTTATATTTATAAACTTTCATCTCTTGTTATTCTTGGCTCACCATTTAAGATCTAAATTCTGGCATCCCAAAACCATTAGCAAAGTACTGGAGTGAAGGTAGGAATTTTTGTTTAACTGAATGATCACAGGGTCAGCAAGGAAAGGTTTATTCTATATGTTATGAAGACAAAATACGTTTTAGAAAAATTTAATAAGAGAGACTAAAACATTTAAAGTTTTATTAATAAAACAAAATTCACATATGTAAAACAATTTGGACCACCACAATCTGTGTCCTGTTTTATGGCATATATTTGTTTTGAAGGATTCCTGAGGTATTATAGTGTTCTGATTTGTAGGTACACAGCTTTAGGTTGGTGGGTTTCAGGCTGACTGCAATGGGATTACCTATTCCCAGCCTTTGCTCTGGATATTTCAATTTTGTGGATATGGGCTGGGATCTGGGAATTTGTACTAGAACCAAAACCAAAACTCCCCAAGTGATTTAGATGCATAACCAAAGTTTGGGAACCACTGACTTAGACCATCTCCATCACTGTAGTGACTGAGATTAGTACAATTCATCAGATCTTTTGAGTTCTTCCTCCTTTCTGATAGCATGGTAGAATTGCCATCCCTGGCCTTTTTCTGGCTGTGAGCAGAAATGATCTATGCTGCTTTAAACCAGGAACAACATCATTGGTAATACTAGACCCTAAGGGCTCTCTTTGCTTCTGGTATGGGAATCAGAAACATTCAAGATGATGTTGTTTTATCAGTCAAAGTACGAATTGACAGAGGACTTGTAGAATGGGCAAGAAATGTATTTTTGTAATTTTAAGCCAAATAGCATAAAATAAGCCTGTTTTGACTGATGGATCATAATATTTATTTGCATAATGTTTAATTTTATTTTACTAAAGTAGTCCATGAATAATTAAAACATCAAATAAAACTAGAAGTCATGCTTCTTTATAAAGCCTTTTGTTCTTTCATTCTCAATTCCCTAGTGTGCTTCCCAGAGTCAGCCATTTCAACCTTTTACTTTATTATATCTGGGTTTCTTTCCTTCATATTTTAAAATAATATATTTGTCATGTTATTTATTGATTTACTGGTTTATCTCTTGTTTTGGTGGCTGAGTGCTTGGCTTTCTTATACCACGATCACTTAATTTCCCTGCCCCTAAGCTACAAATATCATATTTTTGGATTAAAGAATCACTTTTACATTATTATTATTATTTAAAATTATTTACTGTTAAGCCAAGAAATGTTTTTCAATTGCTTTCTGAAACAATGATGGATTTTTATCTTTAGTATATTTTTAAAAGTCTTTCATTTGCTTAGTTTTTTTATGACTGTTTCATAACAACATATAGTATTACATATATCTGGCTGAGCAACAGATTTTCTAAAATCTCCAAAATATCAGATAATATATTAGCTCCGTCTCTCCCTCAAGGCCTCATCATCGGCCCTTTTAAGAGTTACTTTTCACCTGATTTCCTTCTTCCAAATATATGTTGAAATCTCTCACGTGCTCTTGTTATTCTCTTCCATTATTTCTTTCCTCTGGTTGGATGCCATTCTAGTTCTTTAAAAAAATTATTTTTGGCCCTGGACAGGTGGCTCGGTCCCCTGGCCTCTTCCTCTGATGAGGACCGATGTTCTCTAGACCTGGTCTACCAGACAGCCTGGGACTTCCATTGCAATTTTCCTGCATTAGATACCGTATCTTCATTTTCCTTGGATCTCCCTTAAGCTGCAGATGCCCCTTCTTCTGTTGCTTCCCAAGAAAAGATGCATGAGAGGTCATGTTTTTGAGTACTTATTTTAAAATGTCTTTATGCTTGCATTTTTGTAGTTGGGCTGGATATATAGGTCTAAGTTAGAAATGATTGTCTCTCAGAACTCTGAAGGTACTTTTCCCCCATTTTCTTTTAAAATCCAGTGTTGATATTGAGATTCTAATGAAATTTTGATGATTCTATTACTTTGAATGTGGCTTTGTGTGGAACTTTTGTCCTTGATGTTCTGAAAATTTCATGATGATGAGCTGTAGTGTAGATTTTAAAAATTCATTGTGCTACATACTCTCTGGTAAATTATATCCAATACTGGAAATTTTTCTTGTATTCTTTCTTTGATAATTTCCTTCCAATCATTTTCTTTTTGGGGAACATCTAATGGTTGTGGACTTTTTGGACTGATTCTCTGGTTTTTAGTGTGTTTTTAATTAATTTTGGAGATTTTCTTCTTTTGACACTTCAATTAAAATTTCCATTTGATTATAATACTAACTTCTAGGAGAACATTCTTATTTTCTCATGCTTCCTTTTTAGAGCATTTCAGTTCTACTTTATGAATATGATGGATTCTCTTGTTTTGAAAATGGTTATAGATTTTAAAAGCATTTGTTTCATTTTCCTATATTGCTGTGTTTTCTCCAGTGTCCTTTTCCCTTTTGTTGCTTTGAATTTCATTTATGTTGCAAACTTTCCTTAAGTGTTTTTAATCTTTGGCTGTTCATTCTTGCTTAAAAAGGAGGCAATGAAATACTGACCAGAAGCTCTGGGTGTATGTGAAGGACTTGTCAGATGGTAGGTTTCATTTGGAAAGTGATCTCCAAATACGAATGTTTTAAACTATTTAACATACCAATATGTTAAAGTATTTTGGAAGGGGAACTTCAGTTCCCTATGAAAGAATACTACAGTCTCTTCCTCTTGAGAGAGCATGTATATTTATGTATATGAGTCTGTAAATACTCTGGAAGTGGTGGGGAAGGGGACTTTTATTTTCTGCCTTCCTTTCCATCCTGTTTTTTTTTTCTGTCATATCATTGTGTCTGACACAATAAAATGATTAAATTAAAAAAAGAAAAGAGTTACTTGCACTGGCTGGTGTGGCTCAGTGAATTGAGTGCCGGCCTGCGAACTGAAGAGTCGCCAGTTTGATTCCTAGTCAAGGCACATGCGTGGGTTGTGGCCAGATCCCCAGTGGGGGGAGTGCAAGAGGAAACTATTGTTGTATCTCTCACACATGGATGTTTCCCTATGTCTCTTTCTTCCTCTTTTCCTCTCTCTGAAAATAAATACATAAAATAATAAACAAAAAAGTTACTTTTCACCTGATTTCCGTCTTCCAAAAATAAGTTGAAATCTTTCATCTGCTGTTGTCTTCTCTCTCATCTCTTTTCCTCTGGTTGGATACTATTCTATTTCTTTGAAAAAATTATTTTTAGCCCTGGCCAGGTGGTTCAGTTGGTTGCAGCATCATCCCGTGTATCAAAAAAAAAAAAGGTTGGAGGTTCAGTAACTGGTCGGAACACATACCTAGGTTTCAGGTTCCATCCCTGGTCAGGGCGCATGTGGGAGACAACTGACTGATGTTTCTTTTTCCCATCCATGCCTCTCTCTCTTACTTTCCCTTCCTCTCTCTCTAAAATCAATGAATATACCCCTGGGTGAGGGTAAAAAACTAAATAAAAATAGATAAATAAAAAGTTATTTTTATGGATTTTGAGAGGAAACGAGAATCAATGACAATCCTCCATGTTTAACTGGAAGTCTACCAGTACCTCAGTTTTCAGAGGAGAAAAGGAAACACTGAGAGGTTGATGGACTTCCTCACGATTACACATTGTGGTGGAGTAGAGAGCACAGACACATTTCCTAAAATTGATGATAAAATTCTAGCAAATCAGAACCTGTCTTTTATCCATGTCCTATATCTTGGTGCATTATCTATAGTGCTAATATTTGATTCCTGATCCTTGAGATCAAGTCATGAAGCACTGGCCTGTTTCTCATTAAAGAACCTCTGTGGACATGGACTCATTCTTCTGTGATGGTGAACAAATCCAGCAGAGGACCCTTTGTCAAAGAGGAGACAGAAATAAGAAGTGGTTTGTTTAAACTCATCTAGTGAACTGCCAAGATTAAATACAAGCACTACTAGCCTTTATTTTCCTTTTGGAATTGTTCATATAAATATTAGAAACATGGAATTAAAAAAATTGATACTTATTAAAGGGTAAGTATTATTGAGAATCTCACCAATGTGCTGCACCTCAAACATGAATCAGTGCCCAACTGATTCAAGTTTCATTAGAATTTGGGAGGCCATGTAGGTGCTTCACCTAGGAGTTTGTGATATTGGGAAAACTCTCTGGGAAAATCTAGGTCTCCGCTTGTTTTATCTTTCATTTCTAAGTTGTGCTATTAATATATTGCAAGGAAGTAGCAGGAGGGGGAGGAAAGAGAGAGAGGGAGAGGAAGGAAGAGAGAGAGAAGGAAAGGATATTGATTTCCTGTTGTTTCCTTTGTGAGCAAGTATTCTCCCAGAGAAAAGTGAATGGAAACCTTAAAATTTGTCAGAGTGCCTACCTTTAGCCCACATGTTAAGCACTGACTGAATAGTGTAGGTGAACAGAGGAGAGAAAAGCATATGAATTGGTGAGTTGATTATAGAGTTAAGGCTATCAAATAGGTAATTCAGCATATTAAAAATGCAGAATACAGTATGTTGAGGCCTGATATTTGTGTAGATAGCCAAGATCTCAGTTTTTTTCTCCTTCTGGAATTTGAACCAATTTGCACAATGTTGCTTATGCTTAACAGTTCTAACAAATGTTTGATATAAGCGGAGGCAGAAATAAATAACTGGCACGAGGCTATAGGATGATTTGCAAGTTTCTTTTTGTCTTTTGTTCTACCTGAGAAGACAGTAGAGAGTAAAGATTGAGGCCTCTGGAGTCAGATGACTTGGTTCCAATCCTGGCATCATGGGTTGGGGTCTTTTGAGTTTAGTGTGCAGGGTATTTATAAGAATTGACTCCTCTGGACGGGAGAGGGAGGAAGTAGGCTTGGGCAGAGGGAAGAGTGGCACTGCAGTGCAGACCCAGCAAAACCTTAGCCCACCCCATGGAGTGCCCTGGAATGTGTAAGACCCATTATAACTGTCTCTTGGGGATCCCAAAAGTAACGTTAGACCTTAAACCCCAGTGATAATCAACCTTTGGGTTTGGGATGCCCTGGGAGGGGTGTATTCTTGTTTGAGGTGTTCTATCTAATTGAGGAAGGCACTGAAGGAGCTGACAACTTGAGGCTGTTGCCGATAGCACTCCAGGCAGCTGAAGGGCGCCTGGGTGGCACATCTCAGTGAGCGTCACAGCTGGCTTCCTTTTTAGAAGCTATGTAACCTTGGACATAATACTTAAAACCTGAGTGGGTACTCAATCTCTTTATCTGTAAAATGGGGATGATAACAATACATATCTCAAAGTTTTTGTGAGGATTTAGTGAATTATGGGAAAACCCTTAGAACTATGCCTGGCACATAATAAGCATAGACATAAATGTTTGCCATTATTCTATTTATGTAATCTTTCCCTCTCCTGATGATAACCCATTTAGTGGAGAAGGTTTGTAGCATTTTCATGCTTTATAAGATATGGTTCACACTCTGGGAAGAAGACCATGACAGCTCTTTTTGAAAGAAGTCATAATTGGGATACTTCATGTTCTTCCCTTGTCACTTGATGTGTGATCTATACTGCTAGCAGAATGTGCTAATAAACTCTGAGTAATAGAATCTTAACAACTTCTAATAAGTTGAACATCATAGTTAGAGAGCTATTCAGAAGTGATTTGTAAATTACATGATTACATTCTTAATGTGTATGCATTCCCCTTATAAAATAATCTTGAAAGATTAATAATTTAAGGAAATTTGTCTTTAACCCTCTAATGATTCATAAATGCTCATTTCTATTGTTTTCTAAGAGTCTTAACAGGAGTTTAAGACGTATTGGAGTTTTATAGTTTCTATCGCTTTGATTTTTTCAAATTTTCTTTGAAAAGCACTAAATATATCACATAAAGCCCTTAAAATCTCATTCATGACTGAATTTGAAAGGATTACACTCTCATCTGAGAAGTGGCAAATTACCAGTGATGATGATGATGATACTTCGAATTATCAACTAGGGAGTACTTACTATTGAAGAAAATGTGTGGGGGATATTGAAATAGGAAAAGGATAATCTGCTAGAGATAAAGGCCAATTATTTTTTCCATACATTTGTTGACTGAAGAAGTATTAATCTAGCACCCACTGTGTTGCAGGCATACTGCTGGGTGTTGGGATGACTAGAACATGAATCCTCCTTTTGAGGCACTTATAGTGTATTAGGGGTTGCAGATGAGGGGGGTGGGATGGGGAGATGCACACAATATTATAGATATTGTAATAAAGATACAAGGTGATATTCAGTTGGGAGGCCTGCATTTAGACACTGGCTTTGGGAATGGCAAAGAAGAAAATGATGTCAGAGATGCTGCAGATGAAGAATAAGAAGTGCTTGACCATCAGTTTGCTGAGACAAGACTGAGGGCTATTCAACAAGTATTAGAGAGCCGTAGCTGGTATGGCTTAGTGAATTGAGTGCCAGCCCTCAAACCAAGGGGTCAACGGTTTGATTCCTGGTCAGGGCACATGTCTGGGTTGTGGGCTGGGTCCCCAGTTGGAGGCCTGCAAGAGGCAACTGATCAATGTTTCTCTCCCTCTCTTTCTCCCTCCCTTCCTCTCTCTCTAAAAAATAAATTCTTTAAAAAGAAATGGGAGGAAGAGACTATCCTTAGGAAAAAGAGCATATTTTGGTAAGATGATGGATTTAGTTTTAGACACATTAGCTTTAACTACATTGGAACATTCAGGCAGGTATGCAGGTTTATGAGGGAATTCGTGGATCAGAAAATAAAATAAAACTAAGGCTTCATTGGTAAAGTTGAAAACAAAGTATACAGTTATTGAGTTAAACAGTTCAAGATCAAATGTGTATTGTGAAATCCAAAGTAATATTTTCATAATTCTATTCTTTATTATATTGAATTTTATTCAGTTGAAATGGCTGAAACAAACCACATAATTATATGCTGAAAGCATATAATTTGCTAGTGTGCCTGTATTTGATTTGCTTAATTTTTCTCTAAGAGTGACTAAACTCAAAAGTATGAGGCCTATTGATCTTTTTAAAAATATAAAATATTATTTGCTTGTCAAAATTCAACTAATGATGAACTACGTACAGTAAAGAGTAACAGGCTACTCTCCCTAAGCCTCAACCCATCCTGCTCTTTAGAGCAAATAACTGCTAGCATTTGGTGTGGATCATTCTGGCCTATAGGAATTTTTTTAAATGCCGAAGGCCTTTATGATGGAAAAAGCAGAGTGCTTGGTAGCCCAGCACTCACCTTTCACCAAATCCAGTTACCCAGGTTAGATTGCACAAATCCAGTGACCATGTTTATATACAAGTGTATCCCTGAACAGGGCTGGAGTGAGATGGTGGACTTAGACACCCTTTCTCAAGCATGGGTATCCCTTCTTTTTGTGGTAGCAAGGCCTTGGTCACAAGAGCCCAGATCTCTTAGCTTCCTTAGTTGGTCCTTCCAGGACCTTCCTGTCTCTAGTGCAGGAAGAGTAAGGGGCCAAATCTGGGGGAAGGCATGACAGGAAAGAGAGAAGTCTGTGATCAGGGAGCTTCCTGCTGAGCACAGCTGTGCAGTGCCGTAAGAGTGTATATTTTATATAAAAGAGTTTATTCCATATATACTGCTTTGCATCTTACTTTTTTCTTTGCACAGAATAATATATTGTGGATTTTTTTCCTTGTTGAAACACATGTGTCTTATTCTTCTTATTCACTGCATAATATATACCTTAATATAGTTAAATTATAATTCATTTAACCATTCCTCTATGGACCTGTTTACATGGCTGTTTTTCAAATTACAGAGTGTGTCTGCAAACATTCTGCATATACATCTATACACTTGTTTTAAGTGTCCTAGAAGTGAAATCACTAAAGGGAATCCACTTTAAAATTTTGGTGCATTTGACAAAATGTATCCAAAGAGGTTCTACCAATTTATACACCCTTTTAAAGGCTTCTTTTTCTTCAATAATTATAGCTGATTTTTATTTTCTTCCTGCATGGAAAGAAATTTGTATACAATATTTCCCTTAATCTTTGAAAGAGTCCTTTGAGGTAGGTGCTATTACTATCTTCATTTTGAGGTATAGGGAACTGAGACTCAAAGAGATTAAATATGATTCCCAAAGTCATGTAGGTAGAGAGCAGTAAAGCCAGTATTTGAACTGGTTTAATATTGGAATTTGTGCCGCTAACCACTGTCTTGCCTCTCTAAGGAACAAAAACCCACAAATCTGCAGACTTCAGTGGCCTCTAAAGTGCTATGCTTAAGCCACGGATTTGGTTTTGGTCTTTTTTTTTTTAAATTTAATCTTTATTGTACTTTTTTCCTTTACCATTTAGTTCCCTTACACTCCCCTGGCTCCAGCAATAACCACACTGTTCTCCATGTCCATGAGTCCTTTTTCCTTTTTGTTCAATCCACCCACCCCCTAACTGCCACTCCCCACCCCCCCCACTAGCCGTCATCTGCTCTGCATCTATGAATCTGTCTCTGTTTTGCTGTTAGTTCAGTTCATTAGATTCCACTTATGAGTGAAATCATATGGTATTTGTCTTTCTTTGGCTTATTTCACTTAGCATAATGTTTTCCAGGTCAGTCCATACTGTGGCAAAGGATAAAATTTTCTTCCTTTTTACAGCGGAGAAGAATTCCATTGTGTAAATGTCCCATAGCTGTTTTATCTACTCATCTGTGGATGGACACTTGGGCTGCTTCCGTATCTTGGCTCTTGTAAATAATGCTGCAATGAACATAGGGGTAGTTTCAATCTTCTTGGATAATAAAAAGAAAGGGAAACAATCAATTACATAGAACTAATTTTAAAGGCTTTTTAAAAAATCAAATTGATATTTTTCTCTGCCTGTAGCTATCCAGTTATCTTGTCTTGCATCGTGCTTGAGAGAAGCCATGTCAAAGATCCTTTATTGAACCATGTCCCTAAAGACCCATGTTGCTAAAGCACGAGTGCTCGGGCTAGTGTTGGCTACGCTCCCTGTGACTGTCTTCAGCATCTGCTGACCGTGGCACAGTTTGTGTTCATTACTCTGATGCAATAGGTTATCTGGGTAAGGGGGACAGAGGAGAGGAACATGGAACATGGCTGAGACCCTGTGGCTCTCTTGTGAATATTTAAAAGCCATTTAAATGGATTTCTTTTTATCTCCTAATGATGACAGGACTGAAACTACTTGTCTCATTTTTCAAATCAAAGCTTCCTAAAGCAAAATGGCCTGGAGACTGAATAGCTCTTGAAGCTCTATTAATCACAATGGGGGAGGGGTGGGATAGGGAGCCCAATAAGTTGTTCAGGGAGTGGAAAAGTACTTAAGACTCAAGACCACCTCTCCTTTTAGCCAGCCTTTTCATACTGCTGCTTGGAAGCTGTGTGCGTATATGTGTGTGTGTGTGTATGTGTGCACGTGTGCATGTGTGTGAAGCATTCTTTTGTTTTTTTCTCAGAAATGATTTCATAAGTACCTTCTTTCAATACACATTTCTTGCTTTTTCTCGAGGCGTATTTCTGGAAACAGGCAGCTGTACTCTAGGCCCCATCCGATGCATCTCCACTGGGGTCATTGTCTCCCTTATCTTTAGGAACTGGAGTGAGGTGGGTTGAGATGCTACCTCAGCCAATGTTACCTGTATAACATTGGGCAAGAGACATTTTTCAGTTTGCTCATCTGTAAAGCCTTGGTGTCCCTATTGAGATAATGCCTGTCCTCCAGGGTTCTTTTTAGATGAAGTGTAATTCTCTCCCTTTTTGTCATTGACAAATCATGCACCAGCTCTTCATCTGTTGAGGCAACTGTAGAACTTGCACAGTATGGGAGCTGGGGTAATCATATGGTTATATTGTACAGCTTTGGTAGGTGTTAGCGCTTTGAGGCTGCTCTCCAAGGATCTTTAAATAAAATGGAGATAAGAGCAATTACTCATTTTAGAACTTGGGGTGGGGTGCTCAGAGAGATTCTATGGGAAGGGGGCTCTAAAGCCTCTGCAGACCCCTTTGGTGCATCCATTGCTCACCTACTTTATTTAGTTCCATAAAATTTGATCAAGTTAATAAGCCCTCTCCTTCCCCTTATTTATTTTAGTTGTAAAAAGAAGATAACAGTTTCTTCTTTTTCAGAAGATAACTGCATATAGTTGCCATGAGGATTAACGAGAACTTTATATCACCATTGCTTGCTTAATTTTTCCATTCAGGTACCTGTAATGATCTCACTTATTTTAGTTTCCTTGTTTATTTTCCTAAGTGTCTACCTTTCCCAGTGTAAGTTCTGTGAAGCTAGAGGTTTTGTCTGTTTTACTCACTGCTCTATCACCTAGTACAGCACATTGCCCATAGAAGATATTAAATAAATATTTTTTGAATGAATAAATATAGAAATGCTTAGAACAGTGCCTGAAACATAGTAAGTGCTCCATAAATGTGAATCCGCCTCCTTTTTTATCCTCACCTGAGGGCATACTTGTTGATTTTAGAGAGAGGGGAATGGTGGGAGAGAGAAACATTGATATGGAAGAGAAACATCAATTGGTTGCCTCTGATATGTGCCCCAACAGAAGTTGAACCTGTAACCCAGGCATGTGCTTTGACCTGGAATTGAACCCATGACCTTTTGGTGCATGGGACAACACTCCAATCAAGTGAACCACAAGAGCCAGAGCAATGTGAATCCCTTTAAAAAATCATTAGTTACTATCTATAAATTAGGGATAATAAAACATATACCTCATGAAATAGGATAAGAGATCATATAGTATACCTGGCATAATACTCAGTAGGTCCTCAATAAATGGTAACTGGATTATGTATGAGTGATTGTCAGTTATTCTAACTGACAGTATTTAAAAAAAGTATTTTTTAAACAGAGCACAAAGTTTTCTTCAACTCTGTGTTTGAGCTCATTGATTTTTAAAAATTTGTTTTTATCCCTGGGTACAGGGAGAGTCTTGAATAACCAATGGGTATTAGGAAATGGTAACTTTTTAAAAGTAATTTCAGTTCATACATCCAAAAACTATTTAGTGGGTTCTTGACTATGTTCTTGGCACTATGCTAAGCATAGTGGTAATGAAAAAGACAAGAATGGCTTCCTTTCATGGAGTGGCTTCCTTCCAATCAGGAATCAGCAGCTTTTCAGCACTGAAATGCCAGTTCTCATGGGCAGCTATTGGAGGTGCCCTTTCTGGAAGGCTTAAAATGACCTGGATATCATTAGTGATACATACAAAGATACACGCCCACCCACAAACTCATGAATATTCATCACAACAAAAAAAAAATTTAAACCAATCTACAAGTCCTGCAGGAAGGGTTTAAGTATTGTGTTCACTGGGATCAAGATGGCAGAGGAGTGAATGGAAGTCACACTGACCTCCTCCCAGGACCAATCTGGAATTACACCTAATTGTGGAGAAATCACCCACAGCAGCCAGCTGAACAATAGTGAGAGAGAAGCCTTATAACCTCGGACAGACAGAAGAATCAGTTTAGCACAACATGACTGGTAAGGAGTGTGGCAGAGATGCAAGAAGCTGTCTAGGCACCCTCGGGTGGCAGCACCAGAGTGATAGTTAAGCGGCCAGTTGGATTCTCCTAAGAAGTGCGGGGTCTAAACCGTAAGCGGGGATCCCCAGCCTACAGCACTAGAGCCCCAAAAGTACACAGATAACAGCCAGCTGCAAAAAGTGGCAGGGCTGCTTGCTGCTGGAGACTGAAAAAGCCATTTAAAGGGCCCGTGCATAAATTTTCATCTGCAGCCACTTACCCTGGGCTCTGGCAAAGGTGGAGGCAGAGTGGGCTAGGGACGCCTGAGGAGTGATTGGGGACGGAGGCTTTGGGGAAAGAACTGAGAGAGTAGCCTCTGGGATCCTGGTACTGAATCATTTCCTGTAAGGCAGCAGCCATCGAGCTCACATAGACCACCCCGCTTGGCACATCAGCAGCCTGAGGGGAAACATTAGCCCCAACCACAGGAGGGATTCTGCCCTGCCCTATGGTACTTAAGCCTGACTGCTGAGCACAGGGTGATGATTAACAACTGAACAAGGTTGCCACAGACGGTAGATCCTGGAAAGTATCGAACAGACTGCCTAAGGTCAGATGGGGTCAACATCTGACATCACCACAGATGGATCCAGAAAGAAAAACAGTTGTAAATACTAGAGGCTACCGAGATGAAATCCATTGTGGTTTGTGATATTTTCTTTACTACATAACTTTTTAACTTTGATTTCTTGTCAGTCAAGTTAGTGCATATTAAGTCATTAGATTTTATAGTATAATTTATTTCTCTCCTTTCTTATAATAGTCTTAATCTCTTTACAGCCTTATTAACGCTGGTTCTTTTGCTGTTGAAAATGGGGTTGCAGGGGGGAGTTATTTTTGTGGTTGTTGGTTTGTCTCCTGGGCTTTAAGGTTTTGCTGTGGCAGCCAGATAATGGGAAGACAAAGAAAAAAAACCCCAATTGAAAGGAAAGGAGGAATCCCCAGAAAGACTACTAAATGAAATAGAGGCAAGTAAACTATCAGATATTGAGTTCAAAACAATGGTTATAAGGAAGCTCAATGAACTCAATGAGCTCCGTGAGAATTACAAAAACTACATGGAAACTATGAGGAATTTACGGCAAACTATATCAGCATGAAAAAGGACATAGAAACTATCAACAAGACCAAGAGGAAGTGAAGAATACAGTTTCCGAATTGAAGAACACAGTAGAAGGAATCAAAAGCAGGCTAGATGAAGCAGAGGTCTGAATCAGCAAGCTGGAGGACATGGCTGAGAAAAACTCCCAGAGGTGGGGAGGGGTGGAGCTAGGGAAAGTGGCGGTGGGAAAATGCTGACGTGGGGATGATGGGATGGGGTGCAGGGCAGAGAGGATAAAGGGGAGAAAAAAAATGAGACAACCATAATAGCATAATCAATAAAATATACAAAAACATAAATAATGTGTTCAAATAATGGAATACTATTTGACCATTAAAGATGATATGTGGAAGTATCTTTATTGATATGGAAATATATTCACAATATAGTTATTTTAAAAAATTTGCAGTATGATCTAAATTTTGAAAGATATAAGTGATACACAGATTTTTTTGAAATTTTACACTTTAATTATTTTGTTTTATTTTAATTTATAATTTTTAAATACACATGGGTATTAATTTAAGCACATAGAAATCTAGAATGATATACACCCAAGCATTAACAGCATTAGAGGGATGGTTCTATCATCTCCTTACTGCTATTTGTATTTTCTAATTTTTCTAAACTAAATTTTTCTTCATTATGTAATAAATTAAAAAGATCATTTTCCATTATTTATCTCTAGGAGGTTACATGAGAAACTGGTAACATTTGTTTCACCAAGGGAGGGGAGCTTGGTGTCTGGGTAACAGGGCTGTAAGGAGGAACTTTCACTATACTCTGTCTGTACTTTTGAATTTTAAAATATATGAATGTAATACCCATTGGAAAGCAATTTTTTAAATTTATAGTTGATGGCCTGAGAGATAGCCATGGGCACCTTGACTGGACTCTTGACATAGGTAAATGAGCTTTCTCAGATGAGCTGCAGCTCCTGCAGAGAGATGGTGGCTGGGACCTCTACAGCATTCTTGAGGAGGCCGTACATGCTCCCTGCAGAAGGAGAGACCAGGCAAACAGAGCAAATTCCCTGAGTAAAACTATGCTACTGACTGCTAGCCTCTTCTTCTCCCTGAAGAATCATCTAGAACTTGGGTATCTCTAAGAGCACAAGATACTTATCTAATAAATTATTATTTTTAAAGATAAAAAAATATTTGTTCATTGTAGAAAATTTATAAAATGAATACAATGAAAAAAGTTATTTGTAACTCGATTCTAAAAGTACTCACTATTTACATTTTAATGGTAGTCCTAATTATGTATAAAATAAGTGTGTGTGTGTGCATGTAGTAGATTGTACAATGCATATGACTTTGAAACCTGCCTTGAACATGCTTGAATGTGGATAGAAGTGATCCAGTGAGGGCTGGCTAGGGAATAATCACAAAAAAATGTTCCAAGATTTCTTCTTTCAGTGTTGCTCATGAAAAATATGTAAGTTAGGATAGAAAATTGTGGTCATTGGACAAACTCATTCATTTATTTATGTATGTATAACCCAGTGTTCCTCCATCCTGACTAGCCAGTGTTCATGGTCTAAAGTCCACTTACTTAATGACACTGAGCCCCCAACAACTAGATTGACAGGACGGTAGACTTTATAATCCTGGGATCCCTTAGGATTGATTCCTTCTTTGTCCTGTATCTTTTTTCACTTTCTCTCTACTGGATGATTTCAATTAGCATTAAAACATGACAAGCAGTCTACACAATTGCATATATCAAAGAGCAATTCCTCTTTTTCTTTCTTTTTCCACATTCAACCCATTAACAAGTCCTGTGGAATTTATCTCTGAAATGTACCCCTGATTCATCTACTTTTCTCTATTTTCACTGTTACCACTCTAGAGCAAGCCACTATTACTATGTAAATAACTTCTTTAACCAGTATTCCTACAACCCATTGTCTACACAGCAGCCAGTGAGACCTTTGACAAATCTAAATCCAGTATCTCTTTACTCTGCATAAAGCCTATGAACCACTTCTTTGCATTTAGAAGAATACTCTATTTCTTATGATGACCCAAAAGGGCCCTTGTAGGCTAGCCCTGTCCACATCCCTGACCTTGCCTCATCTATGTTGCCCTTTTAGCCACTCTGGCTTTTTCCTGTTTCTTGTAGACTACTATTTCTTTTGCTGCAAAGGAAGCTTTACCAGGAAGAGACCATGAATGCCTTTTTTATTGATGACGACTCAGTGTCCATTCTAGCTTCTTAAGCATAATAGGTTCTCCATATATATTTTAGAACAAGCAGATGAATTTATGAGCTAGAAAGGATGATGAAAACAAATGCTTAAGCTTCTAAAATATCAAGCCAAATGAGCTAAGTTTGAACTAAGTGGTCTGAAAGTCTGTGGAGGGGCCACTTATTCTGGCTGAGGAAGTCACTGAGGACTTATGTTTGAGCTGACATCAGGATGCATAAGATTCTCCAGGCTAGAGAAAAGGAGTAGGGGCAAAGAGGATGACAACTAGTGATCTTGTTGAATTGGGACATAAAGTATATGTAATGGACCTGTACAAGTTAGGTCTGGAAAGGTAATTCTGGATGTGATTATGAAGGATTTATAGTGCCAGGTGTTTATACAGCTCATCTGACAAAGGAAACATTCCCTCTAACTTCTAGGGAGCAAAATGATCATGGCCATAGGAAGATAAATTGGTCCATGATATTAGGTGGTTGACAATGGAGATGAAAGAAAAAAGAAGAGATGTGAGGATTATCCTAAAGAAATCATCAACAGGAATTATTCACTGATAAAAAGGGATTGAATATGAGATGAGGAACCAATGCAGATTTGAGCTTGCATGATTCAAAGAATGGTGATATCACTGATAGAGAAAGAAAATCACACAAAAATGATATTTTTTGAGGGGGAAGATGAGTTTGGTTTATAACCTCTTGAGTTTAAGGTACCAGTAGGACTTGCAGTGTGTGATGGAATTTGGAACTATGGGCAGCATTAGAAATGCTTTCGTTTATTCATTCATTTGTTCAAATATTTGTTGAGGATCTAGCATATTCCAGGCTTTGTATCAATAATTGGGAATACAAAGATGAAAAGCATAAGCCATGCCCCTGGGATTTTCCTTTTGCAATATCTATCAAATCTTTTTGGCTTGGGATCAAGATAAAGACATTCCTTTATTGATGTATAATTTTAAATGATCAAGGTCAATAATATAACTATTATGTACATGAATGTTTATATTGTTTAGCCTTGCTATGATTTTAAACTTGTATTAGAAGGAGTTTCATCATATAACATAATTGCTTATAATTTATAACCTAGTGTTCAAAGAAATTTTTATGTGATTCTCAGAAGAAAGTTTGAGGAACTATATCTTTGACATTGACCCATGATTAAGTCATCCCATCCACACATCTATCACAGTGAAATGATACTGGAAGAAGAGCCAAAAATATCAACTCCAATGTACTCCAATGAATTTGGAAGGCTGTTTTTCACTGGGTGAAAATTCTGTGGATAGTTTTTAGCAATGGTGTCAATCTGGAGCTGTCTTCAAAAGTGAAACAATACCACCCACACTCAGCGGGGATGACTATTTAATGAAATTATTGTTACTATTCTTCTGTTGGGAGAGTATGGGGTATTGCAGACAAGGTGAGGAAAACTGGAGAGAAATCAGGAGGCAGAAATGTGGGCCAAATGGGGAGAAGAGTCTTGAGAAAAGTGGATGTGAGCTTATTTAAAATCATGCACGTTAATTTCTCGTTATCATTTTTTATTTGCACAATAGCATGCAAGTGTGAACAATAATTACCTTTTCCACTTAACTCAAGCTCAGAGAAATTAAGTGACTGAGGTTACAGAACTGAAAGCTACCAAATCTGGGGCTTGACCCATGGCTTTGATTTCAAGTCTAGGATTCTTAGCACTGTACTGAATTGTCAGGAGATACTGTAGTCGCTGGTACTGTCCCACTGTTACACCTTTGCTCAGGCTTGCAGCTGAGCTTAAATGTCCTTCCCTCCCCCTCCAAGGTTCAAACCCTACTCATCCTCTCACGCTGGCTTCTCTGTGAAACTTCCTCAGATCCTGTCAGCTAGCACTGAGCATTTCTTTGTCTTTACCTCTCTTATGGTGGCTCCTTTTCTCTATGGATTGGGTTACACTCTCTCTTGGCATTATAGTAGTTATTTATGTGCATGTTTTATCTCTATTGATAGATAATAAACCCCTTCAGGATAAGCCCTGTAGCTGAATCATCTTTATTTTCTCATAGTACTTAGCACAATGCCTCATAGGCATTTGATAAATATTTATTGAATAAATAAGTGAATGAGTCAGTGAGTCTTCAGGTTTGCTGATCTGAACCAACTGGATAACTGCTAGGAGTCTCCTTGCCTCTCCAGTTTAGGGCAGGACTGATATCACTTGGGTGTTATGGAGGGGAATAACCAGATGGAAAAAAAGGGGGCAGGTTTGTTTTACTTTTCACAGATAAAAAATAGAAAGATGTAGAAGTAGTGAATGGTTAGGCTTAGAACTGAGATGCAATCTGTACAATGATTGTCTGAATTTTTAGGAAAAAATTTCCAATCCCTTAGCTAATATAAATTGGAATAATTAACACTCTAGGCTGTGCAGATGTCAAGTGTGTCATAGTGAAGTCAAAAAGATCAAGGATAAATTGAGACCATGGCCTTTTCCACTCATTTTACTTTGGGCACGCACCGTAGTAGTCTGATCTCTGATTTATCCATTTTGGAATCCTGTAATTCTGTCCACTGCTAGGTCGCCTGGTGTGCTTGGAGCAAAGGCAGCTAATTCAGTGGCTCTGCGGCTCACTTCCAGCACACTGTACTGAAGACGTTAGGCATAGCCGTGAGAAGGAGCTGAAGACTAAGGATGAGGAAGCAAAAGGAACTGCTGCGACATCCCTTGGTGAAATTATCCCTGTGCCAAAGAGATATTAATTACTCTCTCAACCATCAAGGGGAGCAACTCAACCATAGCCTCTTCTGTAACTGATTTGAAGTGGAATTAAAGACTATTCAACTTTAGAGCTTGGAACCAAGTAATATGGGTTTCAAGTCTGGGAATGTAGTGACATACTTTTAAGGAATCCATATGCCTGTTGTCCAATACCCATTCTGGCATTCTCTTTCACTGGCTGTCTCCTGAAGAACTAATAATTAGTTCTCTTATTGCAATGACGGCAAAAAGTGGAAAATTAGGAAATTCAGACTAACATACAGTAACACTATTTTGACCAGATGAATAAAAATCAATAGGACTTTAGAATTTAAAAGCTAGCCATTTGAAGGCAGTTATTATTTTTTGTAGCAAAGCATTCTTAAAAATTACTTTTCAGATAGATTGTTGTAATCATATAATGTTTTCTAAAGGGAACAATTTTGTACCTTGGGGTTTCATAACAATGTCATAAAAGCAAAGTTAACCTGAATTTGAATCCTCTACAATAATTGAATATGGAAAAATTGTGGTCCAGATTAGAGCACCTAGAGTTATCAAGTAGGGTTATGTACTTTAAAATATTTTATAAAATATAAAATATTACATACATTCTAGCTATTATTATTAAATATGGAAATAAGGGTACATTAATATTCAAGAGGTTGTTTTATAAGGCCTACACAAAATAGAGCTGTATTATATTAAACATTTGACCTACTGTTGATATGCTACTTAGAATAAACTATTAAACATCTAATTAGTGATAATTTTTCTTAGTTTTCTAAAAATTCTAAGTTTGCTTTTCTTAAAAAAGGGGATAATTTGAATGAGGCAAGTCATTTCTAAATATTAAAATTGCTATTTCCTTTTTTCTTAACATATTTTTTGATAACTTAATCTGATTAGGGCTATAGTTCAAGTAGCAAAATCACTTACTACTACTTGTCTTTTCCAATGTGCAGGTTATCCACTAGTGTATTTGGAGAACATTCATTCATTCATTCATTCACTGAAGAAGTATTTGATTGAACATCTGCTATACACTAGACACTAGGTAATGGGGTACAAGTGCAAGCAACATGGACAAGGTACCTACCTTAACAGAGCTTATGTGTCAAGAAAGAAAAAATAAGATGATGAGATAGAGAGCGACTGGGTTAGAGGGAGATGTGTATCTTAGGAACTGCCCATATTGAGTGACCAGAAAAAGACTACCTGAGGGGGTGATATTTGCTCTGTGATTTGAATGACAAAAAAAAGTCAGTAATATGACAAAGATCTGGGAATAGAAGGCCCCATGAAAGGAACAACAGCATGTGCAAAGGTACTAGGACAGGGATGAGCCTTGAAAGATAAAATATGGGATGCTCAGCTAAATTTGAATATCAGATAAACAATGAATACTTTTTAAAAAAATTATAACTATGTCCTCAATACTGAATGGGTTGTACTTATACAAAAATTACTCATTTTCATCTAAAATTAATATTTAACTGGGCATCCTGTATTTGTATTTGCTCAATTTGACAACAGTAACCTGAGGTGTTCAAGCGGCAGAAAATAGGCGAATTTTACTGGAAAACAATAAGTGAATGGAGAATGGTGGGTGATAAGTTTGGAGATATTGGTAAGGGCTGGATTGTTTAGAGCCTTATCAGCTAAAGTAAAGAGTTTTGGATTTATTTATTAGTGGAATGAGGAGCCACTGGAAAATTTTAAGCAGGCGAGTAGTGCAGCCTGGTCTACATTTTTATAGCCCCTGTGTGAACAAACTGTGGGGAGCCAGAGTGGAATCAGTCAGACAGTTAGGTAGGGGATTATTACAGAGATCTGGCAGAGGGACAATAGGGGCCTAAACAGAGATGGTAGCAACGGAGGCAGAGATAAGTGCATGGATTTGGGAGACAAGTAAAGCTGTCAGGACTTGTGGAAATGGATATGAGAGGTGAGGGAAAGAGAAGAATTGAGGATGACTGAGCAACTGGGTGGAAGGGATTGACATTTAAAGATTAGGGAAGAATGGTCTGTGAGAGAAAACAGGTTTGTGGGAAGGAAAAATTAGTATTCTGTTTTGAACCTGTTAAGTTTGAGGTGCTTATTACACATCTAAGTAAAGCTATCAAAAGGCAGTTGTGTAAACAAACCTGCTCCTCAGTGGGTTTGTTAGGGTCAAGGTATAAATTTGGGAGTTTTCAGTATATACAGTTTTAAAAGTCATGGGACTAAATAAGATGGTTAATTTTTGTTGTGGTAGTTATGTTCTATAAGCTGCTATAACACAGAATTAGCAAATACTGAACCATTATTCTTTGGGGAAATACAGAGTTAGGTTCCTTTGAGTGATCAATATATAATCTTGTATTATGTATATTTCTGTTTATAGACACCCCTTTTAATGTATGTTGTTGATTCATTTATATTGAACTTAATGGCCCATAGCCCTGTAACTCATTCTTGACTGAAGCTTATCTAACACACATATTTTCTCCCTAAGGCACATCATAGCCTTCATGTGCTTAGCAACACTATCCGGCACTATATTTGGAGATCATTTTAAACAGTGAAATCACCAAAAAAAGCATAAAAATGCAAAAACATGTGGTACTAAGTAGACTCTGGAAAGGACACTTGTTTATAGGATGCAAGCTGGAACAAGAAGGAAGAGTGCCACCTCAACTGGCAATGTATGTGCATCAGGGGACTCAAAACTTTGCCATTCTATACATGTCCACAAATGACCATGAAAGTGCTGTTAAGTATTTATTTTGGGGTAACAAGTCATTTTAGTGAGAAGGCTAATTTTCAAATACAGAATCCATGAATGATCAGGAGCTTTGCCTACTTGTTGTTATGTCTTTGAAAAATTATCTCTTCCTTAACCTTCTCTTTACAAAGTAAGAGTTTATTTTCCCATTAATTTCTCCGAAAGCCTAGAGAAAGTATTTGCCTGAAATCTTCTCTTGACTGAATAAATTGGACATAACTGTTGAACAAGAAATAAGATCCCACTGGGGAAAAAAGATTAAGGACATATAGAACAGTCTTAGAGAAAATTTCACAAAAAAAGAAGAAAACAAAGAAATATCATAGAGACAAGGTGATAACTATGGGAGACAGAAAAAGTGACCCAACAGAAGCATAACATAATTTATTTGAATAAATAAGTAAAACAAATGGAGAAAGAAAAAAATATTAAAAGTTACAATAGCAGAAAAATTTTCTGAAATTAAGAAAATGTCAGAGATACAGAAAAAAAATGAATATGTGATGATTAACACTGATAATATCCTGGTGAAATCATTAAATTTCAAGGTCAAGAAAAGTCTCCCTTAGCCAGAGTTCAAAAGTAAGACTTTTCTACCCATCCAAATTATTTTCACAAGTATGTATAACAAAAAGACATTTTCAATATTCATTGTCTTTGGGTATTAATGTACCCTGCTTGAAAAAAATTGGTAATAAAACATGGACAATTAAATGATACACAATTTTAAAAAATTAAGAATGGGAAAGCCATGATATGAACTGACTAGTGGTGAGCACTTATTTTTAAAAGCTAGTAAGGCTTTAAAAAGTAATCCTTTTGGAAGGCAGCCATGCTGAGCACTATACTACCAATGCTGCAATAAAAAGTAATCCTTTTGAAAGAAAATGAAGGTAGCAATTGTAATTTGGCTTTCAAAAGGGACTTAGATACCACTTATAGTCATTTGAGCAAAGAGGAGATCAGATTACTAAGTAAGTTCAGATAGTGTATTAGTTACACTCATGATAATGCATTCGCAAGAGTTTTTAAATATATGGATAGATAAGAAAAAGATGGTCACATATTACATCATATACTTTAATTACTGATCTATTAACAATTCTAGTTCTATTTTGAACTTTATAAACTAGTTTTTAAAAATTTTGAATATTTAACAAAAATATAAATCCAAAGAATGAGAAATAAAGGCTAATGAAAATTTCTATTTGTCAAAATATAGACAAATGATTTTGAACCTATCTTCAGTGTTGAAGCTGACTCTTAGAAGTTCACACTGAAATCAGGTATGCTTTCACAGCCATTTTTCTCAGTCCTTTCCCAACCCCATAGTGACACAAGCCCTGGTAAAGTTTATACATAGGGCACATAGCCTTGTGGACATACTTTCTCAGAACCGTAAATCTACCCCTTTCTCTGCTCCTCAAGAAAGCCTCTCACCATGAAGTGAGTCCATCGATGAGGGTGCTGTTAGCTGCAAGTAGCTCTTAAAATTGTTCAAATAATAAGGGTATTAATTATTTCACAAAACTTAATCCAGAGTTAGAGTGGATCCAGAATTGGTTAGTTTAGCAAGTGAATGACATCCAAACCACGTTCTTTCCATCTTTCCACTTCTCCATCTTTGGTGTGTTTGCTTTTTTCTTCACGTTTTTCTCCTCATGATGCTACTTGATGGCTATAAGCTTCAAGCTTTCCATCCTCACATAGCTATGTGGGATGTATAGAACAGAGGATGTCCCTTTCTTGTTTCTCTTTCAGAGCCAAGAAGAATCTGCTGGAATCTCCCTGAAAAGCCTTACATGTCCCATTGGCCTGATTTCTGTCAATTCCTAAAACAAACATTTGTTGCAAGGGAAATGCAGAGGGACTCACCTCCTCTGTCAGGGAAAACAGGATATTTGCATAGCCTAAAAGTATTTTTCCAAAAATATTTATTAATTACTATGTTGTTTTTGACATATATCCACAAATTCTTCTGCCAGGAGGTAGAACTTTATTCTCCTCCCCTTGATTGTGACCTTGATTTAGAAACTTCTTTTAAGGACTAGAGTATGGAAATGGAAAAATGGTAACTTTATAGTGAAAAAACCTGGCAGATAGTATCTTACCCAAATGATCAAGGTTAACATCACTAGTAATGTCATATTGAAATCATGTACCCCTGATATTATGTGATGAGAAGGACATATCACTTCTGTGGCGTTCTTCTCCCAAATATATAACCTCAGTGTAATCATGAGAGAACACCAGACAAACCCAAATTGGGGGATGGTCTACAATATACCTGATCTGTATTCTTCCAAAGTGCCAAGATCATGAAAAATAAATGAGGAAAGACTGAGTAAATGTCATAAATTGGAGAATTTTAAGCAAACATGAAGGCTGACTGCAACATGGTATAATGGATTGGAATCTGGGAGAGAAAAAGAACATTAATGGAAAAATAATTTAAATCCAAATAATCTGATAGCTTAGTTAATAGTATTGTACCAGTGTTAATTTCTTAGTTTGTAAATGTACCATCATTATGCAAGATGTTAACGTTAGGGGAAACTGGTTAAAGGGTATACAGGAGCTCCCTCTACTTTTTTGTAATTCTTTTGGAAATCTTAAAAGTATGTCGGATAGTTTTAAAACAATTTAGTTATCAGAAAAAAAAGTTTCTTTATTATCAGGACTAATTACTTTGAACATATAACAGATGATGGCACTCCAACATCTCATGGTACCTCATTTGGTTGAAAGCAACAGCTCCCTTGTTTTGTTCATTACATGCCTATTAATAGGCATGTACTATGTGACAGGCACGATGCCAGGTAGGAGTAACAAAGCTGAACTGAAAAGATACTGCCCCTGTCCCCCTCTATCTCACATTCCATTGACCCAAACTAGAAAGTAAAGTTGTTTTCCCACCCAACATAATAATGCTTGGTAGAAAAGCTTGAACCTGGGGAGTTTTGAAATGGGTTACATCCTATATGCACTTTTTTATTTAAAAAAATTGCCTCTAATTTTATAAAATGTGGGAAATTTATGTTATTCATTTTTGAATACTATTAGGGCCAGTTAGTAAGAAGCTAGGAAATATCCTGCAATTATCTGAATACAGGGTGATCTCAGAATAAATGAACAGGACATGCGTAGCTTTCCTAAGGCAATAATGCAGCTATAGCAGGCTATGTATAGGAGGTTGTAACAAGGCTGATGGGTAAATTTTAATTCAAAATTTATTTAAAATTACCATGTTAGTTCTTCATAAAAAACCAGAATAACAGGAGTCTATTCTTGGGTTTCATTTTTATTCTAGATATTTAAGAAAGGTTTAGGAGTCCCATACACAAAACTAGAAATGAAGTCACTGAAGACATGTTATTTCAGCAAATTAATTGTGGTCAAGATTCATCCTATAAGATTCAGAAAATATTTTCTGGAGCTAAATGAAATAGAAAAATTTAGTTTTAGTCAATCTTGAGGAATATTGCTTCAGTCAGCGAGATACGTGATTTTTGTGTTTGCTTTGATTCTCTTCATCATTGCATTTTCCCTCCAAAGCAAACTTTCAGAACTTTTACTTGACCGCACCTATTCTTCTTTCTCTAGGTGATATCACCCTCATATTTTTTATTGAGGCGATTTTTACAAATAATGAAATGTATGCATCTTAAGTGCTTAACTAATTGAATTTTGACAAATGCATGCGCTTATACATAATAACTCTCATCCCAATCAAAATAAAGAACATTTTCATCATCCTAGAAGGCTCTTTCATGTACCCAGCAAATGTACTCCCAACCCCCCTACATAGTGTTATAATTTCTATCACTGCAGGTTATTTTGCCTGTGTTTGAGCTTTGTATACATGGAATCATTCAGTATGTATTTCTGTGTGTTCAGTTTCTTTTGCTCAACATATTTTTGAGATTCATTCAATTGCTGTGTATATCAGTAATTCATACTTTTAAATTGATAACTAGAATTCTATCTCCTGAGTAGTATCCACTCATCTGTTGATGGGCATTTGTGTTGTTTGCAGTTTATTGCCTACTAGGAATAACATTGCTATAAACATTCTTGTACTAGTCTTTTTGAGGAGATGCATTTCAGTTTTTTTTGAGTAAACACCTAGGAGTGGAATTGCTAAGTCAAAGGATAGGTGTATGTTTAACTTTTTTTTTTTACCCTCAGCTGAGGACATGCTTTTGGTTTCAGAAAGAGGGGAAGGTCGGGGAAGAGAGTGAGAGGAACATAGATGTGAAAGAGGCACATTGATTGCTTGCCTCTGGCATGCACCTTGACTGGGAATCAAAGCCATGACCCTTCGGTTTATGGGACAATGCTCTAATTAGCTGAGCCACACTAGCCAGGGAAAATTTGCTATGACTATTTTCCAAAATGTTGGCATCATTTTATAATTCTACCAGCAATTTACAGTATTTCAGTTGTCCCATATCCTTGTCAATATTTGCCACCATCAATATTTGCCACTGTTTAATTTTAGCCATTCTAGTGGATATGAAATGGTAACACATTGTGGTTGTTTAATTTGCATTTCCCTAGTTTCTAAAAAGATGAGAATATTTTTTCATGACTTATTGACCATTTGTATACACGGTGTTTCTTTGTGTTTATTCAAACCTTTTGCCTTTAAAAATATTTTTTTGTCTTTTGTTATTAATTTATAAGTAGTTTAAAAATATTCTGGCTATTAGTCCTTTGTTGGATATGTGTATTATAAATATTTTCCCAAGTGTTTTCATTATTCTCTGGGTATATCTGGATTCTAGGATATATGTATATTTAATTTGACTAAGTAATTCCAGATTGCTCTCCAGAATGGTAGTAGTCTCTGTACTCTTTCTAGGAGTACATATTGCTACAAATATTTTGCATTATTCAGTTTTCAACCTGCTACCAATCTACAAGGGTAAATTAAGAACTTATTATTTTATTTTTCATTTTTCTGATTGCCAGTGAACTGGTAATCTCTTCTTAGCCCATTAACCTTTTCTGTTTTCTCATTTGTAAAGTGCCTACTCATACCTTCTCTGCATTTTTCCTATTGGCTATGTTTCCTTTTTCTTACTTATTTGTAGGAGTTATTATCTCTTCTATACAAGGTGAGGCAAAAATAAGTTTATAGTTGTTCCTGTGAAAAATAATAGAATAATTAAAAAATACAAGAATAAAACTCTGTTTCACATACTCACAACTTTTGCCCCACCCTGTATATTAATTACTGGTTAATTTAAGAAACTGAAAATCTTATTTGTAATTTACCAACATTATCTGTTATCCCCTATTGAAAAATAATTATTTGAGTAATAAAATAATGAAAGCTATTATTTATTTTGTTAGATTGCTAAGGTATTTTCTTACATTTTATTCTATTAACTTCATATTTTATATTTCGTTTATTGTTGTGTGACCCATTTGGAGTCTATCTTTGACTAAAGAGTTAGGTAGGAGTCTACTTTTATTTTTCTCCACATAATTAGCTATTTCCTTAAAGAGGGAGCTAAATAATCTTTCCTTTCTCAAGAATTTGTGGTGGTGCCTTTATTGTATATTAGGTTCCTGACTCTGAGTTTCCTATTTTGTTGCATTGATTCTGTTTTTCTTGTGCTAGAACCAACATATTTTTATTAATATGGCTTTGTAAAAAGTCTTACTATCTGGTAAGCCCCTCTATTTATCCTCCTGTGTTTAGGTTGACTACCTGTTTTTGACCTTTAAAATTTTCATATAAACTTGGAGTAAGTTTAAAAAGTTCCTCATCAACAATAAAAAAATCCAACTGGAATTTCATTAGAATTGCATTAAATTGTATGTCTGCTTGGCTATCAATGATATCTTCATAATTTTAAATTGTCGTAATCAAGTATTGTCAAGTGAATTCCCATTAATGCAATGGATCTTCTATTTTTTTCCATTAGAATTTTGTTTTCTTCACAAGGTTTTTATGTATCCTTGTAGTAAAATACTAGATACTTTAGAGTTTTGTTGCTCTGCTGAATGATTTCTTATCTTTTATTGTATTTTCTAGTTGGTTATTGCTGATGTGAGAAATATTATTGGTTTTTATTGATAATTTTATATTTTTCTGTACTCTTCATTTAGTTCTAACACATCCACTTACTGTCTGTTGATACACTTGCATTTTCTAGATGGATGACATATCATCTGCAAATAATATTTTTATTCCTATTCCATCTTTATACCTCTTATTTCTTTTCCTTTCATTTTGGAGTTAACCACAACCTCTAAGACCAAGTCAAATTCACCGTACTTTTATTTCATATCTTTATAGGAATATGTATTATTTTGCTCCAGTTTTGGTATAATCTTTGCCAAGTTAAGAAACTTCCAGCTCTGGCTAGCTTATTCAGTTGGTGAGACCGTTGTCCCAATATGCCAAGGATACAGATTTGATCTCCAGTCAGGGCACATATGAGAAGCAACTAATGAATGCATAAATAAGTAGAACAACAAATCGATGTTTCTTTCTCTCTCTCTCCCCCCATTCCTCTCTCTCTAAAAAATCAATAAATAAAAAAAAGAAAGTTCTATTTGATTTCTAGTGTTACTAAGAATTTTAAATAGTCAAACATGTTGAACTTATTCAGATTCTTTAAATATTTTTAAAATGTGGTAAATATACACATAACATAAAGTTTACCATCTTAACCAATTTTAGTGTACAGCTCAGTGGCATTTAGTACATTCACATTGTTAGGCAACCATCGCTACTATCCATTTCAACAATAAATCTTCTCTGCTCAAAGCTCATAGATATATAATCCTATGTATTTTTTAAAACTTTTTAAAGTTTTGCCCTTTACACATGAATCTATCTTAAACTGATTGTTTTGGTGTGGCATAAGATAGAGATCCAATTTTATTATTTTATTATAATCAGCTGTTCTAGCACCATGTATTTAAAGTCCATCCTTTCCCCCAATAACCTTCAGTGCCATTTCTGTCATATATAGTTTGTTGGAGGGGCAGGGAAAAGGATAATTTTTATTTAATTGTGGTAAAATGCATAGAACACAAAATTTAACATCTTGACCATATTTAAATTATAGTTAAGTACTTTAAGCATATGAGATTTTTTTGAAATATCTTTTTCTTATTGATTTAAAATTTTATTGGGCTATGGTTAGAAAGCTGCATCTCTAAGATACTGAGTATTTGAAATTATTACTTTTTGTGGCCTATCACACTCAATTTCTGTTAATATTCTAACCATTAAAAAAAAAGGCTAGTAGTCCCTTTTCTATAAATCTGTGTTTCCACCTTTATTTTTTAATTTTAGGATTGACTTTGGGGTAGGGATACAGTAGCCTATAAAACTTCAACATCTTGAAATAGGTTACTTTCATTTTTATACATTTAAGTTTCTATTTAATAAGTAAAATGAGATTTTTGGACCATTACGGAAATGCTAGTGAAGTCAATGTATAGATTTAGACATTTCTGTATTGTCAAAGAAATAGTGTATATTTCCCCCTAATTTTCCTAAAGGGAAGAGGTTTTGGAAAGTTTAAAACTAAAAATTCTGAGACAACTCAGAAGTAAGTACAAGATTTAGGTAATAAGCCCATCTTTTGGGAAGGACTTTGCCTCCTTCTCAAGAAGAGCTTGGCTTTTCTTATTTTAACCTGAAAGACTTGTATAGGTAATAAAAATGGTGAGCAATTACTTTCTAAGGACGAGGATTCTGTTGTTCATCAGAGCCTAAGATGAATTGAGGTATGCAGACCTGGTGATAGAAGCTGGAGTTCTGATGAATTGTTTTCATCATTGTGGGGGAAGGCCCCAGGGCCAGAGAAAGATGTCCCAGAGTTAGTTGGCTGAAAAGAGGGACTTTGGGAGAACTAAAATATTAAGTCGAGCATATTTAAGTTGGATCCTATGTGACCTTCTTTGTCAGCTTTTCCTATGAAATCTTTTTTTTCTCTTTTTTTATTGTTGTTTAAGTACAGTTGTCTCCATTTTCCTGCTACCACTTTCCCCTACACCACCCACTGCCACCTTCCACCCTCAATCCTACCCCACTTTAGCATTGTTCATGGACTCTGTATACATCTTCCTTGACGACCCTGTCCCTTCTTTCCTCCATTATCCCCCCTCCTCTCTCCCTTCTGGTTACTGTCAGTTTGTTCTTTATTTCAGTGTCTCTGGTTTTATTTTGCTTGCTTGTTTGTTTTGTTGATTAGGTTCCACTTATAGGTGAGATCCTATGGTACTTGTCTTTTGTTGCCTGGTTTATTTCAGTTAGCATAATGCTCTCCGGAAAGAAAGAAGGAGTTCCTATGAAATCTTAAGTAAAATCTATGTCAAAGAGAATATAAGAGGCAAAGAAGACAAGTGATATTTATTACGCCATTGAAACTGTAGAGGAAGGAAAATCTTTTGCTCTACCTCCTTATAGTCAGTGACTAAGGGCATGTGAATTAAACTGAGAAAGACATATTAACAGGAGAAAAGGCATAGAAACCTTATTTACATTAATATTTTTATGTGTGTAGGGGCTTTATTGAAAAGACATGAAAAACCAAAAACATGGTTAGTCCTGGGGGCTTACATACCATTTTAACAAAGGGCAATAAGTTGTGGAGAAGTGACTAAACACAGGAAAGAAAATTTGTAGAAAGGTGACTAGGAAATGTATCGGGGAAAATAACAGTAGATAAAGGTTTATTGACATAAAAAACATCCAAAGTGTAGAGAATTTTTATGAATTTATTTGAGCCAACTGATGACAACTGCTGGGAAGCAAAATCTCAATAGATTGAGAAAATGCTCCATAGAACGACAGTTTTGCAGCTTATTTATACCTTAGAATAAAAGAAGACATAAGGAGGGTTACATGAATTTCACTAGTGGTAGAATAAGGGGGTGGGAGAAAGGAAAGGTGGGAGATCTCTGGAACTAAATAAAAAGAAAATGGATACTTCTTTTACTTTTGTGAGTACAGGATAGTTAATTACATTTACAGCACATAGAAATGACTTGAGGGGAGCAAGATAACAATGAGGGTGCTTTGGTCTCATGATCTGGTTGGCAGCTGTGCCCTGTGGGGCCTGGAATAGGTCACTCTGACATTTCAAAGGCATGTTATTTTAGATGCACAAAGACCATAGACAGGTTCACATAAAGTAAAGATGGACCTTTATCAAGGAAGCTATATACCCAGGACATGATTACCTGCCATGACTAGCATTTAGTTAGGAATTTTTATGTTCAGACCATCCAGTATGGTTACTTTCAGTCTCTGAGTTTGTAGGACTCACCAGGCCGACCTCCCCAGAGCTTGTCAAGTTTAGTATGTGCCCCCTTTTTCATCTACAGGTTATTTATGCAGACCCATCTCGGTGTCATTTCCAGTGATGAGTCATTCTTTTCTTCCTGATATAGAAGAGGGGGTGCCTTTACAAGTGGATATTTTCTTTATGGAAAGGAAATTTATGCTCTGCTTTTAGTCAGATAGGAAGAGGTCACTTCCTGTGTCTGCTGTGTCTGATTACCTTCAGTTCAAAATAATCCTATGCCAAAGAGGCATTTTTTGATCCCCTTCAATACATTTTATAACCAATAAGTCCTTGTGTATCTTGTAGATGTTCTCTTGGCAAGAGCTCCTTGAGGTTTTAGGTCCTTGCCTTTTTTACTTTATTTTTTATTGATTTTGGAAAGAGAGAAGAAAGGAGGGGGGGAGATAGAGATAGAGAGAGAGAGAGAGAGAGAGAGAGAGAGAGAGGATTCCTTGCTTGATTCTGGTATGTCCCCTGTCCAGGGATTGAACACACAACCTTGGTGTATCAGACGGCACTCTAACCAACTGAGCTACCCAGCCAGGGCTAGGTCTTTGCCTTTTTTAAGTTCAAGGTAATCTGCTGCTTGAGGCTGCCTGATTTGTCTCTATGCTCTCCACCCACACCAGTTCTCCTAAACAGCAGTATTCAGAGCAAAAGAATAGTTATCAGAAAGGGATCTGACTGGTCTATGGAACCTAATTATATAAATTCAATATGCCTTTTCTGGAAAATTACTGAATTATCTCAAAGATATAAAAATCGGTTTCTAAATCAAAGTTATGGTAACTGCCCACATTTTCACTTTCTCCCCTCCCCAGTGCTTCCCCATCTTATTAGATTCCATCAAAGGCACTGAGTTGGCACATGATCCCCATTATCTTAGTTCCTGTTGAACACTTATGGTTGGTTCAGTGCAACTTAAAAGAGACATTTTGAGTCCCTGAACCCTTTGCATCAACTAATTATCAGCAAAAGACACAAGGAAGCAAACCCTGTTCATTGATTCATTGATTCGCACCCCTAGACCAGTGCGGCACAGGAGGAAAGCCTTTACCAAAGCCGGAGGCTCTAGGAAGGCTTCCCAGTCAGTCAGCAACTGGAGCCGCAATCATGTTACTCAGACTGCTCAGTGCACCAGGGTTGAGCCCTCTCCTTAACAAGGGAGAGGGCCTTTGGCATCCCATGGTGCAGGAAGGAGGCAGAGCCCAGTAGCACTGCATCCCAGTTTCCTTTCAGATCTTAAAACTCAGCTGGGCATTTCTTTGTGATATACATCACTTCTCCTTACCAGCTATGCGGGCAAGAGGAAAAGCAATTAAGGCCATTATTAATCACCAAGTTCCCGCTGAGAAGGGTCAAACTGCAGCAGAATTAGACAAAGCAACAGCAATTCTATCACCAATAGAGTTATAAAAGTAGATAGCTCAACATCTTAGAGCTATATTTGGGCTTATTCTTTCTTGGCCTAAAAATCCTATTGAAGATGTATGAACATTCCAGAGGTGATTAAAAACTTACCTTCCTTTTAAGTTTTGGAATTGAGTTCTAACAGTATTTGAGTTTGGCAAGCTTTGAGTCTCCTTTGGGAAGTTGCAGCAAAAATGAATTGGAAAATGTATCTGCACTTCTACAGAAGAGAAGAGAAAGGGTCTCATTGCATTTTGTTATAATGTGTATACTATAATTTTTTCTTCACTGAAATCCTTGGAAAATCAGGAAAACATTAGATGGAAATAGTCCTATGAATAAATAAAGAATATTGTTCAAATTTGTGCTCATCTTATAAGCTTAGTACTATTCAAAATTTTTGAAGTGGGCAGTGTCTCTTTAGAATTATTTAAACAAATGATAGACATTAATAGGACATAAGCCCCTTTTTCAGGTCCTCTTTCCCAGAGCTAGCTGGATCCCATAAAGCATGACCGACCCTAATTGTTTTATGAGCCTTTATCCTCAGGACTAGAAAATTACCAGAAGCCCCCTGAAGATGCAGAGGCTCTGGGACCACCAGACCCTGCACCCAAAGACATCAAAACAAGTTGCAGCCTGACTGAAACATCCTGCTCTACAACCACCCCATTTTGCGATGAAAACTCAAAACCCTAACCCCTAAGTGCCGGTGCCAGTGCACACCTCCACACCTAGCCCTTCCCTCTCTGAAAAGTAAAAATAAAAAAAAATAAAAAACTTTGCTCTCTGCTCTTTCTTCTCTTTGTGAATTCTTTCACAGCCTGCATCACTGACCACTTTAACAGACTTTGCATCATTTTACCTTTAAATCCATGAATATGTACATATAAAAATAACCTCTCATTTTCTTACCTGTGCTGCTAATTATGTTATCTGTGATACAGGCAGGATATGGTGGTTTGCTTAGATACAAAGACCAATCACCGTCCAATTATAACACTCACCCACCCGGGGTAGAAGTTTTAGGAGCATTTTGGTTAAGATCTTTTTAGAATGTTTCTGGGAATTGCTTCGGCTGAGTTGATGGAATGGGGAGCGAAGGAGAAGGAAGATAACTAAGTAGAAAGAATTTTAAGTTTAAAGCCTCAACCCAAATACCATAAAAGCTAATGGGCGTGAGGAAACACAAGGAGGACAAGAAGGACAAGAAGGGAAATCACAAGCAGAACCAAACAAAATGTTCATGAAGTGACTACTGCAGCCCCAGGCAGGGAGGAGGAGGAGGTTCAAATTTCCCTATTCCAATGACATTTTCTTTTACACCCAAAATGACTCCTCTCTGGTCTCAGAGGGATTCTCCTTCATAGGCGATTATGAGGAGTAATTAGTGCTTAAATAGCTTCTTGAGTGGTGGTAAAAAAATAAAATTCAACTGAGTAAATTTGAGGATCTAATCGGTTTTTTTAAGCCACTCATGAATTGGGCAACACTGCATCTAGCAGCTAGAAGGGTGCTCTGAGGGTTTGTACAAAATGGAAGGTTTTTATAGGAAGAAAGGTGGGGCAAGGGAACTACTGACAAAAGAAAAGAAAGGATTATTTGGGGGCTAAGGACACCTTTTCTCTGGGGGAAGAAAAGTAAGTCCTGCCCTACTCTTGTAGACTGTGCTTTCAATGACAGGTCAGTTTTCAAAGCCTGTATGGTACTATTTTGGTCTGCTTGGATTCTCTGGTGCCCTTGTGGCTTTAACAGATCCAAGCTGGTGCTGCTGCTTCTCTTTTTTAAAAAATGTATTTTATTGATTATGCTATTACAGTTGTCCCATTTTTTTCTCCCCTTTATTCCGCTCTGCCCTGTACCCCCTCTCCCACCAGCATTCCCTACCTTAGTTTATGTCCATAGGTCATACGTACAAGTTCTTTGGCTTCTCCCTTTCCTACACTATACCTCCCCCTGTCTATTTTGTATGTACCATTTATACTTATTCCCTGTACCTTTTCCCCCATTCTCCACCCTCCCACTCCCTGCTGATAACCTTCCATGTGATCTCCATTTCTATGATTCTGTTCCTTTCCTAGTGGTTTGTTTAGTTTGTTTTTGTTTTTGTTTTTTAGGTTCAGTTGTTGATAGTTGTGAGTTTGTTGTCATTTTACTAGTCATAGCTTTTGATCATCTTCTTTTTCTTAGATTAGTCCCCTTCATATTTCACATAATAAAGGCTTGGTGATGATGAACTTCACTTTTGTCTGGGAAGCACTTTATCTGCCCTTCCATTCTAAATGATAGCTTTGCAGAATAGAGTAATCTTGGAGGGAGGTCCTTGCCTTTCATGACTTTGAATACTTCTTTCCAGCCCCCTCTTGCCTGTAAGGTTTCTTTTGAGAAATCGCTGATAGTCTTATGGCCATTCCTTTGTAGGCAACTGTCTCCTTTTCTCTTGCTGTTTTTAAGATCTTCTCCTTATCTTTAATATTTGGTAACTTAATGATGATGTACCTTGGTGTGTGCTTCCTTGGTTCCAACTTCTTTGGGACTCTCTGAGCTTCCTGGACTTCCTGGAAGTCTATTTCCTTTGCCAGATAGGGGAAGCTCTCCTTCATTATCTTTTCAAATAAGCTTTCAATTTCTTGGTCTTCCTTTTCTTCTTCTTCTGGCACTCCGATGATTTAGACGTTGGAGCATTTAAAGTTGTCCCAGTGGTTCCTCAGCCTCTCCTAATTTTTTAAAATTCATGTTTCTTCATTCTGTTGTGGTTGAATGTTTATTTCTTCTTTCTGCTCCAAATCATTGATTTGAATACCAGTTTCCATTCCCTGTATATTTTTCTTTATTTCACTTTGCATATCCTTCACTTTTTCCTCCCTTTTGTGACCATACTCTACCAATTCTGTGAGAATCTGGATTACCAGTGTTTTGAACTCTGCATCTGATAGGTTGGCTGTCTCTTTATCACTTAGTTCTGCTTTTGGAGCTTTGATATGTTCTTTGGTTTGGACCATATATTTTTTTTTTCTTGTCACGTCTATTAAGTTGTGAGGGGTGGAGCCCTAGGTATTTGCCAGGGCGGGGCAAACCAGGTCACTGCCTTGTTGCACTGTATGTGCGGGAGGGGTCTGAGAGGGAACAATGATGCTTGCTTGGCTCTTGGCCGGCTTTCAGTTACTTTTCCTGCTACCCACAAACAAGTTGGGACCTTCTGGTGTTGATTCCCAAGTGGGTGGGTTTGTGTATGATCTAGGACCCTTTGGGTCTCTCAAATGAACTTTCCTGTGAGACTGGCAGTTTCTCCTGCTGCTGCAACACTGACAGGTTTTTACTGGTAGAGGTTTTGAAGCTTTCTTTTCCCTGTACCTGATCACTAGGTTGCACCGTCTCTCTTACTCACTCCCCAGTTATTCCTCCCAGTTTATCTGCATGCAAATGTGAGACCACCTGGTCCACCAGCCACAGTCTTGTCTCACATCCTCTCTGGCCTGGCTGCCCATCTCCACCCCTCCTACTGGTCTGGATGAATGTGTCTTTTTTAACTCCTTGGTTGTTGGACTTCCATACAGTTCGATTTTCTGGCAGTTTTGGTTATTTTTTGGTTTTATATTTATTTTTGTCCTTTTGGTTGTGCGAGGAGACAAAGTATATCTACCTATGCCTCCATCTTGACTGGAAGTCTCAAGCTGGTGCTTCTTGAAGGGGTTAAAGGAGCTTCTCCAGGCAGCACGGAGGCCTGGTGGGGACAAGGAGCACTTGCTGGGTCAAGCACTTGTATCAGAATCCTGTGCCTCCTAACTGCCTGATATTTTTCAGAGAGGGCTGTCTTAGACCCAAGAGGGAAGGAAAAGCCTTCCCCTGGCCACTTAATGTCAGCAGGGCTCTAGACAGATTCTTCTTGCTTCTACTGGTCTTGCTCAATACAGGAAATCTTATATCTTAACACCTTGATTATTTCCTTCATAACACTTTTTACCCAAAATTTATTTATTTATTGTTTTGATTTTTTATTATCTGTGTCTTGCAATAGACTGTAGCTCTGTGAAGCAGAGGTTATTATTGTTGTTGTTGTTGTTTCTAATTTATTGCTGCATTCCAGCACCTAGACAAAGTAGGACCGCAATAAATATTTGTTGAAAGAAAGAAGAAATTCCAAAGATAGAAAGGATGATGATAGCTATAAAGAGGAGTTGAGAGTAGACTTGGTTCTTAAAATATATTGCCTATTTAGGCAATAAAGCTAAGATTTATTACCTATTTTATTTTCTACAAAGTTACTGAGTTCCTCCTCTGAAATAGTCGCTTAAAACAGTCTATGAATTCAAAGTGAGTAAATGCAGCTTTTTCCCCAAGGGGACTGTGGCCTAGGTGAAGAGGCAGAACCACTGATCTGTATATTCTCGAAAGGTGAAGAGGTTGCTGTGTAAAACATCACAAAGGTTATCTGGCCTACGGCAGTCCTTCCTCCTTAACTTCAGATTTACGCATAGAAATCAAAATGAAATAGGAGTAGCTAGTTCTTTCCAAACTTAAGCAAGGACTCCTCTTGCATGACTACTCTGAAAAGGACTTCTACAGACCTTACGCTTCTTATTTGAGTGGAAAAATCAGTGACCAGTATAACCATTGTTTATTATAAGAGGAGGTGGGTGGATCTCTTTCTCCTGTGTATATTTTCACAAATATTTGTTGGGTAGCAATTATGTGCACTAGGCTAGAGATACAAAAATAAGATAAAATCCTTACTCAGAGTCTAGTGTAGAGGGAGATATGAAAACTGTTATGAAACAGTAAGACGATCATCCCAGTGGAAGTAGGGATAAGGTGCTGGGGGGAATGTGGGGGAAATTCCTGCATCTGCAGTGGACTGAGGAAAGGTTTTCCAGGGAAGCTAGCTTTGAACTGGCTGTGAAGAATGGCAACTTTCCAGATGGCCAACCACAAGGAGAGCCCTGCTGGGATGATGAGCCTGTGTAAATGGTGTAGGAGGCATGGTATGGTTGCAGATCTACAGAAAGCTTTGTATTGTTGGCACAAAAATGGTAAGAGAGGCAAGAAGTGGAAAAATAAACAGAAAGTGAAGTCTGGGACCAGACCATGAAGAGTCTGATGTATAGGCAAAGATATTTGCCTTTTATGGGCTAGAATGCTGGTTTTCTAGCTGCAATCTGAATTATCTTGGAGAACTTTTATAAAAAACCAGTACCTTGCCCCAGACCCAAGGATTCTGGTTCAATAGGTTTGGGGTCAGATCTAAGTATCATTATTGTTTTTGAACCTTTTATTGGAATAAAATAGACATGCATATTCAACCTCTATTTCAGTCATATGTGGCCACCGGCTGATCTTTAAATGTGCTATTCTCTTTTTCCCCCCGTCTCCTTTCTTTTGTGCATGATACTCTTAGAATGTCTTCATTTCTGTCTCTGTTTCTTTAACTCTTACTTGGCTGTCATTACTCAAATCTAGCATCACTTCAGGAGCCTTACTTGATCTTTCCTGGCAGAATTATGAATCCTTCCCTGTATTTCCATAGCACTGTGTGCATGATTCTCAGTGATTGTTGTCCAGTTGACTTAGTTTGGGTCTTGGGCAGAATACCATGACTAAATTTTTCCACCTAGACTGAATTCAGTGGGAGAGGGAAAATCAGAAGGGGAAATGGATACTGAACATCAAAACAGCAAATATGTTGTCTTTATACTGGACTATGAGATCCTTAATAGCAAACACTGTGTGGTGTTAATCTTTAAATACCTTGTTCCAAGTCAAGTTCTTGGCTCAATAAGTGTTTGTTAAGTGAACAGTTCCTGCCTTCAGTTTTAAAGACATGGGCTTGTACTGAAGTCTATTCTATTTGGCATTTATCTTTTCTAAAGTTTTTCACTTTATTTTTTCAGGCCCCCAGTACTTCAAGGATGGGAAAAGAAATTGCACAATAGCTTTCGAAATTATCATCAACCAAAAAAATGTCTTTGAGAATCTTTAAATCAGCTTCTTTCCATTTTGGCCTCCCAAGAAAATGGTGCCAAAATGTAAAGCTCAAAATGACAGGAGGGAGGTAGGCCAGGCAGCTGGGATCTACACCCTTTGATCCCATGGACAAGTGCCCTCTGTCCCTGACAAGATTTAGATTAGTGATAAGGAGGAAACTAGAGGTTTCTGGACCCAGGATGAGAGGTGCCCAACCCATATTGAATTGATTGAATTGACAGGCTGCATGAAGGTAGAAAATGCTGTTTTAATTATGCTTTAACTGCTGAACTTTCTCTAATGATCTCATTTAACTTATATTTTAAAATCAGAGGGAGAAAAAAAGCTGACAGTCAAGGAAGTTCATGTTTAAGTACTAGTTTACAAGTGATTTTCCTAATTCCTTAGCCATTTCAAAGTTGCCATTTCATGGGTAACAGTGTTACCCCAGAGGGGGGAATGTATTCCAGTAAACTCACTACTACTTCAGGCGCAGACTGGATTTGATTTTATGAGGAGTAATGATTTTTTCATAAGGTGCACTTTACTTCATGGAGGGTGGTATGATTCATAAAATATAGTTCTTGTGCTTTAATTATCCTTTCCATGAATAAACCCTATTTCCTGAAGCTATAATTCCTATTGTAAAGCAGTGAGGTCCTTGTGCATAATACTGTAAAATTGATTGTTATTTTGTATAGCCGCATTAAATGTCAGAAAATGCTTTGGAAGGGGAGATGAAAGAGAAGATGGATAAGGAGAAGAGAATAGGTAGGGCTGAACCTCACGCGGGTCCTGAAAGAGAATATATCCAATGCCCAGATATCTGTCGGAGCTCTGGGGACAAAGATGGAGCTGATGGCTGAACTTTTTTTATTAAACTATCTCCATAGACGTTTTCTCTGATCCATCAGAGCCCTCTTTCCAGTGCTGAAGATTGAAGGGCGTACCTCAGAGCTACTCTCTGCTCCCCCTCTCACCTCCCTCACTGGTCAGAGTTTATCTGGGCAGCTTGGATTACTGTACTACTTAAATAACTCAATAGAATTCTGTAGTGACCTGGCTACAGAATTTCCTTTTCTTTGTTTTCTCCCATAGTTGCAGCACCTTTGTTTTCCTTTGTAGCTAGGGGGGAACAGGTGACCAAGAATCCTGCTTACCTATATTTCTGAGTCCTATTTGCTGGCTGGCTTACAGGAAAAAGTCCAAATTCTTTGGCATGGGATAAAATAGAATAATAAAAATGACATTTTGGGACTAATAACTTGGCAGCAAAAAGTAAAGGCAGGGAGT
This sequence comes from Mormoops blainvillei, assembly GCA_004026545.1. NCBI lineage: Eukaryota > Metazoa > Chordata > Mammalia > Chiroptera > Mormoopidae > Mormoops > Mormoops blainvillei. The sequence goes on from PVJD01000752.1 coordinate 269,607, forward strand.
AAATTAGCAGCCAGTTAGAACAGGTTGGCAGGATATGGGTCTCAACTAGGAAGAAATTGTACCAGAATTATTCTTTAGAGAGAATTTGGCCAAAGAATATACATACACCAAGAGTCTATTAGAAACCAAACCCTGTGTTAAATGCTTTGCATACATTACTTCATATGACAAAAGTAATTCCCCCTCTTAAGAACATATATACTTTTCTGCTGTGACACTGTTCACAGTTGATAACTGTATATTTATTTGTGTGGTTAATTGGTTTAACATCTGGCTCTACCCACTGAGTTTCCAACTATGTGCCTAGTGTATAGTTGATGCTTGAAAAGTTTGTGAAATGAATGAATGACTATGTCTTAGTTATGGCTATTGAGGAACCTAGAGTCATGAGAAGAAACCTCAGGGAATTCTAGGAAAGCCTGAATAACCACTGTGCATGGAGGGGCTGAGCAGGGCAACTTAACCACTAGAGAACTTGCTCATTAATGTGACAGCTTCCAATGCTTCTCACTATGGCTTTCAGTTTAAGTTCTTGAGAGAGATTCTGATTGGTCCAGCTTGAGTCCATTGCCTACTCATGATTCAAACAGCTATGACCAAAATGGCAGGGTCACATAGTCGGTAAGTGTCTGCAGGATTTCTCCCTGGAGGGTAGTGGGCAAGGCAGTTGTCAGAGAAAGAGGGTTTCATATAACAACTCTATTGGGAGCTGCGAAGGGAACCTAAATAGTATTTACTATCGTACAGGCCTGGAAGGAAGAATGTGACATAATGTATAGAGATGCTTTGAAAAAATATGCAGCATGGCACAGTGTCGGGATGCCCGACTTCAAGTCCCAGCTACAGCACTTACTTCCTATGTGATACTGGGCAAATTACTTAATTCTCAGTGCTTTATTGTCCTCATATACAAAGTGAGGATCACGACAGTAATAGCCACTCAGACTTAATATGAGTTTTAAAAGAGACAATACATGTAAAACATTGAGTAGTTCCTAGCATTGTATGCACTCAATAGAGGTTAGATTAACATCATTCTTATAATAAAAGATGAAGAAGTTTCATCTAGAACATCTTTTTTCCTTTTAGTAAAATAAAATCTCATCAGGGTTCTTTTAAGATATTAAATTTCTAGGAGAGAGTAGGTCTTAGTGTGATGAATAATTCAAACTTGGAGAGGATTTCAATAAGTCCAAAGTATTCATTAGATCATTCGATCCTCAATTTTATCAGTTTATTCAAACAGCAAAGTAGATTTAACATCAATTTCCACACAGAGGCTTAAAAAAACAGTTTTTTCCATACTTTCTGGCTGCACTGGCAGTGGAGGTCAGAGACTGCATTTTAAAATCATCAATTCTTAACTCAGACCCAACATTGAAGGCCAGGACCCACAGGCCTGTGCTGATAGGGAAGTGATGAGTTAACCATCTGGCTGTCCAATGCTCATGACCTAACCACTTTACTAATGCTTTAAGGATAAGGTGAAAATTTTGTAATCTGTAGCTGTTGTAGCAGGCAAAAGAGGCAATTGGGTATGCTATCCACCTATTTAATCAAAGGTCATTGCATTGATTTTATTTCTTCACTTTTAGCAACACATTATAACCTGAAACACAAATGTCAACCTGTGCTTCTTAAGCCTAATGAATTCGTCTGCGAAGCATCAGAAGGGCAGTGAGGAGCGACTTGGGAAAGGGCCTTTCAGAAACTTCGTGAAGTGATTGTACTATCAAATTCATGGTTTTCTTTTAATTTAATTATACCCCCCTTCTGGTTCCCTGAGGTCTGGGTTCTTGCTTTACATGCTGAGGGATATATCAATAACAACTTCCATTTAAGGTCAATTTGTGTAAGGAAATGTTGTATTATAATTATAAAGAAGTCCTTTGAGACTCTGATTAATTTTGATTCTAGTATTTCGTTTGGTTGTCAAGTCATTTATCATTGAGGGCAGAATAATTTACAGGTTGAGAGTTAAAGTGAAGGGTTCTTCTTTAAAAACATCTTACTCTAGATTTTACAGAATCTCAGCACTGGAAAGCAATTTAGAGATCTGCTGGTCCATGCCCCATGTACTAGAGATGAAAAAAACTAGAGCCTGGGGAAGTTCCATAATTAGTCCAAGGTCACTCATCTGTATAGTGGCAGAGTTGAACTCTGGATTAATAGATGAAAGTTGTTTTCACTGAATGTCATTAACAGGAAAGAAGTTATACTCCCATCACTCATCCTATAGAAAAATTGGTTAATGTGAGGATTATTTTGTTTAAAGTTTTGTGGCTTTGATGTTCAGAGAGTTCAACTTTTATGTGTTTTCCAACTTTAACTTTTGTGGTTGAGATATATGGTTGTGGCTAACTTAAGGACTGCTGTAGTTCCCATATTCCAGTTTAAACCAAAGGACTCAGGATTAGTCATTGAACTGAGCAATATAAGCTCATTTGGTTCTTTCACTTCATGGATGGTATAAATATACTGTAGTCATTGCATTTTTTCTTAATTACAAGATAAATGAAGCCCTCCAATCCAAATATAATACTAAGAAAAACTTACTGAATATATAAGTGCTCTTATTAAGGTAGTAATCTTTTAAAGATTGGGAAATGCTAAAAAGCTTCCCTGCAAGAAGGTCTTGTGTGCCTTCCCACCCCATATTTCATGTAACAATTTTACTTGAGGGGGAGCATTCTTACTTTTTAAAAAACATTTTATTTTTTATTGTAATAATCCCTGTGCTTTTTCTTTATAACATTACCACCTCTATGTATTCAACAAAAATAAAATATTAAAAACTTTATAATGTTTTATAAAATGGGATCATTAAATGAGTATTCTTCCATTCAACACTACTTCATATGTTATGTTTCATTCAACACTACGTTAGTGCAATTCATTCAAATTTGCACATTGTTGCAACTTTAAAATGCTTAGTGCTGTATACAATTCCAGTTGTGTAAATATTCTAAAATATATTCATTCTTTTGAGGATGGATTTTTAGGTTGCTTCCAGTTTGGGGCTAATACACATGATGTATTACAAACAAACCTGATGTGCGTTCTGCTGAACATGTAGAGAATTTCCTTTTTTTTAAGTATATTTTATTGATTATGCTATTACAGTTGTCCCATTTTTTTTCTCCCCTTTATCCCCCCTCCGCCCTGCAGCCCGGCTCCCACTCCAAGCAGCATCCTGCCCCATTAGTTCATGTCCATGGGTTGTACCTATAAATTCTTTGGCTTCTTTATTTTCTATATTATTCTCAACCTCCCCCTGTCTATTTTATGCCTATCAATTATGCTTCTTATTCCCCGTTACCTCCCCACCTCATTATCCGCTCCCCCTTCCCACTGATAACCCTCCATGTGATCTCCATTTCTGTGATTCTGTTCCTGTTCTAGCTGTTTGCTTAGTTTTTGTTTTTGTATTTTAGGCTCAGTTGTAGATAGCTGTGAGTTTGTTGTCATTTTACTAGTCATAGCTTTTGATCTTCTATTTCTTAGATAAGTCCCTATAACATTTCATCTCATATAATAAGGGCTTGGTAATGATGAACTCCTTTAGCTTAACCTTACCTGGGAAGCACTTTATCTGCCCTTCCATTCTAAATGATAGCTTTGCAGAATAGAGTAATCTTGGATATAGATCCTTGCCTTTCATGATTCTGAATACTTCTTTCCAGCCCCTTCTTACCTGTAAGGTTTCTTTTGAGAAATAGCTGATAGTCTTATGGCCACTCCTTTGTAGTTAACTGTCTCCCTTTCTCTTGCTGCTTTTAAGATCCTCTCCTTATCTTTAATCTTTGGTAACTTAATGATGATGTGCCTTGGTGTGTGCTTCCTTGGGTCCAACTTCTTTGGGACTCTCTGAGCTTCCTGGACTTCCTGGAAGTCTATTTCCTTTGCCAGATCGGGGAAGTTCTCCTTCATTATTTGTTCAAATAAGTTTTCAATGTCTTGCTCTTCCTCTTCTCCTTATGGCATCCCTATGATTTGGAAGTTTGGCTACTTAAAGTTGTCCCAGAGATTCTTAAACCCCTCTTTATTTTTTTGAATTGTTTCTTCATTCTGTTCGGGTTGAATGTTTATTTCTCCCTTTTGTTCTAAATCATTGATCTGAGTCCTTGTTTCCTTCCCTTCACTGTTGGTTCCCTGTATATTTTCCTTTTTTTCACTTTGTATAGCCTGCATTTCTTCCTTCATTTTGCAACTGAGCTAATCAGTTCTGAGCATCTTGATTACCAGTGTTTTGATCTCTGCATCAGATTGGTTGTCTATCTCCTCATCGCTTAGTTCTTTTCCTGGAGTTTTGATCTGTTCTTTTATTTGGGCCATATTTCTTTGTCTCAGCATACCTGTTATGTTGTAAGGGGCAGAGCCTTAGGTATTTGCCAGGGTGGGACACTGTGTTGTGACACTGTTTGTGGAGGAGGGCTCAGAGAGGGAGCGATGCCTCTTGCTAAGCTCTAGCCCCACTTTCCATCACTTCCCTCGCTTCCCACAAGGGGATAGAGTGCCCTTCTAGGTGCTGATTCCCAGGTGGGTGGGTTTGTGTATGTTCTAGGATCTCATGGGCCTCTCCAACAAACTCTCCTTTGAGACTGGGAGTTTCTCCTGCCTTTGCAACCCCTACAGGATTTTACAGCTAGAGGTTTTTGAGTCTTTAGTTTCCCAGTCAGCCAGCCCCTGCCTTGCCTGCACTGTGCCTGGCCTTGTTGCGGGTCCTCTCTGCCCAGCTGCCCATCTCCACCCCTCCTACTGCTCTGGATGAATGTTTCTTTAATTCCTAGGTTGTCAGAATTCCATGCAGTTTGATTTTCTGGCAGTTCTAGTTGTTTATTGATTTTAAATTGGTTGTTACCCTTCATTTGGTTGTGTGAGGAAGTGAAGTGTTTCTACCTACACCTCCATCTTGACCAGAACCCCCCATGTAGAGAATTTCTATAGAGTTTACACCTAGGAGAGAATTTCTGGGTTACAGCATATGCTCATCATCAAATATACTTATAAAAATTATTATAAATGACACTTTTCCAAAGTACAGCTTATCTTCATTATTTGTAGATTCTACATTTGTGATTTCTCTTAGTTGATAGAATTTGTATCTCCAAAATTATGCTCATATTGTTTGCAGAGTAAACCACGGACAGGCACAGAGTCGCAAAGTAATTGAGTTGCCGATGTGCACATTCCCAGCTGAGTTTGAGTAAGGTGACAAGTATCCTTTACATGTCCATTAGTGCCACGTTTTTAACATTATTGTATTTTTTGTTGATTTTACTGTTTAAAATTGCTCCAGTTTTAGTGCTGAAGTGCTGTCTAGTGTTGCTAGGCACAGAAGGCTTTGATGTACCTTAAGGGGAAAGTATGCATTAGATATTTCCTTTGAGCATGAGCTACAGTGTTGTGGGCCAATAAATCTACAATATATATTAAATAAGGTGTCTTTGAATAGAAACACACACAAAACAGGTTATGTATTAATTGGTTGAAGAAAACATTGTTACTAGAGACTTGTTCCCCTAAGAAGCGGTAGTTCAATATTTGCTAACTCTGTGTTTGTGGCAACTTTGTATAACGTTAATTACTGCAAATAACAGAATCAACTATAGTTGGAAATTTACACTTTTACCAGGAATATATGAAAGCTCCCTATGAGCCACATCCTTGAAAACACTTATTAATGTCAGATTTTTTTAAATTTTGCCCATCTGGTAGATGGGCAATGATGTTCCATGTATATATTTTGTGATTATTTTTCCTAATCCAACTCTTGCCTATTCATTTTTATTAACTGTGTGTGTAATTCAGTCCCTGCCTCCTCTCCTCCTCTTCTTTTTTCTCCTCCTCCTCCTCCCTGTATGACTATAAGCTTCTTGAGGACAGGGGCTGAGTTTTTTTATGTTGGGTCCCACACTAGAACACGATGCCTTGAAGCACATAATCCTCATCTTTTAAATAAATGTCATTTTTGAAAAACTTAGCCAATCATGTTTTCTATTTTCTCTTTTATTTCCCAAGTCATTTGCATGAAACATGGTCCTTTTGCTCCTGCTAAGTAGTTCTACCTGCATCTTCAGTCCTTGTGGTGACAGCCACATTGTTCTACTCATGGCGAGATGAAGGGCATCTTGGGCTGTGTTCCTGGTGGGCCTGGAGGGTTCCTAAGTAATGTGAGCCTGCTCTGTAAATGCTTTTAATAATAAATGATGAGAAAGGCATAAGGTGTGATATATTTTTCTTTATTATCGACCATCTCTGTAGATTTTTCAAGTCCAAATTTAAACTTTTAACCTTTTTGGGCCTTTGGTTCCATATCATGGAACAATTTCAGTTTGGAGTGAGATAATGACTCCTTTGGAGTCAGAGGGATTTCAGGAGATTATAGAGGCACCTCGTTTTTTGGTTTAATTGTAGACTGTTTCAATAAGGGTGATAGATTTTTTGTGACCCATTGATTTAATTGGAAATGGATTATGATTAGAAATATGATTTAAAGCCATACCAAAAACTTTCAGAAAATTATAATTATAGGTCCTTGTAGGAGAAGTTACCTTTTTCCAACATGACAGAAAACATTCTGTAGTATCAGATTCTAGAAACATGGAGTGTTAGAACTGGAAAGAAGATTAGCGATCCAGTCTCAGCATCCTATGTGAAAGTGGGAACCACGGCCATAGAAGGGTTTACTGAAGGCCACACAGCCGGGCAGTAATTGAGGCATGCCTGCTACAGAGGTTTTTGACTTGCTCACGTTCCACTCTGTTATGAATATATGATAATAACAGAGTTTGTGAACTACCATATTATCATCCCATAATCTCAACATGTTGCCTTTTCTCTTAATTTGACTTCTCTCGGCCTTAGCTTGCTCGTGTATAAAATGAGGGGAAGGGGGCTAGGTGATATTCAAGTTTGTTTCTATTTCTAAAATTTCATTCTTTCATGACTCTTTTTATAAAAGGAAAATAGAGATAGTTGTTTAAAGAACCTTAGAATTATTTCCTTCTTTGGTCTCATCTCTTGCCACTTTGTGCCCATCCCATCACCTCAGCCATCAGGACTAAAAGTACCGTTCCCCAAATGCCCCAGGTTTTCTTGTCACAGAGCTCTGTACATGATGTGTCCTCTGCTGTCTTTGCCCTGCTAACTCCTATTTGTTCTTTAAGGTTCAGTCTGAGCACCAGCTTCTCAGGAAGGCTTTCTTGATGTCCCCTTATAAGCTTCCCCAGCACCCAATGGCTCTTGTTATCACAATGTTTATCATTTGTATTGTAACTGTTTACTTAGATCCCTTTCTCTCTCCTTTTCTATGTTGTGAGCTCCTCAGCCCTGAACACCAGTGCCTGCATCATGCCAGAAAATAGGAGAGGTTCAATAAATGTTTCATACTGCCAATTGGTCATCTTCAAGAGGTGACCTTCAGTTCCACACTTATGTCTGTATCTTGTCTTTCTACAGACTTTGACATCTTGGCATTGGCTGGTGGACAGAGCCAGTTTGTGTTTTGGATTGAATAATGAGCGTATTAAGATTCACTTTCCATGAACCACCTCTACACATTGCCCCTGTGAAGGTCCATGGTGTCCCTTTGCTGATGGAAGGAAGCTCAAGGTGAGTCACTTTTGAACCTTTATCATTAAGGACAGCATGAAGCTAGTTGTTTGCCCTCTGGCTCACCTGAGCATGCCCAGCTATGTTCCAAGGAGGGGGCTTAAGAAGGAAGTGCAGACCCCAAAGAAGATGTGGCTCTTGTGAGTATTAACATGGTCTGGTGTACCCAGGAACTTCTTTAGAGTTCTGGGAATTTAGATGTAATGTTTTCTCTGTAGCTGGAAAGAGGTCAGTTATTCTCTAAAATGCTGAGAGGTTTTTCCTTCTGAGTTTGTCAAGTGGTTTCTAACATGTGTTAACTCAGGCTGTTGTTAATTGCTTCTGATCGCTGGTTAATTGCTGGCAATAGCAAGTGGCTGTCCTAAGAGTGGCAAAAGCATATCCCAGGATAACAGGAGTAAGGATAAAATGGTGTAAATGGCACTGGGTTGCCTAGACCCCAAAGCCCAGATTGCCTAGGCAGCCTAACGAGCCTCTTAGCAAGGGGAGCCCAGAAGGGAAAGCTTGCTTGGGAACCCAAGGCCATCAGGAGTATGGAAACAGAGGGCATGATTCTGGCAGAAACTGGGACTCTGCTGTGTTAATTTTCATGCTAACCAATGAATGGAAGTTGGCCACCAATCTTGAGGAAAGTTGCCTCTCAACACCTCAGTTTGTCAGAATTCCGAAGGGATCCGGGATAAAATAGGTATTACCAAAAGAAGGTCAGGAAATTCGAGATTTTGATAACCTGATCATAATTAATAGAGGGTGTGCACATGACATATAACAGAAAAGTAATTCCAGACTATTGAGATTTCCTAATAATCGTTTGCCCCTTCCTTCTCTCTTCAGCATAGTTATGAAAGAGACTTTTCCCTGTTCACTTCTGCTTTTCCTTCTCCCCTGGGCTGGAAGGGGGATGTGCACAGAAGCAGTCCTTTCTATTCATTCATTTATTGAGCTCACTGACTGCATTGTAGCAGGCTTTAGGGATATGACATATGAATAGACAGGATTTAAAATGTTTTTGTCCGTCCTGCTTTTCCTTTATTCCTCTGAATGTTTAACTCAGCTGTCGACCCTTCCTGGATGCTGTCTCCTCGTCTTTGGTTGGGGTTAGATGGATGGCCATGTGTGTGTGTTTGCATGTGTGTATGAGGTGGGTAGATAATGTTTCAGTGGAAAGACCAGGGTACTTTCTTTGTAAGTTGGGAATTAACACCGGACACATAGGGAAGGAGGACTTGGCTTGGGAGTCTTTGGATCAAAGGTGTATGACTGAACTGGTTACTCTTTGTCAGAATGAAGTTACCATAGACAAACATATTTAATCACTGGTTACATCTGTTGGGACTCCAGCAGGAAATAGATGGCATACTGTAATGGTCAACTGAAAAGAGTTTAATGAATGGACATTTTTCCAGATATATGGACTGGGCTGAGGAAATCAGCAAGGGGCGAAGAAGCATCCAGAGAACAGCAGTGTGGAAAAAGACTTCTGGTTAAAACTTGGGTACTTTTATGGAGCTACCATTTGGAGACAACATGCTAGCTGAGTAGTGAAGCGTTTGACCATGGTGGTGAGTCATTCCCTCCTCACTGGAATATCTACAGGCATTATTAAATCATTTTATAGATGAGACATGTTAAGGAGTTTGCCTAATACCACATTTCCAGTATGTGGGAAAACTGAGAATTGAGCCTAGACCTATCTGAATCTAAATACCATGTCCTTCCTGGCTACAGTCATTACATCTCTCATTCAAGGCAGTAAGAGATGGAGGAAGGGTGGTGTCATTCTTACCTGTCCCTTTTATTATGAAAGAAAAACTACTGCAGACTCCCTTAGCAGACTTTTACTTATTTCTCACTGGCTAGAATTGTGTTACATGACTTCCTTACATGCCCACCTCCCATAACTCCAGCTGCAGAGAAGGCCGGGAAGGTGACAAGTATTTGGCTTTTCCATCGTATACAGTGGAAAGTGGTAAGGGAGCAGGAGCTGAGAATGATTCTTGGGTCAACCGACTAGTAGCTGATTCTTTATTCTGTAGTGTGTGGCACATTCTTTCTTCAGGAAACTTTACACATTCTAGCTGGTTTTGGTCAGTTAATGAAATTCTTCACTTTCTGGATAATTAAGGTGGTGGCATGTTTCTGATCTGTTACGTATTGATTTTATAGTTTATCTCTGAATGCATTTTGATATTTCCTGTCTCTGGGCGTATGAGAGACACTTCACAGGAGAGCCTGCGGGTGATAACAATCATGCTTGTGGGCCTGACCTTAGAGATCAAGAGTGGAAAACCCTGAGCGCACCCCCTGGCACCTAGCAGACATTTGGCAAATGGTGGCTATTATCATTATTCATTGTTTCCACATTTGGGTGGGACTTGGATGAGAGAGGAAGATCTTGGATGGAAGTGGCTAGCTATGCAGGTGGTATTGACAAATGTGGTTTGGATGTGTGAACCCTAGTTTAAGACACCAGATGATTCATCCTTGGCTAAGTGTGGAGAATGGATGGAGGGGCAGAATTTGTTCAGAAACTAGCTAATAGATGTAGAGTGCTTTGAACTGAATAGGGCAGGAGAAGGAGAGAAAACCACATCCAGATCAATCACTAAAATCAGTCCTGTAGGGAATAGGAATTGTGAATTGAAAGAAAGGTAAAATGATGATAAATTGTTGCAGCTCACATGAGAGGACTGGGGAGTGAACTGGGGATTGTACTCTATGCTTTACACTCTCATCAGATTGACCCCATAGTATTATAATCATGTCATATTTACATTTACTTTGCCTTATCAACATAATATGAGATAAGGTAAGCACCATCCTAATTTTTCCTGAAGGGGATGGAAGTAGATTCCAAGCCTGAAATATGGCATTAAGTTCAGATGATGATGGCTAAGATGAAAAAAGAGATGTTCTCACACTCTTGCATGAGCGGTCTATGGGAAATTAGAGTAGTATCGGTTATATAGCATTTCCTATGTGCCAGCACCGTTCTGAGTACTTTATTTAGATTATTTCATTTAATCTTCACAATAGCCATATGCAGAAGACAACCATTACCACCCCATTTTATAGCTGGGGAAGCTGAAAGACAGGAAGGATACGCGACTTGACTAAATTCACAGCTCACAGCGGTTTAAACCCAGGCAGTCTGCCCTGGAGCCCAGGCTGACTTCCCGTATCAATGGTTATACGGGCTTAATGTCTTTCTTTTATAGGGTTACTAGATTGGCAGTTAGGGATAGTGTGGTTGTTATAGGTATTGTTTTTGAAATATTCAATTCTATTATAGAAGATGAATGAATTTGTAAAACATAGGTAAAGCGTTTTATGGTCTAGATAAGCATGCGTGTGTCAAACATGGATGGGAAACAATAAAAGGACCAAAAGGTGTCTAATATTCATGGGGTTCTGGAAACTAAATATTCATTATAAACTAAACATTTATGGGATATAAGATATACTAATCATAAAAAAGGTACAAAGTATTCAGTTTATTAAATGAGCACATAATATTCATGAGACCCTAATTCATAGCCATTCTGGCCCCATGTGTCTTCTGCCCAAGAGATACAAATAAACCAGGGCTATTTATTGGCTAACTAGTGAACAATAGATGTGGCCAGAGGTAATTGTCCCTACATCTCTCCAATGAAGCCAGTGTGTGATGGGCACTGGGTACCTTCCATTCATGGAGCCCTTTGCCCAATTCTCAATTCTGGTTTCTGTAACCCTACCAACAGTAGGAAAGATGTGTATGTGAGAGAGAGAGAGAGAGAGTGTGTGTATGTGTGTGTGTGTGTATATGTATGAGAGACAGAGAGAGGGAAAACAAATGAACACTGCTAACGCAGTATTCAAGCAGTGAGGCACTTCCAACCTGTATGCACCCTCTCTTAAATGTGTTTTAACTGTGTGCTATAAATGGATTTTTAACAAACCATTCTATGACCTCCTGGTAGTATTTTTGGCATTTTGGTCACCTGCAATGGCATCAAGATAACTTCCCACAGGACATTGGGAACCTCAGCAAGGCCCCTGACAATCATACAAGGTGGGGACCCAAAAAACCCCTGAATTTATTTATAAAAAATTGTGTATTTATTCTTACATGTTTAAACATCAGTCACCTTCAAAATACTCTCCATCTGATGCAATACACCTATGGAGATTTTTTCCCCACAGCTCAAAACAGTTTTTGAACTTGTCGATTTTGATGCCTTTAGTTCTGCCTTTTTTTGCTTCACCTCTTCCACATCAGCAAAATGTTTCCCTTTGAGGACTTTTTTCATCTGGGGAAGCAAAAATAAAGTTGCTTGGAGCAAGATTGGGTGAATGGGGGGGGGCACTGGGGTCATGCTGTTTTTTGGTCAAAAACTGCTGAACACTCAGTGCAGTGTGGGCAGATGCACTCCTAAATCACCCATCATGAAATGGGCAAACTTGTTGAAAGAGTCTTCAAAAAAATTTAACTGAAACTGACCACAGCTTCTCACAAAAATGCCAGCTGGCACTCTAATACAGATGGGTTCCTAAAATACTCACCTAGTCAGGAAGCCTGCCCTCCAGGAGATAATTCCATTTTGGCGGGGGGGTCCCCCTTCATACATGAGATCCTTGTAGACAAATATAAGCTGGGAGGTACTACAAACAGAGGGACTCCTGTCTGCTCCTAGTGGCAATATCCTGGGACCTGTGCCCCAGGACCGAGGTTTCTGGTGATGCTCCATCTGTCTGGTCTGTTCTGGTGATTGGGTGGAGACATACAAGGTAAGTTAATCATATTTAAAGACATGGTGAATATTGAAAGATTTTCATGTTGGAATGGTATTCCATCTGTTCTGATTCTACAAGTGGAATTGTTGGAAATCAGTTCCATTTTGAACCAGATGATGCGATGTGAGGGGAAGGAGGAGCCTGGGAACTGGCCATGGAATATAACGAGGTTATATTTGGCAAATGGCGGCTATTATCATTATTGATAATGATTGAGTCCACAAAATTTTGAATGAGGTGATGGCTGTTGAGTCCACAAAATTTTGAATGAGGTGATGTGGGGAAGAACGTGAACAGGGCTCACCCTTAAGAGGTGTGTATGGCAGAAGAGATGTAAAGATGTAGGTCCTAGGTAAGGAATACCATAGAGCAGGAGGTGAACTAAAACCAGGATGGCTTAGTACAGGGAACCACTGGTTTCCCTAGGGAATATGAAGGAAGCTTCTAGCCCCCAGCATCCTTACCACATGTCTGCTGTACCTGTGATAAGTCAGCCTGGCTCACTACATACTGTTAATATGTATAGGGAGTGTGGACATGCAATTACTGGGGTTCCTGCTCTATAATCGGTTTCTATTCCACTTCCTTCAATGCTAAATCACTGTGATGGGGGCTTTGAAACCTGGCTTTCTCTAAGAAAGTAGTTTTCAAAATTTTTAACCTTGGCACACAGTGAAAAATACATTTCACATCACAATCCAGTATATATACTTAACATATATATACATATGAAACCAAAATAAGAGTTTCATAAAATTTACCCTTACCCCATTCGATGAACTCAAATGTAGTCCGTTCCATTTCACTTAAAAAAAGCTAACAACACACTAAATCGATGTATATCCCACTAATGAGTTGTGACTCCTAGTTGAAAAAAAAATTGCGTTAAAGGACTCAGGCTTGACTTTTGATCTTTTTGCTGTCAGAACCCTGCATTATCTTGGGTAACAACCCTTGACCCACCTGGTCCCTTGGTACCTAGTCCATGCCATCAACCAAATGCCTCAATTTCTTCCTCACAAATGGACTAACACTGAATGGCTTTGGGGACCGCAAACACTTTTGACCCAAATAATTTGCATATATTTCTTCATGTAATTCTCATAGTCATGCTATCTCTCCATTTGGATATTTTAATTCTCCTTTCACAAATAAGAAAATGAGGATCAAGGAAGTTGTGTGATTCATCATCAGTGGTCACAAAGATATTAAGTGGGATAATTAGGACTTGAACCCAGGACTATTTGACTATAGTTTTAAGAAAAGATGCCTCTCCTCCAACAAGATTCCTACTCACAAATCTCTCCTATATAGCCACTCTAGAGCTTGAACTCCCTTTCCATTTTTCCTCCTGAATCCCAAACCTTCTTTTTGCTATATATGACACTGGAAAACTTGAGAGTAAAAATTTTATATAGCAATTTTTTTTTTTGTCTTGTACATATGTCATTGGTGACTGTCCTCAGCCCCTTGGGTAACAGTATATGTAACTTTGATTTTTCCTCACAAGTATTTCCTAAGCAACATTTTGATTGATGCAAGAGCTGCCGTCACAGAAGCAGCTGTCTGTTATGTTGTCTCCAATGACATATGACAATCTTCCTCCTTAATTAGGAACAGGGTGTACATATGATTTATACTTTCAAGCTTTGCCTCTCTAATAGGCGACACCTCAGTTGTTAGTATTTGAAATATTCTTTATGAGGCCTAAGTTTAGTAAAAAAGAATGTGAATGCAAAATTGCAGACATACCAGGTTCTGGGAAAATTCTTTATTACCCTGTATCTTCTTTATGTATAAAATAAATGTGCCAGTGTATGGCATCTGGAGATGTTGAGAATTGTAGAATTTAAAGCTCCAATGATCTTTATTCAAATATGGGGTCAATGTCTTTGTGTTTGAAGGATATTTTCAAATGGGCTGGGGTGGTTTTATTGCTAAAAAGAACATGAATCATGCATACATAAGTAGAAGAAGATCCTAGAATTATTTCATGAGAATGGAAGCTTGGTCACTTAAGAAATACAACTTTTTTTTCTAATTATAAAACAAATACATATTTATTGGAGACAATTTTGAAACAAAAAATGTGTAAAGCAGGAAATAATATACTCAGTATCAGAGTTAACTGTTAACATTTTAGGTATATTTATCTCCAGTCTTTTTTATAATATATCTCAAATAATATTCATGTGTACTTATATGTTTACAAAATTAGGGTTAAACACATTATATTAAAATATAGTTTTATATCTGCTTAAAAGTTAAATTAAAAATTTAAAAATTATATAATGAACTTTTCCTATACCACCATATATTCTTTGGGAATGTATATTTTTATATCTATTTATTCTTTTGTTGGGCATTCTGGATTGTTTTTAGGATATTAAAAGTATAGTCAAATATTGCTATGTTTTTACATGCAAAATTATAAATCCCTTCATGCAGGAAAAGTAATATAAGAAGGTAGAAAATATTGAAAACAAACAGTTCATATAAAAACAATTCTAACATTAACATTGCCTGTTTGCAATGGCTTGGCTTACAAGCGGGACCCATCAGACACACTGTTTTATTTTTTGATAGCACAGGTATTTGTTTATTCTCTCTATATTTGACTTTATGCAGTATACTTCCTCCAAACCCCTCCTTTCTTTCTTCTGATTGGAATGATACACAGGTCCTCTTGGTGAATGGTGTTAGCTGATGGTGCTGATCAGTTAAATCATTGGTGCCAACTTGAGAAAGAACAACTTTTATTAATGACATTCTTTGACCAATATGTTTTTCTTTAATCGTCACTTTTCCATAGTAAGATGTTTCAGTCAGACGTTGTGTTATAGATTCTGAATTATTTTAATAAATTGCTATTTTTTTAAAAAAGGTTATTTCATGAAGGAAGGAATTTGAAAGAAAAAGTCTCCAACTGTTTCCTCTATTACCATTCCTTTCATAGATCAGTGAAGCAAAAGCTACGGGAAGTCACCTGGCCTGGATTTGGTCTTCAGTGTGCCTGGTACCCCACGACTGCCTGTTTTGGTTGCCCTTTAATTATTTGCAGTGACTGGAGCTTTTTTTCCTTCTGTTTCCACTTAATATTCCCCACAGAGATCTGATTTTCTCTCTCTGTTATATTAACTATTAAATTAACTTCTTAATACAGTGAGCTTAAACTGTGTTCCACAAGGCACGAAAGTGTTGATCTCCCAGATTACCTGGGAGGTTGTTATATATGCTGATTCAGGACCTTAATTCTAGAGATCCTGACTCAGTAATTCTGAAATTGGGTCCACATTTTGAGAGGCATCCTTTTGGGAGAGGGCTGGGTAGTGGTAGGGAGATGGGCGGGCTTTAACAACCACTCCCTATATTCTCCCAGAATAAAAGTTTTTAAAAAAAGAATCTAAAAACAACCTTTCTGAAGAATGCTGTTATTCTACCCTACTACAAGCCTCAGAAAAGCACTGACTTTTAGAAGCTTATAGAGACTTTGAGAATCTATAACATAAGGAGGTTACCAGTTGCTCCGCTTCTGGAGAAACTATAAAATGCTGTGTCTGTACTTCTGCCTGCTTCCTGCCCTTCCTCCTGTTATTTACTCTCAGCAATGGAATAGGCATTCTCTGTGATGTGAAGGGTGATGCTAGTGGATGTTTTCATGAATAATTAGAAAAGGGGCAGAAATAGCTACTTAGTTTTCACAATAGCCTAAAAATATAATAGTAACATGCTTCACAATTTTTGATGTGTAGGGGTCATCCCACAATGACATGTGAATATGCTGTTCCTTTCAAGTGAGTTGTTGAAAATAGGTGGAGTAAGTTATTTTTTAAAAAACTGTGCGCATTATGTGGCCATTAATTCTTTTTAAATAATTCTTTATAGACATGTAAATGGGTGAGTCTGAATTGCTTGGAATCCATTCAGATTTGGGCAGTCAATTAACCTAGGCTGCATGCATGTTTCTAGGGATAGTCACCTGATATTAACCAAACAGACAGCCCTTCATCCCTTCCATCCGTCTTCATCTCTGATCAAAACAGGACTAGACATTTTGTTAATGTTACAAATGGGTTCTCATTGATGAAGTTAGTGGCCTGCTCGTTTGTACAATGGCTTTTAGAAATAGTTTTCTTTTTTTTCATTGCTGAAATCACCGATGTTTAAGATATATGGATTGTTTGAAATATTTTAGAGGCTCTTTCTCTCTCTGCATGAAAAGGTATAGGAAGCCAGGAAGTCCATCTCCCTTCACCTGTGGAGTTGGTGCCTGAGGTTTCAATATAGTATGATCTTGGGTTCCCACTTAAGGCTTACTGAGAGATTAACTGAATTTTGTCTGTATAATTTATGTTTTTCTTGAAAATATGTGTGTGTGTGTGTGTGTGTGTAAGTATACATATATATGTAAGCATACACATGTGTGTGTGTGTGTGTGTGTGTCTCAAGATGTGGTCAGAGCACTTAAGAATACAGAGTCTGGGCCCTGACCAGGTTTCTCAGTTGGTTGGAGAGTCATCCTGTACACACACACACACACTAAAAGGTTGTGGGTTCCATTCCAGTCAGGGCACATGCCTAAATTGTGGGGGTTTGGTCCCCAGTTGGGACACCTGCAGGAGGCAACTGACTGATAACTTCTCTTGCATTGATGTTTCTCTCTCTTTCTCCCCTCCTCTCTCTCTAAAATCAGTGGCTATATCTTCAGGTGAGGATCTGAAAAAAAAAAAAAGAATACAGAGTATGGGACTTCATCTAGCTAAGAAAACAGGTGCTTTTGTGTTATCTGTTAATAAATGCTTACAGTTGTGGCAGAATTTTATCTGATAATTGCTTTATCTATAACCTGACACAAATATAAACATTACTAGCAATATGTTACTACAAATGTACATTCATATAACAACGTTTATGGCATCAAGATTATAATTGAACAACATTTTGAAGTATTAAAACAAACCATTCAATATTACAAGAAAATTCCTATTTGCCTTAAAAAGAAACCCAATTTTCTGTTGATAAGACCCAGAATAAATGCAGGTTTAACTTAAATTTTATGATAAGTGGTATATAATTATCTCACAATAAATATATTTTTCTGACAATATAATGGATAGCTGGTGCTTTGTCTTTTCAAAACATCTGTGCCAATAGTTTTTCTATTCTTTTAATTATTCTTCATTAAATAGCTAAGGAAGAAGCCCTTCTTCTTCTGGGAAGATGGAGTAGATTATTTTTTCCTGTTTCTTCTGCTAAGTACAACACTGGATGGTATATGTAAAACAAACAGAAGGAGATTTTGAAAGAGGGAAAGAAGAAGGCAGATCAACTAGGAACTTCAGGACCCACGGAACAAGAAAATGGTTAATGCCCTGGGTTTTCTTTTTGTCTCAGAAATCCCAGACTTAGTTCTCCATGTGCTAGTAATCTGGAAACATCAATAGCTAGTAGCCATAAGAGCTTCCCCAACTGACTGATCTTTATTCTGATTTGGTCTTTTAAAAACAGCAGTTACTTTCAGTGAAGCTGTGGTCAAACCCACAAACCTGGGGCTGTCTTGTCTCAGATAACTTTGGGTATCTTTTACTCTTTCTTGAGCATTTATTTTAAGCCATACTATTGCCATTATTTCTATGTTCTTGGATGAACATCATAACTCTGAAATTTTGATAACTTTTATTTTTATAGTTGTAATCATTAGTATTTCCTCTGAGACATTGACTTTGATCCCATTTGGGACCCATAGTGAGGTTTTCTATGACTGGTCCTGAGTAACACTGTGAAAAAGGCAAAGTTGACTCTCAGTCTCCCACCTGCTACCTCTGCATCTTGTGCTCCAGCTGTGAAGTCACAGAGAATGAGTGCATTGTATGCACCTGTCACATGAAGCATCTCTGGAAGCCCCACTGAGTTCTCAGCCCTAGACCCAGTGAAGAGGATCTGAGTGACTCCCATTAGACAAATGCCATGTGGCACAGAAAAAAGTAAAATTCTCCTGGGAATGTATTAGAATGACTGGGTCCAGAGGGTCCTTCAGGTTCTGCCTGTTTGGCTGGCCTCCAAATCCAATAGTGGTTCCAGGGGTTTCTTTGCCTGTTGAAGTGACTACACAGAGTGATCCCTCTTCTATGGAACCTGCAATGTCATCTTCATAGGGTGGACCTCCTAGGGATTTAACTAGTTATTGGTCCAAGTCAAGCCTCTAGCATCCAAAGCCCAAAAGGATGCTGCCCTGCCCATTAACAGTGCACTTCTAACAGGAGAAGGATGGTGGTTTTGAGGCAAGGGAGATTATTTAGCATGTACTCTCTGCCTGATTGCTTTTCAGCCATGAGGGTCTGGGCTCTTGCTAATATGTCTAGCTGTCTCAGTGTCTTAAGCTCCCAGAGTGAGAAGTGCTATGCACTGGGTTGGAAAGGTCAGTCTTGCCAGAAATGGATTCTATCCTTGTTAACATCTTGGCTTGATTAATCTCTGCTGTTTCTATCTTTTCCTGAAATTTTTGTTCACTGGCTTTTTGGTTCACAATTTCTTGTGTTTACTGAAATTTGGAAGGTGGAGACAGAAGAAGAAAAAAATTATATTCTCATTGTTTGGTGCCCAATACATGATTTTTTTTTTCGAGATTGGAAGTATTTGTAGAAGGTTAAATTTTAATTTTCTCTTTAGTAGGTTATTCTTGATATTTTATTTTATTCTATCACTCTCTCAATTTACTCTGTCTGTATACATCAAGATTGTTACATGTTATAGGATCTTCAGGCATGAGTGGAACTTATTTAGCCCATTGTATTCAGTATTCATATACACACATTAATCTTCAGTCGTTTTTGATATTAATAAAGCTTCTTAGGATGTGGAGTAGCATAGCCGTTCATAATGGAAAATCCTGGTTGGTAGAAAATAAATTCATTTTTGAGGCAATAAAACATCAAAGACAATAACCACTTGCAATGCTTATTTATAATACAGTCCCTTGAAGGATTCTACACTTAAACAATAATGAAAGGAAAAACAGAAATGAGAACCTGTCTCTCCTGAGAGTTTACTTTTTTCACTCTACATTCCCTGGCCGGAAGCCTCAACTTTTTAATCATAAGTTTTAAGAAGAGTATCATTTTGCATTTCCTGGACAATATATCATGCAGTGACTCACAGAGCTGGCGTGTACAGGACAGGCACATCAGGTTGCTCTAACTGAGAACAAGACAACATGATGTCACAGGGTCAGTTCTGTGTAATGCGTCATCCACACAATATTACCAGGCAGCTCCTGCCTTGATTCTGAATCTCAGATGCTGCAAAATGCTGGAGGGAAAAAGCTACCTTATGGGATTGTCTACTGCAGGCATAAAATAAAAATCAATTTGATCCATTGGAGGTACCTTTACTCCCAAAGGATCCCAATGTACTCAGCTCCTACCTCAGGAGTATTAGTCATACATCTCTGCAACATTGTTTCCTCTGTGCTAGAAAAGGCAGGCTCCTCTGAGGCAGCCCCCTCTGCAACGTCTTATTTCAAGTGAAATATTAAATAGTACTTCTGATTAAAATGACAGAAGGAATTGTAGGGAAGCAAAACGTAATTTTGCACATTGGAATTTGACCAAGAGGCAGTGGTTAATATCTTCCTTTTTTAGAGGATTGTATGATTTAAGGGGAAAAGTCCCCCTTTTCATGAAAGAACAGTGTGAGTTTGCAGGGACATGGATAGAATGAAAGGATGAGAGAAAACAGGTCACCACAGTTGGAGGAAGAGTGTGAAAGCTATTAGGTCATTATCTGTATGAAAAATCTGTGTCTGGTATTTTTGAAATGTTTGTTAAAATTGAATGGTCCATCAAATGACCAGGTACATTTCCTCTTGAAGCTTTTGAATGTCCAACACCTTCCAGACAAAAAACCCTTAAAAAGCCGTCTGCTCCATCTTCTGCATTCAAGTTCAGTTGTTTAAAAACATCTCAGAAAGATGAGAATCTACCCTAGTTAAAAAAAAAAAATTCTAGGGAAGGAATATCAGAGAATCAAAGGCAACATATTATATAAGTTAAATTCTTCAAGTTTTAACTCAAACAAGTTTGTCCTGTTGCAGAGGTGAGATTATTAAAAAAAGAAAAAACAAGATTCTCCTTGTGCTTCATTTAGAGTAAGTGAAAAGTCCCTCTTCACTGTGTGAAAGCCATTCGCACACTGAAAGATAATTATGCTGCTCTTTTTGCTAAAGTCAATAATTTCCATTTCCTTAAAAATTTTTCTTTTTTTATATATATTTTATTGATTATGTCCCATTTTTTTCTCCCCTTTATTGCCCTCCACCCTGCATCTCCTCACCCAACAGCATTCCCCTCTGAGTTAATGTCCATGGGTTGTTCTTTGGCTTCTCCATTTCCTACACTATTCTTAACCTCCCCCTGGCTATTTTGTGCCTACCATCTATGCTTCTTATTCCCTGTACCTTTTCCCCATTCTCCACCCTCCCTGTCCCCATCGATAATCCTCTATGTGATCTCCATTTCTGTGATTCTGTTCTTGTTCCAGTTGTTTGCTTAGTTTGTTTTTGTTTTTGTTTTTGTTTTTTAGGTTCAGTTGTTGATAGTTGTGAGTTTTACTCACATTTTACTGTTCATAGTTTTCGATCTTTTTCTTAGACAAGTCCCTTTAACATTTCAGATAATAAGGGCTTGGTAATGATGAACTCCTTTAACTTTACTTTGTCTGGGAAGAACCTTATCTTCCCTTCCATTCTAAATGATAGCCTTGCCGAATAGAGTAATCTTGGATGGAGATCTTTGTCTTTCATGACTTTGAATACTTCTTTCCAGCCTCTTCTTGCCTGTAAGATTTCTTTTGAGAAATCAGCTGATAGTTATAGGAGCTCCTTTGTAGGTAACTGCCTGCTTTTCTCTTGCTACTTTTAAGATCCTTTCCTTGTCTTTAATCTTGGGTAATGTAATGATGATGTGCCTTGGTGTGTGCTCCCTTTCGTCCAACTTCTTTGGGACTCTCTGAGCTTCCTGGACTTCCTGGCAGTCTATTTCCTTTGCCAGATTAGGGAAGTTCTCCATTATTTGTTCAAATAAGTTTTCAGTGTCTTACTCTTCCTCCTCTACTTCTGGCATCCCTATGATTTGGATGTTGGAACACTTAAAGTTGTCCCAGATATTCTCAGCCTCTCCTCATTTTTTTTGAGTTCTCGTTTCTTCATTCTGTTCTGGTTGAATGTTTATTTCTTCCTTCTGCTCCAAAGCATTGATTTGAGTCCCAGTTTCCTTCCCTTCACTATTGGTTCCCTGTATATTTTTCTTTATTTCACTTTGCATAGCTTTCACTTTTGCCTTTATTTTGCGACCATACTCAACCATTTCTCTGAGCATCCAGGTTACCAGTGTTTTGAACTCTGCATCTGTTACTTTAGTTATCTCTTCCTTGCTTAGTTCTGTTTTTGGAGCTTTGATTTGTTCTTTTTGTTTGTTTGTTTCTGTGCCTATTACATTGTGAAGGGCAGAGCCTTAGGTGTTCTCCAGGGTGTGGCAACCCATGTCACACTACCTTGTGGTGCTGTATGTGAGAGAGGGGTCAGAGAGGGAACTATGCCAGTTGCTTGGCTCTTGGCCAGCTTTTAGTCACTTCCCCTGCTACCCACAAGCAAATTGGGCCCTTCTGGCACTGATTCCCAGGTGCGTGGGTTTGTGTACATCCTAGGACCCTGCGAGTCTCTCAAACGAACTTTCCTGTGAGACTGGCAGTTTCTCCCACTGCCACAATCCCCACAGGATTTTATCGGTAGAGATTTTGAGGCTTTCTTTTCCCGTGCTGGAACTCTGGGTTGCATGGTCTCTCTCACTCCCCAGTTGTTCCTCCTGGTTTATCCGCAGGCAAATGTGGGACCGCCCCGTCTGTCTGCCACTGCCTTGCCCGCCCCAGTCTGCCAGCCGCAGCCCTGCCGCTCATCCTCTCTGTCCCAGCTGCTGGTCTCTGCCCCTCCTGCCAGCCTGAATGAATGTTTCTTCTTTAACTCCTTGGCTGTCGGACTTCCATACAGTTAGATTTTCTGGCAGTTCTGGTTATTTTTTGTTTTTAAATTTGTCATTGTTCTTCTTTTGGTTGTGCAAGGAGACAAAGTGTATCTACCTACACCCCTGCCTTGGCCAGAAATGTCTTTAAAGTTTTTCTAAGTTTCATTCCCTAATTCTAACCCTGTGAAGGTTAATGAGAGGGTCCAAAATAAATGGTAGAGCACTTGAAATGTCACTGGTTTAAAACATTTTTACTATTATTGCTTCATATTCATTCTGAAAAACCTACAGAGCTCTTCACTGAGGACACGGCAGAGAGCTGAAATGCTGACAGGATAGAAAAGAGCCAGTGAAATCTTTGAATTTATCTGTCTGTGTAGCACAAGAGCCAGTGACATGCTATAAACTAATTATAGGAAATATAGTACAGAAACAACTGGGTTTCATTGAACTGGGCTTTCAGGTAGCACCTGGCAGAAGTGCCTCACACATGGCATCATGGGGGACTTGTTGGTGCCAGTTTTCCTGGTCTAGTCGCTGGCTGTAAGTTTTCCACATGGACGGCTGCTACTGTTTTCCTCCCAGCGTTGGTGCCCCAGGGCTGTCCTACCATTCCTGGGAGTGGCTAGGGTCAACTGTTCATGGAATAATTGCCATCACTCCGTTCCGGTTTGTAAGGGTAATGTTCCAGGCGCTGTTGATTTCCTTCTTTGCAGCCTGTCGATGAGCCACATAAGTTGCACCAGGTGGATGGTATTATCTGGCTTCAGCTTCTTTCTCTTATGTGTGAATAACTATGTTAAAGGTAATACCATGTGCTTATTTGGGCAATTTTTAAACTACTTAAAACAATAAAGTTACTTGTCTAAGTAATATAATTATAACAAATTAAAAACCTAGTACCAAGCCCTGGCTGGGTGGCTTAGTTGGTTGGAGTGTTATCCCATACACCAAAAGTCTGTGAGTTCGATTCCTGGTCAGGGCATACAGCTAAGTTGCAATTTCAATCCTTGGTCAGGGAGTGTATAGGAGACAACTGATTGATGTTTCTCTCTCACATTGATGTTTCTATATCTCTCCCTTCCTCTCTCTCTAAAATCAATAAACATATTCTCAGATGAGGATTTAAAAAAATTAAAACCCTAGTGCCTAAATATGATAAAATATAATTTTTACTAGCCTTGACCTCACTTTGATTTCTGCTTAGGTTAACCCTGAGTCTAAAAAAAAGTTTAAAAAATATTCACTCAACAAATATGCTTTGAGGCATTGGGTTTGTAATATGAATGATACAAAGTTGGTCCATATCCACAGAGAGATGATAGCTGGTGGGAGGGAATACAGTCTTCTAATGGATTGAAAGCACCCCCCACCCCCCCAACCCCCCGGAATTGCAGTTCTTTTGGGATACATAAGGTACCTGGGGTCTGACTGTAGTTCCTGAAAGTTTCAGAGCAGGAAGTATACTAAAGCTCCTGTCAGTACAAGAGGAGTCAAAATTAAAAATGCACCTGGTGAAGCCAGGCTTTCAGTGTCCTGCTCCTAGTTCTCAGAAGAAAAGTGTTTGATCCTTCATTTCCTTGTGGTAAAGCAGAAGAGAGAAGGGAGAAATCTGGGGCTGTATCAAAAGTGTAAGTCCCATAATTATTTTTCCAGAGGGTTTTTGACCTAGTAGCTTCTAAGTCCCTTCAGCTTTCCCTCATCTTCCATAATACAGTGATTCTCTTACCTACATCTTCTGATTGCCTGTGATTTTAATAGTGTGACCTCTGACACAGTTTGCTTGCATTTTCAAATAAACATTTTTTATAAAATATGAAAAATTGTACATGTTCATTAAATTTGAGAAACATAGGTATGAGAAAAGAAGAAAAAAGCCTATAATCCCATATCCTAAACATATCCACCATTTATATTTTGGTGAACTGTCAGCCAGACTGTATTTTTCTTTACATGAGTTACATTTAAAAATATAAAACCATAACATATGTTATGCTCACTTGGGCTCCCTTTGTCTTTTGACTTAACATTATGTCTTAAGCATTTTCCATAGTATAGCATTCTTTTCAGAATCCTTGTTTTAATTATGTCACAATATTCCATTGGGTGGTATCACCTTATTTTATTGAACCATGTTCTCTCATACATAGACTTCCAGTTTTTCACTATTATAAACAACGCTAAGATGAATGTTGCTGTGCAGGTTATTTAATCTATTTAATCTGAAGCTAAGAAGATACCAGTTTATATCAAAACTAATTCATCAAATACTTTTGAATAAGACACAGGGCTTTGAAATGGAACTCTAAAGGTGCTAACGCTCCTGAAACTCCCCAAACACCCACTCTCAGCTCCTTGCTGGCCCCCCACTCTCCATCAGGGGGAGGGGAGCGAGTCTTGCTGCTCCTGCAGATTTCTCCTCCCTCCCACAGCTATGTCATTTCCCCGCCCAGCCTTGCCTGAATCGAGTTCTCATCAGTCAGGTTTTTGAATAACCAAAATGTCATTCTGGAAACTTCGGTCAGCTCATGTGTTGCTGCCTTTAAGTAAAACATAGACTTTGGAAACTGTCTGATAAATTTACCTCCAGCTTCTTAGAAACGATTTAGGTCCGGATTGTCTGATTAGGTTGGTACCAGGGACATTGTAATTTGGCGATAGCTGGGTACATTGTGTCAGGAGAGGGGGCCAGGCCCTCTCTGTGGCAGATGTGTGGAGGTGTGGAGTGAGGCGATCAGCAGGACAGTAAGCATAGAAGTGGCTTGGACGTGGGGGAAACGGAGTCTGGGAGGTCAGTGAGGGAAGGCCCTGTAATGACCCATCTGAAGGCAGCATGCATCATGACTGCAAAGAAGATTTAGACATGCTTATGTGATTGATTGGATGTCTAGGCGAGGACATGAATTGGAAAGGCAGTCTCATGCAGCATATTAGATCTATTTTGGTTGATATAGCCTAAGATGAACAATTAGAACATTAAGAATTTTATGGGCCAATTATCTGCTTTTGAGCTAATGTAACGGCACATAATTCATATGCCATATTGAAATGGGAAGTAAGATGTGCCTGATTGCTTTAGATAATCTTGTCATTCAATTATGATATATAAGTTTTGAGCCTGAGAGTGTATGTAACAGCCAAGACCAATGAGCAAGAGGACATGAAACATCACTGCCATTCCACTCACTTGAGAACATCCAGGTGGAGGTAGAGCTCCATGGCATCTGAGGAGTCCAGTAATTCATTTACAGCAGACAGGGCCCAGGGTCAGAAGGAGTGCACTCGAAGGAGAGATCGGTGAGAGTCTGGGTTAGGGAACCCAGGACATCCCTCTCTTGTCACTGTTACTTCTGCAGCTGCTTCCTGATTCTTTTCTTCACACTGGCTTTTTCTCCTACTCTCTCCACTTGGCTGAAAACAGCTGTCCTCAGAGCCCCTGGGTATTTGTGTCTCCTCTGTTCAAGGGGCCGGCCCAGGCTGAAACTGGACCCTCTTGGCCCCAATTCCAAATTTCCGACTCGGACCCCACTTCAGGAGGGTGAATCACAGAGGACAGGTATGCCTGAAAGGCCTAGCTTGGCAAGGGGTATTTTTCAGAGAAGAGAGATTGTTGAGAGCTGGGTGAGCAGCCTAAAAAGTGCCTTCCCTGGTCTACTTTTTAGGAGTCTAAGGGTTGGGAAGGATGTTGAGTATGTGTCCCCCTGTGCAGAGTTTGTATGGGGATGGACGCTGCAGTTAGGTTCACTGGCAGGTTGTTGTTATTTTCTAAAGTCTCTTTCAGACAACTCCAAGGGTAGAAAAAAGCCAAAATTTCCTCCAGCTTAATTAGATTAACGTTAGTAATAAAGAGACAGCTTTACTCCTCGGCTGTATTATT
Organism: Mormoops blainvillei; assembly: GCA_004026545.1. Classification (NCBI taxonomy): domain Eukaryota; kingdom Metazoa; phylum Chordata; class Mammalia; order Chiroptera; family Mormoopidae; genus Mormoops; species Mormoops blainvillei. The sequence goes on from PVJD01000752.1 coordinate 295,890, forward strand.
GAAAGGAATCTACATTGGCTTTCCTTCTCCTGAGCAGGTCAATGTTAATTAGCAGCATGTTTTTATTCATAAAGAAAATGTAGTATATCTTTAATCCAGATGAAAAATGAATATACATCTAAATGACAAAGTAACGTTTTATTAATTTCTCCCAACCAGCTAAGCTTCTTATCTGCGTGATTTTCATCTTGTTGCACAGAAGCCCTCTTTGCTTCTCAGACACGCTCTTCCAGCACTCAGAGGTAATCTGTAACAGCTGGTGCGGCTGCTGGTGTCCCAGAGTTGTGGGCCTGCATCACTCTTCTCACTCCCAAGTGCCGATGGCAAGATTGGCCCCGTTATTGATGATGGCAGTGTTGGCCTTTGGTGTCTGATGGATGGAGTCTTGGCCCAAGTTTATGGATTATATTTTTTAATGGGGCACAGTCAAAATTCAAAGAACCTGGCTAGGTCCTTGGTTTGACATTCCCTGTGTGAATAGACCCTGTCACCAAGATCAGAGGGGTCTACTTTTAGAGCAGATAGAAGAAACCTCTCGGAGGCAGAGGAAATAAATCAAGTTTTATCCCTGTATTCACTTACTCCACTCATTTATGAGTTCATATTTTGAACACGACATTGTCCAACTGTTGTGCATTAATGATACAGTTATCTGGACCTACCCCCAAGGAGCTTTCCAACCGGTGATAAGCAGTTTCCATCAACATGAGTGCTTCAATAGGGAGTAGAAATATTAGGAGAGAACTTAGGAAATGTACTGACCTGTACCTCTGGGCAGCAGAAATGGCACCAGGGGGAGGCGGTAAGTAAGGGGAGATAGGAAGGATGAGCAGGTGCCACCTGGTAAGGAGGATGTGGGCATGGAAATATTATTCTAGGTACAGGGCACATCTACTTTGGAGACAGGAGAGCAGGGTGTATTAGAGAATCTAGGGAAGCCCAGGAGCACAGGCCTGGGGGTGGCCCGGGGCTGGAACAGGAGCCATACTGTGCAGGCCTCATAAACATCTGAGGTGCTGGACTTCTGGCCAAAGGGCACGGGAGCCGCTGAAGAGCTTGAAGCAGTGGAGGAAGATGAAGGCTCTTCTCCCTTCATGCCTCCACTCCTCCCGCGGAGTCAATGATGTTTTCATTAAATGTCACGAGTCCAGTTTTGTAAATGTTTCCAGGCCTACACTTATTTTGTCCACATATGTGAATTAGAAGTGAATGAATATGAAGGAAATTCATGTGTTTGGTCCTGTCTCTAGGGTCAGCCAAGGCCGTTTCGCAGCTCCCTCTCTTCATATACCCAGTTCCTGCAAACTCTTGTGACTGAAGTCCTAGACTCTCATCCAACATGACCACTTTCCTTGGCACAGGAGTGACTTCTGTAGGAGCCCATGGCATATTTTCTTTTTGTCTTTGCTTGCCTGGTGTGAACTGACTTATTCTCCCTGTGAGGCATACAGGAACCTGTGTCATTCTGCAAAGTCTGTAAAAAGTGTGCGTGTGGGAACCCAAGTCACAGCTGTTACAGTGAAGCTGTGCAAGGATCCCCACAGGGCTCAATCTGCTGGAGGTGTACTTGGGTACAGGGAGGCTATTTTCATCCCCTCGGTATTGCTTCATCCTGTGCTTCCACTCAGGTGGCCTTCTTGTCTCATCCCACCATCTGCGTCAACAACTGGCGGCAACAGGGAGTGAGTGAGACAATTGAGGAAGATTCCAGTTTTGACAATAAGATCAGTTTATGAAAGTACAGGAGGACAAAGTTAAGTTTCATTCAATTCAAAGTTGTATTTCTGACTTTGATTTCTGAAGACCTACCTGAAGGTGTTGACGGTGATTTAGCCAAGAATATGGGCTTCAGAATGGAGGCAATCTGGGCTGGAATGCTGGATCTGCCACTTTGTCACCATACTGACATTAGGACCCCTTGGGCGAGCAGCCCTGCAGAGATGACAGCAGTTCATAAAGCTGGAGAGGAAGGGGTCAACATAGGAACAATCTTTAGTGTGCCAGTCGTTGAAGGACAGCTGTGACCTATACTTCCAAATGAATCTTCAGCATTACTACCATAGCTGAGGTAGAAGATAGTGGTCTTAATTTCAAAACTTGTTTTGAGAAGACTGGGTACTATAGACAGGAGCAAAGGGCCCAGCACAAAGCAATGCTTCTGGCTGCTTCAGCTACAACAGGTATCAGGGCCACCTCCAAGTGGCCTTTGACATACAGGTATGGATGTGAAGAAGCTATGGCAGCCACAACCTCATGACTTCCCCACATGCTGAAAGAGGAATGAGTGGCATATTGTACAATAGCTGGGAGTCTATTGCTGCTGTTCCAGCTCAAGGATCTTCCTCTAGAGGAATGGGTTCACAGGGCTCAGGAAAAGGTCAGTAAGGAAAACAACCAGGAAAAAAAAAATCCGTGTTTGTTTTGGCAAACATTCATGAGCAGAGTTTGAGAGATGACATTCAGGACAAAGACGTGGAGCTCCTGAAGTTTTACCCCATGGTCTTTGCTAAAGTCTCCAGCTGTTGGGACCAGGCTGGTATGAGACAAACAGACTAAATTTGCCAACTCACCTAGCTGTCCTTGAGGCTAGAGTCTAGACAGAGGTCACTTAAGCCTGCTGACCATGTGTTCCCTTGTAATCCTGTGGTGAAGGCAGGTAATGAGGCCAGCTTCACAGCTTGCAAAATCCATCACCATCTGCATTCATTCATCAACAAATACTTGATGCTCACAATGTACCCAGCACTGGGCCAGTGGGCTGGTAGAATCTGTGGCTACAGAGATGAAAGTCTGATGTTTTTCTTTCAGAGTCATGGTCAGGTGGGGGATCCACTTAAGTGGACTTTACAATACAGTGTGATGAGGACTAGGCAAGACCCCAGGAAAGTGTGGGGGAAAGGGTACCTGGCTCAGCTCGGCCAGGAGGCAACGCTCAAGCTGTGGCTTTAAGGACTATTATTAGGTAAAAGGTGTGGTACCCCAGAAAAAAGATTTGTGGGAGTCCTAATCCCCAGAACCTCAGAATGTGACCTTTTTTGGAGTTAGTGTCTTTTTAGAGGTAATCATGTTAAAAGGAGGTAATTAGGGTTGGCTACAATGTAGTATCTGTCCTGATGCGGGGAGGGCTGGGGAGCTGAACTGTCTGGGGAACTAATTGGATGCTGATGGGCTTCACTGAGGCACAGAAGGTGAAAGAGGAGCAGTTGCCTGTGGGGGAAGATTGTGCTGTTCTGGGCCTGCCAAGTTTGACGAGTCGGTGAAACATCTCAAAGAGAAATCCTGCGTGACCCTGGCTAAATGTGAGGAACTTAGGGGATGCGTTCCAGGCCATTACCTTTTGTGGACACAGTCACCTGTGAAAAGTGTAGGGAGGAAGACAGGGCCAAGGGTGGCCTAGGGGTCCCACTGGGACACTCTCCACCCCCTACTGTGCCCAAAGGGGCCATGTGGCATCCTGAAGAGGTCCCACTCCTTCCTCCCTTCTCTATGGCTGAGGCCCTGACTGGGATCTGGGTTCACACTGGATGGACCACAACTGGTTACTCAATCCTGCTGACCCAGGGCTAAGCTAAGAGGCAGATACGTTGGTCAGGGTGTAGCCTTTGGGGAGCCCATCTTAGAGATCTGAGTTCCTCTGCTAGTCTGAGCCTAACAGCTCCTAATCCAAATGCCCCATTTTCCTGGTCTCACTGATCTACACTGCACTTCATCACGGTCATTATGAGATGTCAGCTGGTGCCGGTGTAATGAACCCTGGGCCTTGAATGTGTAGCCCTCATACGTGGTCTGACTCATCCACAGGTGAGTTGTGCAGGCAGCTTTATTCTGCTTGTTTTTCCTATGCCTCGGCTACCTCACCTGAGTGCAGCCAGGGTCTCCATCAAGTCATATTGTGGAGGGTTAAACTGAGATGATACAGTAAAATGCTTTGAGCTCTCTGAAGGAGAAGTACTTTGTAACTATACATTTTATTATATTATCAGTGTTGTTAATAATATCTTCCCTGCTGGAAAGACCATTGTATTGTTTTAAATTCTCTGTTGGGAGGTCATGCTCACTATTTGATTTCTCTGCATTCATATCTCACCTTTTTCCAAACTGGCTTTGTTTTTAAGACTCACTTTCAGGCCCAGATTACCTTAAGACTAGTTTTCCATTGGTGTTTTTCTAACCCCTTCTGTTCAAGTGACTCTTATAGCTCGGATATGCTTCGATTAACAAACATACTCCCTTTCTCCCAGCCTGAGCTGAGGGTCCGGCCTGTCTCCCAGAAGCTGCTGTCTACATTCAGGAAAGATACGCTCATTTCCATGTCTTATAACTAGGTGCATTATCTTAAACTCAGCTCAAGATCTGTAAGCCAGCCATTCACAGTGAGAGGCAGGACTTGGATTTTTCTTTAGGATATGCTCAGAAGGATAAAGGGGAAGGCTTTATTACTATTAATATCAACTAACATTTATCAGGTACCTAACAGAGCACAAGGCTCCATACAGCATAGAGAGTGGCTATATTATTGGCCAAATAAGAGGGAAACTCATCATGAGGATTCTAATCATCAATAACCCTTAATTTTGGATGTCTTGACTCCCCAACCTGGCTGTGTGTCAGGTCCCAACCTGGAAGTACAGAATCTGCAGAGTGAGGTCCAGGAATCCCTATTTTTAAGACACTCCCAGGGAGATTCAGGTGCCTGTTTAAGTTTGAGGACTGCTGCAATGCTCTGAGAGGCACCTTGACTGATAGTGCTGCCATGGATCGCAGGGACTGGCTCGCCTACACCCATCTTCATCCATGTTCACTCTTATTTATTCATTCCACAAATATTGTATTGACAACTGGCTCCAGGCCAAGTGCTGTGCATTGTGCTTGAAGCCCTGGCCAACACACTGACGAGCAGGAAGAACACAGTCCATGCTCCCAGGGACTCAGCATCCCCTGCTGTGACCTCACTGGTCCTGGCCAGATGACAGAAGGTCTGAAGTTCTGCAGAAGGGAGGTCAGAGTCTTTGTGGTGGGAGCATGGGGACTATAGAACTGGGGGAAAACCCATACAACTCCTCCCTTTTTTTGCCTTTCAGCCACAAATGTTTATGGAGGCAACATTTAGAATGTATAGACAGGATGCTCTGGACCCAAGTGCCATACATAGGCACTGTGGTGCCAGGCCAGCTCCTTCCGTAACGTGGGGCCTGCTATTGTGGAGAGGGTGGTATGTGCAGTGTGAAATCAGGGCCTGGACACAGTTAGAGCTTGATGAGCTAACAAAACAAGGCTCCCCCTTCTCACAGTGCTCACATTCTGGTGCGAAGAGGCAACTTAAGTAAAAAATGAAGACAAAATAAGTTTGGACGGTGATACTGCCAGGAAAAGCTAGAAAAATTTCAGATTTAGCCTGAAAGTGGTCACACTGGGTCTTGAAAAGCCAGCACAGTTTTAAAGTAGACTCTTCCTTCCCATCACTTTGAAAACACTGCCTAATCTCATTCCCTAGCGCTCCCTGGGACAGGGCATTAGGCACAAGGCTTTCCTATTCTGCCCCCTCCTGCCTTGAGGCTTGCTGGTGGCCGTCAGGCAGCAGTGGCTTTGTGGGCAAGCTCCCCAGACCTTTTCAAGCCTCCGTACACCCTGGTAACCGATTCTGTCATCCTCTCTGAGTTGTGCTGTTATATAAGGCTAGGCGTCTTAAGCCTCTGTTTCTTCACTGTCTCCGGTTTGCCTGGATTCCTGTGTCTAGGGAAGCCGCTCATTTATTTACAACTTCTTGGGGCAAGGTGAGGTAGTTCACCTTGACTGAACTGCCTCCACAATCAGTGAAGCTCGATTGTGGAGGTACGTGACTTTCCTGTGTGACTCACATGATCCTCGGCAGGGGCTTGGGCTGGGATGCAGGGCTTCCGGCCCATGTTATGTTATAGCACTTCTGTGGGAAGGGAAGGGAGGGCGCATTCTTTCTTGATTTTTCCCAGGGCATTCGAGTGAACCGCTGTGGTTTGTGTTTGCTGGCTTACTGAGGATGCTCCTTCCGCATTCCGAGTATACTTTAAGATAATCTGGCAAACATTTGTAAAATACAGATTAGAAAAAGTTGCGAAAGGAGGAAGACAAACAAGAGTAGAGACAAAATAGCATAGATATTAGGCCAATTCAAAATGCAGACTATAAAATCTTTTACTTGTTTATGGGTGAATAATAACTTTGCTTCTCTCATAAGCAACATCAAGGACAGGGCTGCCCCTGCCTGCCACAGGGCCAATGTCAGTCTCCACCGCTGACAGATTCATGAGTGGCAGAAGTGCACTAGATCCCAGCCTCAACGTGCTGGGTGCGGGTCCTCTTCAAACACACATACCCCTGGGAACAGTGCAGACAGGGTGAGCAGGGGTTCCTGGGGCAAGGCTTCCAGCAGCAACAGGACTGAAGCAGAGAAAAGACTGTGTGCTTTGGGCTGAGGAGCATCTCAGTTTTAATCCCACTGCTCTGCATATCAACTGTGTGATGTCAAGCAGGTTTCTTAACCTTTCTGAGCCTTGGTTTCTGCATCATAAAATGAGACAAATAAAGCTTACCTTGTGACTGAGTGATCTATATAGACTCAAAATGTACGCCGTGAGTGTGGCTGTTAACATCGCCACCGCAAAGATGAGCATGTTAATTGACCATTGGCTAATAGTTATTGAAAACTGACTTTCTAAATAGCTATGCTGCCTTATTTATCCCCACCACAACCCCGGAAGGAAGGCACTATCACTCTTATTTTAAGGTAAGGGACTATAAATTCAGAGAAGTTAAGAAATTTGCCCTGTATACCGAGCCTCCATCTACCTTGCCTTTAAGAGGCTAGAAATAAAAAGTGCTTCAGCTCTGACGGGGTGGCTCAGTTTGTTAGAGCATCCTCCCATACATCAAAGGGTTGCGGGTTTGAGCCCTGATCAGGGCACATGCCTGGGTTGTGAGTTTGGTTCCCCAGCCACGGCGCATGAGGAAGGCAAGCAGTCAATGTTTCTCACATTGATGTTTCTCTCTCTGTCTCTCCCTACCTCTCTCTCTGCAATCAGTGAACATGTCCTCTGGTAAGGGTTTGTTTTTTTGTTGTTTTTTTTTTTGGTTTTTTTGTAAGTGCTTCAAAAAGGAGCTTCAGTCCTGCTCAGGAAGTACTATAGTAATACTCATTGCAAAAATAATAGGTAACTCTTATTGGACACCTTTTTGTGTTAGACATTGTGCTTATGCATTTTACATGAGTTATCCTACTTGATCTTTAAAATTCTCTAGAATAGGTATTATCATTAAGTTGGTTTTATCAGTGACCGCACTGAAGCTTAGAGAGGTTACCTTTAGCAAGCTGAGGATCCAGAATTCCTGAGACAAGCAAAGGAGACCTTGTTCATTTGTTTTTTTCAACAACTAGCCATTGAATAGCTGCCATGCCCCAGGCACTGCTCTGGGCCCTGAGGATTCCATGTTGTACAGGGTGGCTGCCCTCAAGGGGCCTGGGAATTTCGTGAGGTAAATGGATAGTCACATCCAGCAGGATGGGGCTTGGACCTTGATCTCTCATCTCTTATTCTGGGTTTCTTTTCCTATACTACATTAAGGGGGGCTGCAAGTTAGCACCCAGGCCGCTGGGCCATTCTAATTTTTGTAAAAGCCAGATGGAATTTCACCAGAACCAATGACCTCATTTTCTTGATTGGTGTTTTTGTTTGTTTTTGCCATAGAACTCTTCCTCTAAATGGAGAGTTCCATATGAGCCCAACTTTTAAACAGAACAAAGTTGGAACTTTCAGGTTGAATGTGGAGGATGGGTCTCCCCTCTCTTCCCCAATGCCACTGGGGGCATCTCCCCAGACTGAGGAGAACCCACTTTGAAACTACTGGTCTAGATCATCACACTTGGAGGCTTAGGATTGGAAACAAAACTGAGACATTTTCATTCAAGGAGACGGTCCAGTCACAAGAAAATTTGTTCTTTTTGATTCTCTTTCTTTCTCCCTTTGGTTTCACCCTCTTTTACATTATTATTGCTCACTAGTATCTCTACATGAAGGTTGACAGAGAAGGTCAACGTTATTAGTTAACAACTAGGAAAAGCTTATTTGGGAGAAGGCTAGAAACGGAAAGCAGACATGGGAATTTTTTTGTTGATTTAGTTAATCTGGGCTCTGCCAACTCTGTAACTAGAGAGAACTAGGAACTGTTGTGTGGTTGAGGGCATGTTTTCCCATTTGGGCCTTTTTGTTGTTGTTATTCTGTTATTTTCCCTATTTGTTTTTAGTGTTTTTAGTTTTATGCTCCCTTATTTTAAGATCTTGGTACTTGAAAACCACAGAACTAGAAGGAGAAAGAACTTATTCCTCCCCTTGCTGTATAAGCATTAGCAGTTATCCATGTAACTGTGTGTGCACATTGTCACATAAATACATATATGCATATATACAGATGAGAGAGAGAGTGTGTGAGGGAGAGAAAACATTTTTCCTATACCCTCTTAGGTTCAGTTTTTGGAGGTCTGCAAATTAAACTGACAAAAGGCAGATTAGTAAGAGAGAAGACAGATTTTTATTCATGCAAGTATGTACATGGGGGTTCACAGAAATATGTGACTCAAAGAGGTGGTTAGAATATGGGGTTTATTTACTGTCTTAATAGGAGAAGGTAAGAGGAAGTAGGGTACTTATAGAAAACAAATGACTTCTTAATAGGGGAAGCGGAGGGGAACAAAGGACACTTATGGGAAAAGAAGTGACTTTTTGAAAAGATAAGTGGGCTCTTAGGAGAATAGATGGGGGATATAATAGTTTCTTTTTGATCATGCCTGTTTGGGTGTGGTGGTAATAGTCATTCTTCCCTGTTTGCTTCTGGGAATGGGATTTATGACCATTGAGTTCTTTTGGGAGGCTCTGCGTTTGGGCAGATAAAAGGATTTCAAGAACTCAAATGCCTTCACCTCAAAAATAATTTTTACGTTACAGTGTTGTATTGTGGACCCCCTTATGGCACATGTACGTCCATAATCCATGCCTGTGTCCCATTCGGCACAGAGTTAACAAATGGTGAGAGGGATCTGCAAATGGTGATGCCGTTTTTTCTCTTGGTTAGGGAGTTAAGCCCGCTCTGAGCAGAGGTTGTTTATCTCCATAAGTATGGGATTCACATGCTTCTATGTGCATGGGAGAGCTGAAAAATGCATACTTCTCCCATTTGTATCACCTTTTTCTGTTTGTTGCATACTTGATTACTTGCTAGATGGCAGACATGGTGCCAACAACTGGGAATATAAGAAGGAAAAAAATCCCCAGTTTTAAGGTGCTCACAGTATAGTGGGGGTGGTGATAGTCATGAAATTCATAATTAAATACTGTGTGATAAATACTGGGATAGAGAAGAGCCCATAGTGCTATGGGAACGAATGGAGGTAATTCCCAGTTCTTCCAGGGCAGGGTAGAGCATGAGAGAAGGCTTCATGGGGGAGATGGTTTTTAAAATGAGTTTAGAAGAATGGTTGAAAGATCACTCAGGGGTACAGGGATGTTGCAGGCAGAGGGAATGTATACCAAGACATGGGGGCAGGCAAGCCTGCGATGTGTTTGGAGATTGCTGTTGATGCCATGATTAGAGCATAGGTATGTTCCTGGGGTTGGGGTTAAGGGAAATGCAGATGATGACCCTAGGGTGCTGCCATGGGCAGGCTAGGAAGGGCCCTAGAGCACGCTAGCAAGAGAGTGGTGGGCAAGTTAGGGGGAGAGAGAGCAGTGTAGGCAAGGGGCTCAACTGCAGAAATGGAAATAGTTGTGAAACAGATTAAGATGAATCCTGTCAATATCCTCCATCTGCATAGAGGTGCCTTCGCCGTTCATCTAGCTGCCCGAAGGGGAGAGCTAAAAGTTCAACGGCCTCCCGCAGCAAGTCGGAAAAAGTTAAGCGTGCTCTGAAATATCTTTTTTGGCTTCTAGCTTTGATTATTGTTACAGAATATGCATAGCCAGGAAGGAATTATACATATGTATTTCCCAGTGGCTATTGCTAAACTAAAGGGAAAAGAACATTTGCATTTCTTAAAGAATTGATTGAGATTCGAAAGCCACACTAGAAAGTTAATAGTAAAATTGCACAGCTTGAAAGACTTTGCTTTTTGGCATGAAGAGTACAGACCAGATTGACTCTAACTGTGACACAGTTATTAATTAAGTGTTTATAATGAGCCATTATAAGGCCTTTTTGGTCCTTGGGGGAGGAGACATGAAGGAGATGTCTGTGATTCTAGCAGAAATTAGTGTACACTTTCAATGTGTGTTTAGAACGAATCAAATAGGAAGAAGCATTTTGTGAGGTGAAACTTGTCACACAGATTAAAACTAAATACAACAGGGGAAAACTTGGGAAATATGCATAAGTGTTTTTCAATCTTAAGCATTTGCTACTATAAACCAGCCTTAATACCAAAGAGGCTCTGGTACCAATTTCAATGTATATGTATGTGGTAGCTTCCCCACACCAACAAGCAGTCCTTAGACACTAGCATGGGGTCTGAGAATTCAGGTTAATTCTGACACTGTCTACCCAGAGATAGAATCAGGTTCCACAGATAAAGGGCTCAGTCCCACTAGACAGCCCACCACTTCAGAGGCCGGGTGCCAGGCTGTTACCTGTACTTCTGACCAACTGGCTATAAATCAGAGGTTCCTGTAACTCTCTCCTTGGGTTTGATTAATTTGCGAGAATGGCTCACAGAACTCAGGAAAACCCATTTACTCACTAGATTACTGATTTATTACAAAGGATATTAAAGGATATAAATTAACAGCCAGTTGAAGAAATGCATAGGGCAGGGTCCCAAACAAAGGAGCTTCTGTTCTCATGGAGCTTGAGGCATGGCAAGGTGGCTCTCAGAAAAAGGGCCAATGAATTGCCTTTTTTTGAGTTTCTATTAAAGTTTCATTACATGGTCATGACTGACTAAGTCATTGGCTATTGGTGATAGAGCCAATGGCAAACTCACCCCCAGAAATCAGGGGGTGGGACTGAAAGTTCCAATCCTGTAAACACAATGTTGGTTACTGTTGACAGTCAGCTCCTATGCTTGGGTCAGGGCCAAATGTCATCTTATTAACATAATAAAAGACACCATTGTTGCTCTCATCGCTTAGGGATTTCTAAAGGATTTCTTCAGAGCTGTGAGATGAAAATCAAATGTTATTTCTTATTATTAATCACAATATCACAAATACTGATTAGGAAATGAGATAACAGCTTTCAAGTTAATTAACTCACATTGATTTTGATTTAGTAAGCATCATGTTAAGTAAATACCAAATATTCCCTTAAAGCAATATTACTAGAAATTAACTGTCATGGAATAGATGAATCTCTATTTCTTACGGAATCATTAAGCTCAATCAGTGTTCTGATCCTGAATCCACAATGACAGGACAGGACAGTTAGACAAGAATTTGGCTAAAACCATGTTACTAATAACAGGGGTGAAATATAAAACTGTAGCTAATCCCCCTTGCTTTATATCTCCAAGCAAATGGTTCCAAGCTCTACTACTGCTAGGGTTTGTAAATATGTCTTGTAAACTGGGCTGTGACTCTGAGAGGAAGGATTGGGGTCAATATCTTTGCTTTCTTTTGTATTTGGTATTTATGTCTAACTATTTAGGAATCTTCATAGTGTTGGCTCAGTTCTTGTCAACTAATATTTGGCTACCTTTCTGAAGATGTGAAGTTAAAAACAAAAACAAAGTCATTGTTAAGGGAAGCCGCTTAAACTGAGTAGACTAACTGAGGTTTGTAACCATTACGCTGGTGCCCCTTTCAGACACAGCAAGAAAAACACTGTCTTCTAGAATACTCCCCAAACAACACTACCAGAGTGAATTCTAATCTTGTGCAGCCAAACGGCACTAATAACCGGGGAAATTGTGCAGACTGTGGCTACAGTTCTTTTACATTCCCCCACCTTTTCCCCCAGAAGCAACCTGCCTATCTCTGGAGGGTCTCAGGGTTTGGAGCATTTTTACTTGCTCTAAGTTGCCTTTTCTTTGCCTCCAAAGCAGGGATAAATTAGGACTTGACAGCCACTGGGAAGTGAACACATACAAGTAAGATCATGCAATGTTTGTTTTTCTCTGACTTCTTTTGCTTAGTATCATGCCCTCAAGGTCTAGCCACATTGTTGAAAATGGCTGGATTTCATTCTTTTTTATGACTGAATAAGATTCCATTATTTTATACATATAATGATAAATATATACATGGGGGTGGGCAAAAGTAGGTCTACAGTCATGGGTACATGGAACACAGAGTTTATTCTTGCATTGTTATTTATTAATTATTGTATTTTTCAATATGAACCACTGTAAGCCTACTTTTGCCCAACCCCGTCTATGATATATATGATATATATTTTATTCATTCATCCATTGATGGACACTTACATTGTTTCCGTCTTGGCTATTGTAAATAAGGCTGCTATGAATGTGGGGCTTTTCAAGTCAGCATTTTCATTTTCTTTGCAAATTTTACTGCTATTGATAATTATTTTGTTGTCCTATGTATAATTTGTGAGTTTGATGCTTAGCTGATTTATTTTCTAATATATAGAAGTTTTGAAAGAATGTATGTTTTATTTTGTGGTGTATAAAGTGATTATTTTATTTATGGGATTTAGCTTGTTAATTGTATTATTCAAGTGATTTCCAGTTTTATTTTTGTCTACATGACTTGTCAACCTCTGAGAGAAATAGACTGAGTCCTCCCACTATGGTTATAATTTTACTCTATATGTTTTTGTTTTTCACGCATATATGTAGATATTTTGGAGAAAAGTTGGCAGAATTGTGATAGGCTCTTATTAACCAAATGCTAACATTAAAAACTCTGTTTAGTGAGGTATTTCATAATAACTCCACAGTAATTGCTATTTTACCTAGAAACAATTGCTACTAAATAATGCCAATTCTTTAGATTTAAATAAATCATGCGTCATATTGTTTAATAACCCTATCTCTACCTTAGCATTCCACCTTAATTGTCATTATGAATAATTGTCATTATTGTCAATTCATAATTGTCATTATGAATAATTTGAGTTTTGTCTTTTTATCTCTACCTAGATTATACATTCTTGGAGAGAGCAACTTTGAAATTCTTTTAAAAATTAGTTAGATCTAAAGACCCAGAACACTGTGCTGAATATATATTTTACACACACGTGCACACAAAAGGTCTGTCCAGAAGGTATCCAACCATGTAATATGAAAAATAGAGACATTTATTGTGGAAGATACAAGATACAATAAACATTGTCCATAGGACAATGCTACCTTAGTCCCCTTCAAAGTAGGCACCTTAGGACATCACACAGTTCTCCCAATTGTCTTAAGCTGCCTGTAGTATTTCCCTGAATCTCATCCAGATTTTCCTGAAATCTCTTCCCTTTCAAAGGTGATTTTAGTTTTGGAAAAAGCCAGAAGTCACAGGGCACCAAATCTGGTCTATAAGGGGGGTGAGTCACCTGGGTGGTTTGACATTTTGCCAAAGAAGAGCATGAGATATGATGCATGAGTGGGCATATTATCGTGATAAAGATGCCAGTCATGAGTTGTCCATAGCTGTGACCTTCTGAATCATCTGAATAGTTTCCACTGAGGAATGTTCAAACTTGATGCAAAATTTGACGCAGATTCGTTGCTCTACTTGCTCAGTCATTTTGAATGCGAGGACCACACTGTACACATGCTCACTCAGTGGCATCTGCTGACCTATTGACTAGTGCAATGAGGTCTATGTTGTTCACACATGTGCATTCCAGTCCACTCTCCTTGGCTGCCAGGTTACAACGATACTGCGCAAACCATTCTCATTCTGTTAACAATGGCTGGACTTTTTCTGGACAGACTATATATATCTTTACTTTCTCTTGTAACCAGTCCTTAAAGAGCTGATGAAAATGTGATTTTCTCCATTCCTCCCACCCTTCATTCCTTCCTTCCTCTTTTTTTTAAATTGGGGTTGTGTTGGAAAAATAACCCAACTTATTAAAGGATAGTGATGGAAAGCCAGATAAAGAGGGAGAGATCTGAGAGGGTCTGAAGCACAAGAGCTTCTGTCCCTTTGGAGTTGGAGTGTGTCACCTTTCAGGCATGTGGTATTCACCAACCTTGAAGCTCTGCGAACCCCATACTCACAGAATTTTATGGAGGTTCCCTCACGTAGGCATGATCAGTTGTTAACTCTGTTTCCAACCTCTCCTCTCTGGAGAATAGAAGTGAGGCTGAAAGTTTCAAGCTTCTAATCACAGCTTGGTCTTTCTGGTGATGAGCCCCCCACCCAGGAACCACCCAGAGTTGCCTCATTAGAACAAGAGATGTGCCTAGTGCTCTTTCTTATCACTTAGGAATTTACAAGGTTTCAGGAGACCTGTGTGAGAAACAGGGTCAAAGACCAAATATATATACATATCTATTTCTTATTACAAATCACAGTATTACTGGTGTATAATTAATATGATAGTTTTATGTAGTTCAGCATATCTTTTTAATTATCATTGACTTGGGGGCTACAGTTTTAGGCTCTCAGCTAATTTTTATATTCTATTATTCCTACTTAAGAATTTTAATACATTTATATTAGCTCAAATAAAATTATATATTCTTATTATTATGTGTAAACAATGAAGAGCTAAAATGTACTATAGCATTCATTATAAGCATTTCCCCAAATAATATTCAGTAACTATTTTACTGAAATTACAGTGTGACACTTCATGGCAATTCTTGTATAAAAACTACCTTGTATTTCTCAAATTAAGGTAAATTTATATTATTATGGGAGTAAAAAGAATAAGCATTATGAAATAGAAACTTGTGTAGGATTTTAACCTGACTTCCTTTTTTGCCTCCCCAAAGTACTATTTTCATCACATTCTTTCCTATTGGAGAATCTATAAGCAGGGTAGAACTCAATTTTTTAAGGGCCAAAGGGCTATATAATTTTGTTATTTCTTATTAAGAAAAAGAATATAAAATAAAAAATACAGAGTTACATATAGAATTTATTCCAAGAAATTACAGCAAAGTACAGATTTAATTAAAAAAATTTTAATCTCCACCTGAGGATATGTTTTTATTATTGATTTTAGAGAGAGAGAGAAAAACATCGATCAGCTGCCTGCTGTACATGCCCTGACTGGGGATCAAACCTACAATGGTCCTGGTACATGGGACGACACTTCAACCAACTGGGCCACCAGGCCAGGGCACAAAGTGCAGATTTTAAAAGAGCTGATAAAAAACAAATGTCACAAAATTAAATTGCTATAGATTTTTTTCCTCTACATTTTTGGCTGTAAATTCTTTACCATCTGTCCCTGTGACAATTTTATAACATTTTCTATAGCATAAATGGAAGAAGAGTTCAGTCTCTTCTTTGTCATGGTTGATTACAATGTGTTGTTATTATTACCGATAGTTTGGAAAAGTTTTTCAGCTCCACTTGTTATTGTCATATCGTGAATTTTTAGAACTGTTGGCAAATACAGGAAGCTTCTATCCATTTTCTTTCTATGAGCTATCACAAATGTGCTTGTTCTTTGTAATCATTCTTTACTCTCTGCACCATAAGTTCAGAGAGTTCATATATTATTTTAAGAAAGTTAGATATGCTTGAAATAGGGGTACTATTCAGAGCATGGGCAGTGGTGTTGATGCCACTTGTTTTGATCTACACTACTGTGTACTAGATCTTCCCAACTCTTGGTTATTAAACTGTGTTCAGATGGAGGTTAGACTACTGACGTGCTTTCAAGCCAGGTTTTTAAACATCATATAAACATTTTACTTTAGAATAGTTTAATTTACAGTTTCAAGCCACTTTTTACGTCTTCTCATTTAGTCTCCTTAATATTATGAAACGAGCATTTTAATATTTAAAGGGATATAAGAATCTTACCTAAAGTGACAGCACCTGTTGTCCCCATGCTGAAGAACCAACATCAGTGTTAACAGCTTTTATACAACAAACATTACTAGGAGGCAGTAGCAATTGCTATAGGATCATTATGTAAATAACTAAAAGCAAGTAACTTCACATGATGGTTGTTCTGTAGTTTAGTTGTATTTTTGATGTGGTTGTAGTAGGATTTGAGCACCACATTTACTTATGCCACCATCTTGACCAGAAGTCCTAATTCAGTACCCAGATATTTGATCAAATACCAGTTGGGCTGTTGTGAAAATATTTGCTTTTATTCAAATCAATACTTTGAGTAAAGCAGATTAATGTGAGTGGGCTTTATGCACTTAGTCAAAGGCATTAAGAAAAAAAAGGGACTGAAATCCCTGGAGGAAGAATTCTGCCTCCACACAGTATTTGGGCTCAACTCTTCCCTGGGTCTCCAGTCTGCAGCTGTGCTCTGCAGATTTTTGACTTGCAGCCTCCACAATCATGTGAGCCAATTCCTTAAAATCAATCCACCAGTCTTCCTCTCCCTCCCCCTACTCTCTCATTCCTATTACTTCTGTTTCTCTGTGGAACCCTGACGAATACACATAGATTAAGTACTGATTTGTGGGGATATTGTAAGTTATGTAGGGGTAACAGATTTGCTTGGAGCCTTTTCACTCTTTGGCTTATCTCTCTTCTCCTCTTTACCCTTATTTTGATTTTCAGGCTTTTAGGGCACAAACACCGACACACCTTTGCTTAGTATTCGTTCTCTATGTTATGGATAATCAATAAAAGTAACCATTTGCAAAATATTTTCCTATGCATTATTTAATACTTAACACCAGTCCTATGGGACATTAAAATTACCTGTTTCAGAGATGAAGGAATAACATTAAAAATAATGCTGGACCTCTCTCTTTAGGCAGCAGATAAGCAACAGGTTCCCCCAAACATGGAGTCTTGTAGTCCAGGTCTTACCTGAATCAGGATGAGGGAGTGGTGGATGCAGGTGGGGCTATTGGCAGTGCCCATGCTTATGGCCTATCTGCACATCTCTCCAACTCCCTTCCCAGATTTTACCTGCTCTTCACTCAGGGAAGTGGTCAGGCAAATTTTTCACCTATAAGGACAGCACATCTTCTACCAAGGCTTTGTGGGTATATTTGGAAGTCAGCAGGTAGTCGTGCTTTTACATGGCTTTCCAACATCCAGCTATGATTGATACAAGATTTGAGAAGGTCTGATGTAGAGGCTTCATCAAGTGACTGCCCTCAGTTTCTTAGGCTTTGGCTCTAGCGACAAACCAAGATCACGCCACTACTCCATATTTGAGCAGAGCAGCATTGCGGAGGCACTTTTGAGGAATCTGAGGCTTCAGAACCACAGGGTCAACCTTTTGTCTCATGATTATGGAAACATCATTGTTCAGGAGCTTCTCTATAGGTTCAAACAAAATCGATCTGGTCAGCTTACCATAAAGAGTCTCTGTCTGTGAAATGGAGGTACATTTCCTGACACTCACCATCCTCTCCTTCTCCAAAAGGTTCTCAAAGGTGGAGGCATGTTGTCACCCACTCTCATACGACTGATGAATTTCTTTATATTCTCTCAAGGTTGGTCTCATCTCAGTGTGACCTGACCCTCTGAAAGTGAGCTGTGGGACATGTGGGCAGGGATACGCAACAATGATGGGAACTTAGTTATTGACAGTCTCCTATAGCACATCATCAAAGGAAGACGTTTAGAAGATGCCATGTGGGAGCTTTTGTCTCTATAACTATTCCCATTCATTTTATCTATGGACCTTTGGATCCAGTGAATCCCTATCCAGAGTTTTGGGAGCCATACAGGAGAACACTGCCATGGTCCACAGTGCTGATTCTGGGTGACCACATTAGCCACTACCCACAGGTAGAGTATCCCATGGGCTTCTTGAATGCATATATGGGCTTCATCTATTCATTCTGAACTGGGAAGTGTAGCTTCCCTGTATATCCTCCCCTATTGCCTTATCTGTTGTGTATTCCATTTAGAAAGAAATGCCCAAAAAAGGTTCTGGCCACCAAACACTCTTCTCTCACAAAGATCCACCTGGCTCACATTGGTGAATGGCATATAGTAAAAAGCCAGTAGAAGCTTCAGTTAACGGTAACCCAACAGTCTACCTCCCTCCCATTCCTTTGACATCTGATTAAATGTATGGATTTGTCTTTGTCTTTGTGTTATGAGGAAATTCTTATGAGTACTTATACTCATGATTGCAGAAAGATAGACATTCTTTTGCATAAAAGTCTTTTAACATTCCTATGGATTTTTCTGAAATACCTAGCAGTGCTAATTTCTGGCCCAACCCCAATTGGAATCTTATAGTAAACAATGACAGCTGATGCCTGCTTTCCTCTCCTTGATGGCTTTTAAGGGCACATGGTTTTTTAAGTTTTCTGTGCAGCACAGCTTCAAGGGAGAGCGAGTCTCTTTGTCATAACTTTGGATTTCATTTCATCAGCTGCATCTAATTATAGACATTTTGTTAAAATAGATTTTGGTTTAAATAATTAAGTATTCTAAGACTACTTTAAGACTATGATTACTTACACGCATTACATATATTTTAGAAGGATACTAAACCAGCAGACACTTACTCTGGCGGAGTGGTGAACCTTATTAAACATATTTAACTTCTGAATAAGTTGAAGTAAATCCAAACTATTTATAAAATTTCCTAAAAATTACAGGACATTAAAGACCAATAGCATCTATGCCACAGATTTACTGTTATTAGCAGGAAAGACCAAGTCTAACAGCAAATAGTCTGACTGCTCATACCTCAGTGCCCCAAGGTATGTCCCTCCTGAGCTAAAGTGGAGGGGAGGGGAGCGTTGCACAGTTCAGGTTATTATGCCGACTGCCCAACTGCTCATTGGTTGTCCCAAAGAGGCTGCCTCATGTAGCTCTGCAAGTCCTGTACTTTACGGACAGGAAAGTTCCAAAAACTTTAAGAACAAACTCTGAAAAGCCTGTGAGCAAATGGTGCTGAATACTTTTTTTTGAAGCCACAGTTTCATTGTTTTAGTCAAAACAGGGTTAAGTGATTTTTTAAAATTCTTTTTTTTATTAGCAATTTCAAGTATAACTATTGAAAGTAGAATAAGTGTTTATTTTCTATTAATAAAAATAAATCTTGACAAAAAAACCTTGAGTATTTGTTGAGCTCATCTAGGCTAAATATGTCACAGAAATAACCTCATGTAAGCCTCCCGGTGACCCCTGGGCATGGGTGCACCCTTACTGCTCCTCGTTTACAGTTGAGCACACTGAGGGATGCCTCCAGCTAGTGGCTAGGTTAGAACTTGAACTCCAATCAGCTGACTCCAAAAGAGCCTGTTTCTCTTTTTTCTCCCACAGAGGGGTGTCTTTTTCATCCCCCCACCTCCACCCGGGTGAACAAGACACATCCAGAGCCCTTTGGTGACATGGGTTTCTGTGCTAGTGTCATATTTCCGGGACTCAGCTGAAAGTCTAGTATTCAATTAGGACAGAAATCAAATAACTCCAGGCTGCAAAACCAGTGCCTTGCCCCTCTTGAGGTGAGGATTCTCATTTACAGCTATTAATATTGAAAGAGATGAGATATATCATTGTATCAGTCATCAATTGTTCCCTGCCTTCGTTGTGGAACTGCAGTATAATTTAGGGCACAGTTCAAGGCACCTGAGAAAGTAAGGAGAGGAAGCAGAGGGTCAGAGGATTTAGGAGTCATAGGGCTCTTAGCTTTGTATTCTTCCTCATTCGATAGATGAGGAGGCTAACGCAGGAGAGTTAAGTCACTTGCTCAAGGTATATTAGACAGGAACAGCTAAAATTTAATGTACACACAAAATCACTTGGCATCTTTGTGCAGGTTCTGGTGCTGTAGGGTTAGGAAGGGGCCTGGGGGTATGCATTTTTTAACAAGGTCCCAGGTAAAGCTAATGTTCCTGGTCTAGGGGCTGTGCTGTGAGTAGGAAGGGAAATTCCTTAGGACAGAGGAATTTCCCTCAAATATCTTGCACATCTAACCCCTGAAGCATGCAAACTAACACAAGTTGTGCCAGGAGTGGTATGGAAAAACAGGTAAGAGGAGGTTGTGAAACGGACTTACTCATAGCCCGTAAGGCAGAGAGGGCACCATCCTGAGTGGTATTTGAGGAATGGGTAAATCCCTAGCACAGAGTGGAGGCCCAAGGACTAAACTTTTCACCAGTGGTGACCTTTGAAAGGCCCCAGTGAGAGGAGCCCCCTTTTGGGGGCAATGACTCAGCATTTGTAAATGCTGGGGGAGAGGGAGATGTCTACAAAGGCAGTGGACTTTGCTGGTCACCACTTACAGGCATACCCCATTTTATTGTGCTTTGCTTTGTTGCACATTGCAGATGTTGCATTTTTTACAAATTGAAGGTAAGACCTTCCACCAGGAAAAAGATTATGACTCTCTGAAGGCTTAGACAGTGGTTAACCTTTTTTAGCAATAAAGTTTTTTTTTGTTTTGTTTCTGTTCTCCAGTAACTGAGATCTTTATTTTTACAAGCACATTCTCCCCTCTCCCCACCTCTTCCTATAGGAGATATTGCTGGTGTCCTGCTTATACCCTCTCAGGCACTCATTTCTACGTGAAAAGTCTCCTTACTGTGCACTTGTTCTGACTATGTGAACACAATGACTTTGCCCATACGGCAAGCCAGATGTGACAGAGAATCATGTTTTTGTGCCCCCTAAAAATAGCCTTCGGTCAATGAGAGATGGGTTTTGGTGGATACCCCAATTTCTTTGCCCCTCAGGTAGGCTGACTCTATGTAATGTCCTTCAGGAGTCCGAAATAGGGTGAAGTTCCATTTACCTTCAGCAGTAACTTCTTGACGTAGAATTCTTATATGGGCTACTCATACGTATAAGACATACCAGCTGGGAAAGAGTGAATAGGATGAACATAAGAGTTATCCAAAGCAATGGGACCATTCAGGAGGCTAGAAGGAAGCATATAGTCTACCAACTCAATCTGAGGAGGAAGCCAGCTGCCAGACTTAACTGAAGGTGAAACGGATGGCTTATGGGTGTGGTGAGTTCCTGAACTGTGGCAGCACTTAAATAAGGAATGACAGGTCATGGGGCAAGGGCTTGAAAAAGAGAATTAAATAGCAGGTTAGAAGCTGTAAATTTAAGATCTCTTCTAAGAGTGAAATTTTCTAGGTTCAGTCAACAATAAAGAATTTTTAAATTAAGGTGTGTATATTTTTTTACACATAATGCCATTGCACACATAATAGACTAAAGTATAGTGTTAACAACTTTTATAAGCACTAGAAAACAAAAAAGTTGTGTGACCTGCTTTACTACAATATTTGCTTTATTGAGGTAGTCTAAAACCAAAGTCTGCAATACCTGAAGCATGCCTATAATTGTACTGATTCCCTGCCGACAATGAGATGGGGAACCTTTCTAGGAGAAACTGAGGGCTTTTGACAAGCAGTTAAAGGCTAAACTTGAGAGCCAGAGACTCTTTTTGGTATTTTACAAAGAGACCCAGCTGAGCGTTGTCTTTAGAGAGAATTGGAGAGCTCAGGGACTTCCAGTGTTCAGCTGAGGCAAGCCTCTCATACTAAAGTCAGGGTCCTGGTTAAGAAAACCTCGTACCCTGAAACATGGCAGGGAAACATCTGAGTGGATGTCTCTGAAGATGTCCTGAACCTTCAGAGTTTCCCTAGAGCAAGCTACTTTCCCCCACGCTGAGGGATGTTGTAGAGACCTCATTTCCACAACAGGAGTTGCCCCCTCTTGCTTCCCTGGTTGTCAGAGAGATAACGGTTTAAATCTTAGCTTAACCTGGCTGACCGATGCTGGGCCTGATAAGGGAGGAAGGAGATTATACAGTGACAGCACTTCAAAAATTAGCTATAATGCACCTGCCATCAGGAAAGTACTCTTGGAACTAGATTTTGAGAGTGTTTGATCAAGGGGCCTAGAATGTATGACTAGATTAATAAGAATTCACTTTCTTGGGGACACTTTCTTGGGACATGGGCTTTAACACCCTGGCAAGGACCCCTGGTGTGATGGACTGAATGTTTGTGTCCCCTGCCCCCCCAGATTCATATGCTGAAACTCTAAATTCCAATGTAATGGTATTTGGAGATGTGGACCTTGGGACGTGATAAGGTTAATTGGAGTCAATAAAGTAGGGTCCTAAGGATAGGATTAGTGCCCTTTATAAGAAGAGACATGAGATCACTCTCTCTCTCTTTGTGCCTACACGCACCAAGAAGAGCCATGTGAGGATATAACCTGTAAGAGGGCGCTCACCAAGAATCCAACCATGCTGGCACCCTGATCTCAAAATTTGAGCCTCCAGAATTTTGAGAAATAAATGTTATGATAAGAGATTGCAAGGCAGTGAGAGAGGAAGAAACACCAGCAGTTCCACACAACAAGCCTGGTTCCATAGATTAGGCCCCACAGAAGGCTTTGGTGCCTGGGAGCATGAAGATGCTGAGTGCAAAGGAAGGGAGGAGGGGGCCAAACAGAAGCAAGGCCAAACTTGATCATTTTATTTTAAGGCCAGTCCCCATTCTGTGTAAATTTTAGTGTAAAGATTTTCAAAGGAACATTAAAAGCAACTATGAGGAAGAGAAGTGGTCCTGCCTCCCTGGGCAGCATTCACCACACCTTACTCCCTCTGGGAGCATATACCTTCCTCTTAGGGCCCTTCAGAGCCTCATACAAAGGGGCCATGCATCAGATGCATGCTCCAACGAGAGCAAATTCACGGAGCAGAACAACGTGATGATGCCTGGAACTTTTTGAAGAGTCCCAAACATTTTCATTATTATGAATGATTTAGCCCTTTTCAGATGAGGTTTTCGCAAGCCCCACATATATCAGAATTTGCTTGAGAACATGAAATAAAGTTTTCCATGGCATTTGCAATGTGGCTGGACCCCCACTGATACTGGACCCCACTACAGGCACCATCTGGGCTTGTCTACACAAGATACGCTCTGCACATTTCTTCCTTGGGGTGTCATTGGAGACCAGGTGGACAAGGAGAGGGAAGGAATTGAAATACGGAAAAAGTGGATGGAACTTTAGTTATTCTCTATGACAGGTGGTCTTTAAAGTTAAGTCAAAATGAAACTTTGAGTCACTGCTTTCATTCTGCTGGTGTGAGGATTAGACTAAATGTGAGGACACATTTAAAGTACATAGAAAGTGCCTGGCATTTAAGGGCTTAACATACTTATTGATAATGGAACAACATTATCTTTTTTGTGTTAAACTTCCTCCTCCCTATAGTACCTACTCACCTTCTTCTTACCTGTCCAGTCTCACTTGTCCTCCTGCTTCCTCCTTGAAGCCTTCCTGACTTTGTCCAGATCACAGTAATACATTCTTTACCTAATGCCATAGAACTTATATCTATACTCTCAATGGGCACAGACAACATTTTACCTAGTATTCTCCTCTATGCACATATCTTATCTCGCTTGAGGACAAAAGCAAGGCAGTGGGCTTAGTGATTAAAGCATAGGATGAGAAGCCAGAATGACTGGATTCCATTACTTCTTAGTAATGTGAGTAAGTGACTTAGCCTTTCTAAGACCCAGTTTCCTTACCTGTAAAATGGGAACCTAGAACTTATCTCAAACATGTGTCATGAAGTTTTAGAGATACATAAATGGGCAAAGCACCTGGTACATTGAAAACATATTTATTTATTTATCTTATTTCTGTTTGTATTTGTCAGAGAATCTAGCAGGAGGGACACAATACTTGTTTCACAAGTATTTGAAACAAATTGAATCGTGTTTTTGCAATCATTTTTTAGATAAAGGTTGTTATGAAAATGGTACCTCCCATACTTTCCTGGGTATATCAGTTCCTTGGAAAATATAATTTGGTAGTTCTGGAGTAGGGAATTCGAGCATAATGATCTTCACACCATTTGGCAAAACAGCTGTAAACTTAAAGGATGAGTTAAATCCTCCACTGCAATGTAAGGGTATATGTTGCATAAAAAGAATTGACTTGCCCTGGCTGGTGTGGCTTAGTTGGTTAGAGTGTCATCCTGTATACCAAAAAGGTTGCAGGTTCAATTCTCAGTCAGGGCACATGCCTAGGTTTTTGGTTCAAACTCCGATAGGGGCACATATGGGAGGCAACCAATCAATGTTTTTCTCCCGCATCGATGTTTCTCTCTCTGCCCCTCTTAAATCAGTAAACATATTAAGTTTTTTTAGAAGAATAGACTTATGTCAACCTCTTAATAATTGACTCACACTGCTGCCCAGCCTCTCTGGGCAAAGTGACCACCAGGAGGAGGTGGGTATATGTGGGTTGGTAGCGCTGCCATCTTGCTACCATTGGGCTAGAGCCATTAGCTGCTAGAGTGGGTACTGCATCTCTAAGTGGGCTACAGAAGTATTTTCTTAAATTAAATGAAATCCTAATTGAATGAAAATTTCAATTCATTTCAAGGCTGTATAATGTGGTAATTAGAAACCTAGTTATATCTGATACCCTGAATGGCGATCCCAGTGTTATTTATCACAACAGTCAAGAAGCCTGAGCAGATAATTTCAAGTACTTCACTGTGATAATTGCCAACTTCAGAGAGCTCCAAGGAAAGCATGCCCTTGGAACCAATGGATTTGAAAAGCTAAAGCTCTGCTCCAACATCAGGCATTGTTATCAATAAAAAGATTGTGTCTTTTATGAAGCTGGGGTTATTATAAAGGAGGTTCTTTTACATGTAATTGTTTTCCTTTTAATTCACCAGTCCACAATGAATTGGTTTTAATGAAGCATGGGCTGGGCTGCGCCCAAGATGAAAGAAGAGCAACATCTAACAGGGAAGAAAAAGGAACATTGAGCCCAGGAGCATCTTCCATTGTGCAAGGACAATCTTGAAGATTTCCTAGTGGTAGCATTTGCAGCTTTAATAGTAGACCTGAAATGTAAGCTCAATCTATTTTCAGGCAGCAAAGGAGTTATCTATAGAGACACCCAATATATCTTAATATTCAGATAGATTCAAAACTAGTAGACAAGAACTAGTTTTGCTTGGACTATTTCACAGGGTATTACCCAAGCAAAGTAATCCCAGGAAAGTAGGCAGTACTCTGTCTTCTCAAGCCTCAGAATCAAGTCCAGAAATCCAAAAAACTGGTTCTTAAATTCCTGGAATAGGAACTGAAAGACCAGCACACAAAACAAGGCCATGTATGTGTGTGTTGCACATGCTGCCTCACTACTTGATATTTACTACTTGCCTATATGTACTACTCCTTATAAAATATATTTCTTCATTTCTAGGCCATAAAGTGATGGTGTTATTTCCAATAGACATGATCTTATCTTACCTGAAAAAAATGACGGCCTTCCCAACCCATTGAACAATGTTGGGGGACAATAACCCCCAAATCTGCCTTTATAGAAAATGTTTTTGAAATATTGATGATATTGATGTCACACCCTTTACGTGGTTGTACATATGAGATCTGGTTGGTACTGAGGGGTTTTATTTATGATGAAAAAGTCACAGAAGTATGAGCTATGATTATATATTATATATAATTATATATATTCATATAAAAGTGACCTGCAAGTTGAGATATTACATTATGGGGACTCAAGTCGGAAGCCGATTCCATGGTGTGTCATATTTCCAGACTGATAATGTGGGATCAATGCCCTTAGGTACTTAGTTCACCTCGCTGACTGCCCACACCTCCACATTTCATAATGGTGTGTTTGTGAAATAAAAGAATTATATTTTTCTGTGGTTTTAAAAAGTATTTGAAAAGAAAGGTAACCCAGAGTTGCTGACAGAAGTTAAGAGAAAGTTGAGGTCGAGGACAGTTTGTATTTCTTAACTAGAAAACAGAATTTTGGGGTAAATCAAGCAGTGGAATGTGAAATTCAGCAGTGACCTGGTTCTATGAATATAAGCAATTCACCATATATTTTCCACTGAAAGAAGAAAAAAAATATTTTTTGAAACAGTTTCAGCTGGTGTCTCAGCTAGTACAAAAATTGCTCATCAAGTGAGAGATAAAATTTTAGCGGAAGTTGAAAAGACAATTTGTGGTATAATGATATGCATAAGAAGCCCATGTCTATACAGAAAACTGATTTGGGTGAAATCTAGAAACTTCCATAATTAAGATCTTGGGGATTTGTGAAAAACTAGATACTCATCTTTCAAATGGATTAGGTATCTGAAGAAATTTACATCTGTCTGTCTGTCTGTCTATCATCATCCATCCATCCATCCATCCAACCATCCAGGCATCCTTTTTTAAAAACCAGGAGTGCTGTGTATCAGGCATTGTGCTTGGAGGAGGCTTATGTACTTCAAAGGATATAGACTCTTAGAAGAGGAGGTCTTTGAAAGAATGTTTTCTATGGATTAAGGACTGATTTGGTACAGGGTTGGAAAGAGCATAACCCTTATGGTTTGTCTGTTCTTATCCATTTTCCATTCTCTCTACTTTTCTCTGTTAAACAATTTGACAGATAGGCAGATCCACTCCACCTTATAATTGCTTGATATTTTTCCTTACCAAATGTTTTTTCAGTAATCCTTGATTAACTGGCCCTACAAATCATACACCATAAGGCAGTTGTTAACAAGCTATATAGAGCTTGTACAGGAAAAAGCAGGAGTTCTCACTTTGGCATTCTCTGACTTCCTATGGGTTTCTGATAATTTGAGAAAAAGTATTAAAGCTTCTTTCTTGTTTCTGAGTGTACTTTCCACGTGGATGAGAGAACCACCATTGGTGCTGATGGTTAAAGTGGTTTCTGAAGGAGGACGCAGAATCTGGGACTAGCTTTCTATTTTTCAGGATCTCTATCGCCTCACCGTATTCCACCCTTTTTCTCCCTCACCTACATGAATACTCTAATAGCAACCACAGTTATTAAAAGGCCTTTCCTATATTAACTCATTTATTGGTTACTGCTACCCTAGAAGGTAAATGCTATTACTATCCCCATTTTACAGATGAGGAAGGGGGACCCAGAGAGATTAAGTCATTGATTAAAATTGCACAGGTGGTAAATGTCAGAGCCTGGATTTAACCCCAAAAGGCCTGACCCGGAAGGCTCCAACCTCACTGCCTCTCACACCACAGCTAACCCCATGAGGGAAAGATCCTTCATCTGTCATAAGGTCACTTACTGTTGCATACAACAAAGAGACTCAAAGAGGTTTTCCTCCCGGTGGATCTTCTATTGTCCATCTCCATCTCATTTGATTAACTCATTAAGAAAGGGCAAATATTATTAAGAGCTTTAAAGAACATCTCTTTGGGAACTGGGCGAATTCTAAAACCATTTCCAAGTATGCTCTGGCTGAAGTCTAGCTCCATGTCCATTAGACACAATAAAGATAATTGAGGTGATAAAAGGTCCTCAAAAGCAAACATGGTATGTTCTGTTAGAAACATGTCTCCCTTCCTGTGCAACCAGTAGGTAATGAGTTGCTGTCTGGGGAACAGAAGCAAAGAAAACTGTTTGGATTTTAGGAATTTCAGCTGCCCCCATTCCTCACTGACAACTAGTGGGTACTGTATGTGGTAGAGGATTTGCATAGATCCTGGCCTGGTGCCAGGCCACTCCTTCTCTGACCAGACATCCCCAAATGCCTTTCACTCTCTCCCTTTAAAGCAGAAATAAAATATACCAGAAATAAAAATCAGAGTTCTCATCTTAGCTCACAAAATGATTGAGCTAGCTTCATGTAACCTTAACCTTTTCTCTTTTCTGTGAAACATTTTTTGACACTATTTTAAGTTTTTGATGGAACATTCCATTTGAAAAAAAATTAAAGTTGTCGTGACTGAGCTGAGGGGACAATAATTCAGAATGAGCTAAGGTTCCAGGGGCTTTATTGATCTATTTCTGCCAGTTTTACAAGAGTGCAACACGCTTGCCCTTGGAGTGGTTGGATGATGACAACCAGGGCAATCCATGACCAGCATCTTCTCTGAGTCTGTAGCTTGTTTCTCTACCCATCTGCCCAGGCAACCACTCGGAGGGAGTGTGGTGACCAGGCTGTCCCAAGCAGCGGGAGAGCAGGAGAATGTCTTCTCCTGCTGAACTTGTTATTGCTGCCTTTTCCTTCTTTTCCTTACTTTTAGGACCTCAAAGGGTATATTTTGATTGAGGGGAGAATGGAATTCAAAAGTGAGCTCACCTAGATGTGGCCATGAGTGTTACTGCCTCAGCTGGGCTGGATCTGACCTAATCCAGTATTGTGGGACACTGAGAGAATATGATGCATTGCTTAGATTCGTAAGGCCAGGTCACAGCTGAATTTCACATTCTGTTTCTCATTCTACCCCAAACTTCTCTGTTTTCTAGTTGTGAACTTTAACTACCTTTGACCTCAACTTCCTTTCTGTATCTACCTGCAAAGAAATCCATTGTTTCCTTTTTCTTATTTACTTTATTTTCTTTTCTTTTCCTAATCACAATAATTTCTTTTGAAATAATTCAAACTTGGATCAAATGAAAAAGAAAAGATATCTATTTATATGTCTGAATCTTCCATTAGACTGTGCCTTCCCTAAAGGACACAGTACCACAAAGCAGAACTCAGAAATGTCCGTTAAATACACAAATAAACATTCAGGCCACTGAAAACTAGCTGGCCACATTCATTCTTTTCAATGACTAAACTTCTTGATTCTTGGTGCCAATTTGTTTCATGTGAATGAAGCCTATGCTTTACCACATGCCAACTGTGTGACTCAGGGCAGGTCTCTTAACCTCTTAGTTTGTCAGGGTCTTCATCTATTGAAATGGCCCTACTTCATTCGACTGTTGGAAGGTCAAATGAGATAATCCATGTGAAGTCTTATAGCACTGCCTGGCTTGTAGTACCTGTTATTTCTGGCTCAATGCCCATGCTTCACCCAATTGATTCCCCTCTGGATGACGGATATCTCTGATGCTCAGCACACTTTCAAAGTAGAGATGACTCGTTGATCTTTCGTGTAGTATAGATTGAGGCACCTGGAACAATACTCAATTCTTAGAAGCATTAAATAACAGCCATTTTATTATGCTCACATATTTTATGGAGCAGGAATTCGGAGTGCAGTGGGGATGTTGTCTATAATGCCTGGTTCCTCAGTTGGGAAGATGTGATTGGCTGGGGCAGGCTTCACCAAGGCTTTGTCACGCACATGTTTGGCACCTGGGCTGGTGTATTAGTTTCCTAGGGATGCTGTAACAAAATATGACAAATTGGGTTGCTTAAAACAACAGGAATGTATTTTTTCACAGTTCTGGAGTCTAGAAGTTTAAAACTAAGGTGTTGGCAGGGTCATCCTCCCTCTAAACCCTCTAGGGAAAAATACTTCTTTGTATCTTCCAGTTTCTGGTGGTCTCCAGGAGTTCCTTGCCTTCTGGCAGCACAGTTTCAAACTTTGCCTCTGCCTTCACTTGGTTATCTCCTTTGTGTGTCTGTCTTTACATGGTGTTCTCTCTTTGATAAGGATATATGAAGGGCTGTACCTATTCCACGATAACCTCATAAATAGCTTCCTAAATACAGCTTAATTAATTACATCTGCAATGACCGTTTCCAAATAAGGTCACATTCTGAAGTACTGGGGGTTAGACTTCAACGTAACTTTTGGGGAGATACAATTCAACCCCATAACAGTTGGGATGACTCAAAGACTGGGCTTAGCTGGCACTATTGACTAAAGCACCTACATGTGGCCTATCTCTGTGGCTTGGGCCTATCACAGCTTGGCGGCTAGATTGTGAGAGGGACCATTCTGAAAGCAAGCGTTTCAAGAGAACCAGGTGGGAGCTGCATGGCTATTTATGACTCAGCCCTGAAGTTAGTGTCATTTCTGCCATATTCAATTGGTCAAATCAATCACAATTCACCCAGATTCTACCACTTCATGGGAGGAATGGCAAAGAATTTTGGGTCTATATTTTATGTGCTTCTCATCACACACGGCCTGGGAACAGTTATTCTGAATTTGTTCATTTTAATTTCCCTATTAAATAAAGAACACTGGATCCTCTGAGGAAATTGAAAGGTTATTCTCTCCCACATTCCCATAAACATTTTGTGGTGTCATTTCGAAGATGGGATACTAGGCCGAACTAATGTATCTTTTCATTTTAATTTAAAAATCACCAAGGAATTTTAAAGAAGAAAAAAATTAGACTGGGAGAAAGTATTTTAAAAAAATTTCTATCTTCACCTGAGGGCATTTTTTCATTGCTTTTAGAGAGAGAGGAAGGGAGAGAAAGAAACATCAATGTGAGAGACAACACCGATTGGTTGCCTCTTGGGCATGCCTCACCAGGGACCGAATTTGCAACCTAGGTATGTGTCCTGACCAGAAATCAAACCTGCAACCTTTCAGTGTATGAGACAACACTCTGACCAGCCAGGGCAAAGAGAAAGTAGTTTTGAAAAAATTTTATGTGAGCTGAAAATAGACAACATGACATGAGCAGTTACCAGGAAGAGCCCGTCAGGCTAGAACACTGTGATCCTACGGCAGTAAGAATCAAGGCTGTGGCAAAAGCTTACTCATTGCTGCCTGATTTTAGAGAATAAATTGCCCAAATATTGTGGAGAGATGATGTGAATATCAAACCATCCTTTTTTCTAATAGCTTCCTAAATACATTCAGCACATACTTTCTTATTACGCTTTCTAAAATGGGGCCTGGAAAAGTAAATAGATATATGACCATCTACTGTGGGGCCAGATATTAGTAAAAAAATATGACTTGCTACATATATTTACCAAAAACATGTATCAAGATGTTCATAGCAGGACTATTTGAAATAGCCCCCAACTGGAGGTTAACAAAATGCCCACCAATAGCAGAATGAATACAGTGTGGTTATTAACAGTCAAAACTAGACTGTTTAGTGATGAGCACAATCTACAACTATACCCAACAATGTGGATGAATCTCACAAACGATGGTGAGAAATAATGCAGATACAAAAAAGAACATACTATATGATTTTCAGGTTTATAAAGTACAAACACAGCAGCAAAACTAATCTATGATGTTGTAAAGCTAGTTAATAGTCACTCTTGGGGAAAGAGTGTCCGGCAGGGGTGAGAGGAAGGGCTTGCAGTGATTTTCTGTTTCTCCACCTGGGTGCTGGTTGCATGGGTGAATTCAGTTTGTGAGACTCTATGCTTCTGACATGTACACTGTTCTGGAGTAAAAAATTAAAAATAAAGCACCTGCACTCAACCACCAGGCTATGACAAAAAAGTGAGAGTGTATGTATTATCAGAGACCACACAAGAACTCACATTGAGACTTACAGTGCTCATTTCCAAATGGCTGGATTTCTTGGCCTTTCTGGTGATATGCTTTATTTCAGCAAGATATTTTCATTTTTATTACATTAAAATGGGCACTGTAAAAAAAAGAAAGAAAATGTCATTTAACTCCGGTCCTTACTGAAAGGATGAGTCAAGGAATATAGGACCCTTTGGAGGCAGAAAATTACTCACTCATCACTTTGGAGGGAATCAAGACTGCAGAACAGGAGAACCATTGGTTACATGAGCTGGGGAGAAGAGGGAGTACAGAAGGAACAAAAATGCCCCGATAAAATATGGGCTTTGCTGGCTGCAGCATTCGCCTCCCTCCCCTTCAGATCCAGGCCTCTCTCTGGCCAGGATCTTCCAGGATTTCAGCTTTCACTCCACCTTCCATCCCTTACTTCCATTACCTATGTCCCACTTCCCCAGGATATGCACATAGAGTTCTGTTAAAACCATTTCTCCTTTTGGTGTCCTCCTTGTTTTACTTTCTCCACTAGTATTGATGGCTACTTGTTGTCTTGGAGGTCTTGGTCTTTTGTGACAAACCACCCTCAGCAGATTTTGTGGAGGTCAGTTTGTTCAAGGGCCTTAGAGTCTTTGGGAAGGCAGACCAAGCATCCAGACTCTCTTGCCCTGCAATAAACTAGTCACAGATCAGGATGCATACGGTAGGTACATGGCGTATTTCCCATACGATGGCAGGGAAGGAATGGGTTGCATTGTTTATTTTGTCAAGTTGGCAGCAGTTCCCCTGGAGAAAACTGGGCCACTATGCTGATTCAAAAGAGTGCCTAATGAAAGGAAAAACCAGTTGTGGGCCAAGGTCTGAGCTGAGCAATTCCTTGAATGCTGCCATGGGAAAGGTTCTTCAGAGTACCGTGTCCACATCACTGACCAGGAAAGTCTCCCTATGGCTTGAGCAGCACTCTGCTTCTCCTGCCTTAGTGAAGTGCGCAGCACACTTAACTTCAGCTCCTGAGGCCTTCTGAAAACCACCTCAACTCTTCTTCATTCTTCAGCTGTGTTTGCTCCTCGGTTCTCACAGGCCAGCATTTTCACTCCGTGTAAAGTGTGAGGAGACGTCTGAGCAAGCAGATTGGTTACTTATAAGGAAACTGGCACTGGCAGCTTCTCAGGCTCTGTGAGAGAAAAGAGAGATCTTCACATCAGAACAGTTTAACTCTAAATGTAGCATATCCACTTGTTTAAATTTAGAGGGAGAGAGAGAAATTTAATTGTCAGGTTGTGGAGAGTAGTGTCACAATTACTTAGATTATGAGAAATACATCTTTTCAACAGCTTAAAGGTCACAGCTCTCATCCTTTTTTTTGGTATGGGCAGCTCAGACAGGATCCAGAAGCTCCAGCCTATAACTCATAGTTTCGTCAAACACTCTGCAGAGGAAACAGGAAGTATTTGACTGTTTTATGGGATGTTCCCTATTAGTCATATGATTCTATTAGCTCAGCTCATTCCTATCAGATTCAGAGATATATTGGAGGTTTTTAGAATTAGAAGAGTCCAGGGAGGTAATCCTGTCCCATGTTCTCATTAAAAAAAATTTTTTAACTAAAAAACGCACAACTCTAAACCCAGTGAGATTAAGTAACTTACCTGAAGTATTCCATCAGCCACAGAGCTGGGACTATAGTACAATTTTGCACCCCCCCAACCCACTAAGAACTCTATTTACTGTGCCATTCTGATGACCTATTTTCTGTAGAAGTCTTTTAGAGTTAGAATGAC
This sequence comes from Mormoops blainvillei, assembly GCA_004026545.1. Taxonomy (NCBI): domain Eukaryota; kingdom Metazoa; phylum Chordata; class Mammalia; order Chiroptera; family Mormoopidae; genus Mormoops; species Mormoops blainvillei. The sequence goes on from PVJD01000752.1 coordinate 328,956, forward strand.
TTCTTGCCTAAGAGGTACATGTCTCTCAGATGAGGACCATTTGGGAGATAATTAGGAAAGAAATAAGATGAGTCCATTTCCCCCCTTGCCCTCTGTTCTCCACAAATCCAGAATGTCCAGCCATTTTCAACATCCATTGTGGGGCTGGAACTAAACACAAGTGCCTCTAAGAAGCCTGCTTCAATCTGTAATTGCTCTGGGGGAGTTGGCTGTGCACTGAGCCATTCCTGAGATAAGAATTGCTAGGGGATCATAGGGAGCATCTGTAGATGGGGGCTGTTCTGATTTAAGTCCAGGCATTCAGTTCTTTGGGGGAAGCCACCCCCATTACCATCCCAAGTCTATGCCATGATTCCCAAACATGCAAGAGAATAAAAATGTCTCCCTTTCTTCCTGAAGTCCTTCTGATGTTGAAAGACCTAAGGCAGAGGCAAACCTTTCAGAGACTTTTGGCTGGGGTTTAAATGTGTGTCTAGCAGACTTTGGACATTAGGAGACTATAGTGTTTACCTAGATAAATTGCCTTTCTCATGGCTTTTTTTTTTTTTTTTTACCCTCAGAAGACTTTCATAGAAGAGACTATTCTACTACTTTCTGCTCTGTAGGTGTTCAGAGTTTTGCCAGACAGGGTTTATAGCTAACTGCAGTAGAGGTGAAGGAAATTGCAGCCAACAAACACTGTGTGCTACCCTCAGCATTGCAGGTCATGGTGCAGTTAAGTGACCTGACAATTCTGAGTTTTCTGAGCCCTCCTCATGACTAGTGCAACTGTCAGAAATAGACGGGCCATCTCTGGAAATCCTGGGGATGTTTTAGAAAGATGTGAGATTTTAGACATAAAAGCTCTTCTGTTTCCTTATACATATTCTCAATATCTATCTTCCATTCCCTAATTTATTCAAGTATTCCTTCAACACTTGCTAGAGTGTCTTGAAAAAAGCTGATAAATGAGCTTCTATTTAGCTCTTACTCTGTGCCAAGCACTTACCCATACATTGTCTCAGTTGTATTCATATTACTGCTGTGTGTTAGGTCCTCTTTTGTACAGATACTGAAATTACGGTTCAGAGAAGTTAGGCAAATTGTTCAAAATACACAAATACACAGAAACACAGATCTGTGACTCAACTTTGGGTATGCTCATTTGGGGTTCTGGGTAGTTTTCTACTGTACTTGCCTGTTCTAATAGTGTACCCTCAACCACAGAAGTTTTTGACAGGAAACATGTGTGGCTATTTCACCAAAAAGAACCCATCAAACTCCAAATCTTCAGTCAACATTCTAACTTAACTGCATTTAACACATAAACAATGGGGGATTTTATATATTGGATAATAAATGCAATGCCATCTTAGTCTGCCTAGAAATGTATTACACCTTTTTGACAATAGATTCACCTTCATTATTTTCTCAAACTAGTTAAAATATTTTTCTTTCCTGCACTCATATCAATTAAAAAGAGAGGCAATCTGGGTAGCAACTAGAAGTTAGCCTGGGACCATGATGGGTCATAACCCCAAGGACCCAACTGTCAGCAACAGTGTACAAGCACAACAATGCCAATGACTAAAACTGCAAGTGGAAAAAGCACACACCAATTGCCCTGCAAAGACAATTAAGTTTTTGAAGAGTCATGCAGTCCTAAATCTGGGAACCATCACAGCTAAGAGGATCAACTTTCGAGTCTGAGAAAACTGGTTCAAAACCAGGCTCTGCCTGTCATGTTCCCTTATAAGCAACTAGGAAAACAGTTTAACCCGAACTAAACCTCAGCCTTCCTCTCTGACAAATGGTGTGTTTGGGGCGGGGGGAGCACAGTGGAGTGTAACGCCTCTCTTATAGGATCATTGGGAAGCATAAATGCCCCTTAGCACAAGGTGAGGCACATGGAAAATGTTCCGTAAATGGCAGCTATGGTTATTATTAAATACGATGTATGATTATGTGCAAAAAATAGCTTTACACATTGTCACTCAATAAATTAAATTTATATCAGGCAAACTAAAGAGTTTCCTAGATTAAACATCTGATGATAGCTTAGACAGGTTGACTTTTACAGTTCATCTTAACCCTGAGGGTCTTGGTTTTATAAGCCATTTTTGGGGTTGAGTGTTAATTTTAAGCAGGATCGTGGTGTCATGTTATTTTTAATTAGGTGGACTATTAATGAATAGATAAAATATAACTGAAAAAGAAAACCATAGATTGAACACTTGCATTCTTCTCCACTCCTTTGTAAAACTTCACAGTAAAGCAATTTAAAATACATGAACCTATAGGTTCTCTTGAACCTATAGGAACAAGAGAAAGGGGGTAGAGATGAGAAAGGAAAATTTTTGGTAGCTGCAAAGCAAATATGAAGGCAGTAACATGCTTGTACAATAGATTAGGGACAGTTGAAAGCTGTATGTATGTGGAGGGGAGAAGCCAACAAGAAAGGATGAGAGAAAAGCAAGCCAATTTTGATGTAGAACCTTGGAAAGGCTTAGACTGGGGAACACCCAGAACTGCTGAAGGCAAGGGTACCGAGCAGGGCTGAAAGCAGGAGGCTTGTTTGGGAGTGTGCTAAAGGAGCACTGGCAACCCAGGCCTCCCCCTCACCACTCAACCAGATGGCTTACCCAAGCCCCACTTTTCTCCCAGCTTTTCCTCAGTTACTTCTGGTCATCTCATATGAATTTTTCTGAATTTACCACAGCCTTTTTTAGTCCACTTTACCCCAGAGCATGGAAACAGAAGCTTCTCTTCATTTTCCAATGCTTACTGATGCAAAATGAGGTAATGATGTTCAACAAACTTTATAATGAAAAAAAAAAGCCTAAAACAAGAGACCGTATGTCACTATTCTTAGATTCTGTTGTCATGTCCCTTCGAACATGGTAGACAATCTCCCACTGGTTCTCTCTCTCCTGTGGCTCTCACCTCCTGCCCCGGAACAAGGGTCTGCCCTTCTCCTTGCTTGGAAATCTCCTTTATCTTGTGTTTCCAGACCTATAGTCAAAGTATGGGAAAACTTGTTGACAGTGTAATAAACAATATAAGAGTTGACAATGTAATTGACTGATCTTGCCCAATCTGAAGATAGAATTTATCAATGTTGGAGTAACAAACATTCTCATGTGAAGCATCTAAAGTTGGAGCACTCCTTCTATTCAGGGCTTCTGCAAGACCAACAAGTCGATACTTCCCTCTATGCATGACTAAAAACAACTCACAAAAATGAACCACCAAGAATAAATGGAAGATGATTTACCCTCAAGAATATATTCTAAATTCTACCCAAAAAGCAGATGATTCTAACAGCTCTCTAGAACTGGTTTTTAAAAACCCACGTATATCAAGATTGAGACACAATCCCTGAGCAACAAGAGTTTGTTGAGGTCTATCTCTAAAATGTCACTTGGTTTCCTATTATATTTCTTTTTTTCATTTCAAAGACATTTTTAAACAAATCAGAAATTAAGCACCAAGGAAAAAATCTATGAGCATGGAGAAATTATTTCTCAATATTTAAAACATTATAAAATGCAAAGACATTCCTTATTAAATAAGTTAATATTTAAAATATGTAATAAAAGCTGGTTTTATTTTTTAAGGATGCTTATATTTCCTTTTTGATTTCCCCACACATTTGTTTTTCCTTTATTGATGTTCTTATTCTTACATGTTTATACAAATAATAATACAGTTCATAACTCTATTATAGCTTACTGTTATTTGTTAGTGGGACTGTCTATCCTGGTGAGCTCTGAGCTATTTAAGGGCAAAAGAGTATTTTATTCATCTTTATATTCCTGGAACATAGTAGGGACTCTGTAATGCTGCAGCTGAATTGAATTGGTTATGGTAAAAGGACAAAATACTTCTCAGCTAGCATTTGTTTTCTAGGGTCCATTTCAATATACTTCCAGTTCAAAAATGTGATTTAAGAGACAGGCAAAAAGTGAATTAAACTGAATGTTTCTGTTTAAAGGTGGGGGGAAAAGTCAGTCACATTCCTAAAATAGCTACTCTGTCCCACATCTTGAAACAGTGAAACAATGAGTGCTATGTTCAGAGAGGACCCTCAGAAAATAAAATTCAACTCTAGTGATGCAACCATAAGCTAGGAGGGAAATGATGAAGGATATCATTATCATTCTGATATTTTTAGAAGTCCTTTGGTGACAGGTCAGATTTTTGAGAATTGAAAAATGACAAAAATAATCTTGTTATTCCACAAAGGAGGCTCTATATATATCAGGCTGATTTTGAACACTGCTTGAGAATGTTGAAAAAATATTTTTAAGTGTTACTGAAATGATGGGTTTTGGGGGCAGACCCAGGCTTGCTTTATAAAAAGATTTATCTTGGTGGTGGTGGTGGTGGTGGAGGCGGGGGAGAGAGATTTTAGTGATGTTGGCATCATAAAAAATCAGCAGTGGATGTAGATTTTATTTCCCAATTTTTCAAGAGAAGGCTCCACATGGTAGAATTCCATGAGATAGAGAGACAACCAAAAGTCACTTTTGAAGTTATTAGTGGTGCATGGGGAGTCTGACCCCCAGCAGATGACCATGCTCTCCAGATCTTAAGGCACCTTCATTTTTCCTTACTTTCAGACGTTCTTACTTTCTGACCTCTTACAGGGTTCTGTGGGATTCCTTTCGCAACTTCCACATGTACCTATTGCTGAGCGGCCCCATCTACAGGGGTCCAGAGTTCAGATAGAACTGACCCTCTTTATTTGGGATGTTTGCTTCTTTAAATATGCATCCATATGTCTCTCTAATTGTTTAGGATTAGTCATAAGTTAAGTAGGACAGAGAAAATGTCATAAATAGTTTATTGCATATTTATTCAAGAAATGTGGGCTAAGTTTATATATCCTAGCCACTAAAAAGAGAGAGCCATGTGTTCATTTAAAACATTTGGTTCCTATTTCATTTAGAATAAATGACTCTAATATAAAAATGATTCTGTAAGATTTATATGTAAGCTGCTCTTTTCCTCATACTTATTTCCCTTCATTTTTATTTCTTATGTTTCTTAAGTCTGAATTTGAACCTTCGATTTATTCTCTTTATGTCTTTTTTGAATATTTTTAAAAACATGAATTAAAAATATAAACCCGCATATCAAGGAAACTTTGTGCACTTATTTCTTTGGAGTAGAGAGTGACCACTACCAATAGTCTGAGTTATTTTACTGAATAGTATGATTTTGGGAAATTGGATCTTACTATGGCCAAGTAGACCTGACTATAAAACTGAAGTAATATTAAAATGTAAAATTAAGAAATATGTAAGGGCCAGAAGAAAAAATATTCTCTACTACTATCCTATACTAGTAAAGCACAGTTGACAATAAGGCTTTTCAAAGGCCTATGTCATTTATAGTGTGCCCCAGGACTGGTCTGGCACCATGCATGAATGACATTAGGGTGATCTGAGGAGTTTTGAGTTGTTTGCTTCAGAGTGCCACCACATCAGTATACCTGCACAGAGCACACATGTTCCTCCATCTGTCAAGCACTTAGTCTCAGACACTGAAGGCCTCCTGCAGAATGCAAACATGTTACTGTAAAGGACAATACATCAATACATAGCATCTGATATCATTAGTTACCAAGTTAACTGACCTGTCTCCTAAGTGTGGCTCAGAGAGAAGTGGGAAAGAGGAGGAGATCTGGGGAGGCAACATTGTCCTGTCCCAAATAGAGAGAGTACCACACATCCAATACCTGGACAGCCAGTGTTGGGGAGGGGAGAGGAGAACACTAAGAAAATGAAGGAAGAGGGATCAGGTAAGGGGGACCACAGTGACTTCACAAAGTTGCCATGAAGCTGCAGTTTCCAATTTGGCAGAACCACTTGGAATAAGTAATATTTCAGAGGGAGTATATATAAGCTCTCTCCAGTTTCTCATGGAGTTTCCACAGGTCAAGGTCTCTGTTGTGATATTATCATAAAACACACCCTCTTTAGAAACTCTGCTGCCTGTGGCACAGCAGGAGTTTGACATAGGTAACTTGAGTGGCCTAACTCCCTGAAGACAGGTATGGAGCGATTTTCTCTGGCAAGCATGAGCAGCATCTCATACAGAATCTTTCTGGAATTCCCCACCCCTGACAGCCACTTGCCCTCATAACGCTTTCCTCACTGCAGCATGAGCAAGAAATGCAGGAGTATCTCCCTATGACTGGGCACTTGCAAAAGATGGTAAAAATAAGGGTGAGTCTAACATAAGGAAAAGTGCTGCAGACAAGGATCCAGTTGATTGCTGCCAGTGCCCTTTGGAGGCTGTACAGTGCATTGGTGCCAAACACTTAGGGTGGGTCTTTCCAGGTCCTTTGATGAACCCTCGAAGCCATGAAGTGTGCTGACAGATCACCAGTGTTCATGAGCCCAAGTAGAAAAGGAAGTTGTAGATTGACAGCCTCCTCCATCAGATTCCCAAAGGAGCTAATCTAACCACAGGACAGTGCATTTATACAAATATCTCACTGGTGGATTGGCTCTGGGGCAGAGAATTTTCTTACTTTTATATTTTTGCCCAAAAAGTGGTAAAATATGGTGGGAAAGAAACAACTTAGAGTAATGAGGCCATGTATTCAATCACATTCTAGCAATTTCAAGCTCTTGTCATTCAGAGCAATTAATTTAGTCTCTTTGAATCTCATCTCAGAAATGCAGATGATTCTAATAATTGCTTCATTGAGATGTTGAGAAGATAAAATAAGGTCAGGAATGAAAATTTGACATTTATCACAATAATGTTCGTGAGATTCCCAGTTGCAAGGTCTGGCCTCTGATCAAATAACCTTTCTGAAGGGAAAAGTCCCAGGTTCCTCCCGAGTGGACTAAGCTTTGGGAGCATGTGCCTGGGATTTTAACTATGAAAGGAATCTTAGAAATCATCTTGTCCAGCCTCATACTTTAGTTTATTTTGTATTTAAAATTCATTATTTATTAAAGAAATGCCTGTGTATAGTTTTAAAATAAAATGTTTATAATGAAAAACAACAGTTTCCTACCTCCAGTTCACCTCAGATCCCACTCTCTAGAAGATAATATCTTGATGAATAAAATTTTAGACATTATCTTGCATTTACTGCTCTGATATATGAGTATTTAGTTTATTATACCTACCATTTATACCCATTCTCCCAATATAGTCTTTTTCACTGGTTTTAGTTGCTTCATGGCATAACTTTGTGACTTAAAAAATTCACAATTTTATTTCTAAATTTATCATGAGGCCATAATCCTTGACTTCACACTTTGAAAGATAAGACCATTGGCACCCCTGTCTTCCCTTCACCCCTCTTTGCTTCCTACTTCCCAGTTTCTATCATTTGAATTTTTATATCTATGTTGCTAAAGTTGATGGCATTTATGTTCTGTGTTATAGTTATAATTAAGTGCCTTATGGCTTGTTTATAGGTTGTTTATAAAAGCCTAAAATCAGTGACCTGTTTACCTAAGTGTGGTTAAGCAGACGTGGTTTACTGTAGAGCGACGTAGAAGACGACAGCGGTTACGTTGCCTCTCATATACAGCAAATTGTTTCTTCTGGAGCTTCTAATTGAACATCTTTTCTTTATCACAGTTTTGCTCTTGTCATTTGCTCACTTCAAAATTCTTAAATTATATCAGTTATTCCTCAAGTCCCCACCCCAGGAAGCTTCTGTTCTTCTCTGGTTGATTTGTAGATTTATGTTAGACTTGTCTTTGCCTTTCTGGGTGAATCTCAAACTTCCTGGATCCCAAGACTTCTATTTTATTTTAATTTACTTTATGAGTTGAAGCAGCTCCTCAAATAATTTCCTAAACACAGGGCTGCCTCAGACAAATATGTTTGTAGGGCCTCTTTGTACATAACTAACTTGATTTTTAAAAGTATTACAAAATTCATGGGCTCATGTGGAATACAGTGTTTGATTGGACCTAATTTAGAATGTTGGATAAAGATGAGATATTTGCATTTTTAATATTTAATCAATTTATGTGAAGACTTTTTTCATGTTCTTTATTGTCAAATGCACTGTTTCTGACTATATCCCACCATGAGAAAAGAGCGGCAATACTACTGTTACCCACAATGCCAAGCTCATGGGAGCCTATGTGCTTTGAAACAATATATCTGCAGTTCTGTAATACCATTGATTGAATGCTGGCTCTACTTTTATGTATCGTGCTGCATCATCCATCATGCCACTCAGGAATATTGGTTTCCAATGACTCTCTCAGAAGTTGTTGCAGTATTTCAATGAAGATGATCACAAATGCAAGTTTATCCAGAATATGTAGGAAAACATGAACAATAATTTGTTTCCTGCTATGTTGAATTTGGGGTTTTATAACATAAACATAAAACAATATGTCTTCCAACTCTGTCTTCTCTTAAATTCTTTATGCAGTAATCACTGTATTCCTATAAAGGTATTATTTTTATTTTAATATTAACTGCACCCTGCCTTCCATTCATTGCCACCAGTGGAGAAGACTATAGGAGGAATGAGATGAGTGGCCTTATGGGCACAAGGAATGTCTGTCCCTCATCAGGCTTGGCTTCAGCCAACCTTGGAAAGCATCATGTCCTTACATCACAGGAGGCAGGAAAGGACATCATTTGGGGTCACACAGAATTAAGGATGCCTGCTTCTACCCTGGGTTGCCCTAGGAGGCGGCACCATAACACAAAGCCAGGCAAGTGTTGACAGACACATGGGCCCACACATGCAGCTCAAGCCAAGGGTCTGCAGTGTTGAACCCGGAACTTGCCCTGTATTCAGTGTTTGAGAGTCACTTAAAATTACCATGTCAATGCCATTCTGGCAGCCCAGTCTCACATGATTCTGTCAAAGAAATACAACACCAGGCAGCAGGAGCAATTCACTTGCCAAGATGCCCTCCTGGAACCAGGGTTAGCTCAAGAAACACCATGGCATGAGTCCAGAACTCCATGGAGTATCTGGGCAAACTCAGGTGCAGGGTAGATGATAGGGGAGCACCGAGATGGGGATAAAGAGGGATGGGGGCCCACATGGATCCTGATCCAGGCTAGGGTGCCTTAAAAGGAGGGCTCTGCTGGCCCTGGCTGGTCCCAGGCACCAGACAAGAGAGGCCTTAGGAAATTTCAAAGAAGACACTTCTAGAGACCAGATCCCTTGAAGAACCAGATCTGAGGTTGGTTAATCTAGCACTGCTAAGTCCCAGGCCCAGGAGGCAACTTAGAACTTAAAGAAAAGTACCCCTAAGCGGGGAGGAGTCTCAAAGTGGAGTTGCTTGCAGATGTGAGATGTAATATTTTTCAGTTTATGCACTTCTAAATATGGCTTTTTCCACCCTCATCCTTGATTGTTGAGTATGGAATTCAAGGTTGACAACCATTTAAACTCAGAACTTTGAAGGCTTTTGCTCCACTGTCTTCTCAGATCCTGTGTAACTGATGAAGAAAGGCCTGAACTTGGTCAGAGTCCTTGTTTTTTTATAATTATCTTTTAAGTTTCTCTCTTTCCTGCTGAAGCTTCTTAGTATCATCCCCTCATTTCTGTATTAAACTTTCATAATGCTGGGTCTAGATGTATATGCATGGAAATGACTCAGGTAATTCATGGTCTTGGGCACTTGACTGGCACCTTAATTTGGATGTTCATGTCTGTTGACTTGGAAAATCCTTTGTGATATTCCTTTGATTTCTTCCTCTTTGTTTTCCTTTCTATTACTCTGTTGTTTAGATATAGCACCTCTTGGATTGATCCTCTATATATCTCATCTTTCATTTTTTCACGTCTTGATTCTATTCCCTGGTGGTTTTATTAGACTTTATCTACAATCTATTTGAACATCTGACTCATATTTTAATTTTACAATAGTTCTTGCTTGTTAGCTATTTGTATTTTGTTAATGTAATAACATTTACTCTTTCTGGGAATATTAATTAGAGAACCTTTTTCATTGTTCAAGCATTTTATTTTCATTGTATTTTACAAAATCATCAGTCTAAGTTTGAAAAAAAACCCCAAAACTGAAAACTAATCCTTTACTTCAGGTAGTTTGAGAAACATTGTAATTACAGAATTTGTAAAGGATAAATTGTGTTTCTAAATTATGTCTGTTCCTTTCAGAGCCACATATTTTGCTTGTTTATCTTGGTCTCTCTTTTGTGTTATAGAGTTTCCTCAAAAGTTCATCATATTTGGCTATTCCATCATATTTAAGAATCAGACAATAGGCTCATCTTGAGCGGTATGTGTATGCATGTGTGTGTGTCTCTCTGTCACCAGGAAAGGAAAATGCTTGTAGGCTAGCTGTCCCCACTGCCATTCTCTTAAGAGACATTTTCTCTCTTTAAAGGAAAAAGTACCCAACAAATTATCAGATTTTTAAAAGTAATAAACTATAGTAACAGGAAAAGCTTCTGGGAGAAACCTTTTATCACAAACTTTTAAATTTCTTTAAGAAATTAAACTCAGTAAATAACCCTGTTTAAAACTGGGAGGGTTGAGATTAGATGGCTCTATGCCACATCTTCTGTTACATGATTAAGATGAGACATTCATTTCATTCATTCATTACTCATTTATTCTTTTAGTTATTTCCCCAAACTTCCTGGCTGATGGCAAGCTTTGCAATGAGGTGTGTGTGTGGCGTCTCTGCATTTCTGTGTGGCATGTGTATGTATGCACATGCACTGGGTGCACTAAATTTCAGTTTGCTCAGAAAGGAATGAATAGAGTTTTATGGGAATAACTCAGAGTATAGCCCTATTACTCAGTGCTTCATCTAAGCACACACTCATTCAATGTTGTTGATTTTTATCCTTTGCATCCACAAAACACTCGGAGGTCTCTTTTTACATGTTGATGGATGGTGATTTTGACCCCAGTCCCCTATCACCATTTGTGCTGACAGTACTTGCAACCTGCTGCCTGGAGGGCTCCTGTTGCCTATCAAAGTCAGCTCCGATGAAGCTTTCAACTTCAACATGTGTCGGGTATGAGAGAGCTGCCCCAATGGTCCTGGACCCTCTAATCCCACTCAGAAGAGGGGCTAAGGGCTCTGACACCTGGAGCCCATGACCTTTACTGGCTGAAGCCACCGAATCCTGGGCTGGGGAGCAGAAAGAATGCTCTGGACTGTGAGTCTCCAGGGATCCAAAAAATGGAGAGGTGGAGACCACTCTACAGGGGAGAGTACAGCTTGGAAGGAAGGAGGGCAGGGCTCAGTCATTTTTTTGTTACCACGTGAGTTAATTTGTTTCATTTCCTCAAACATTATAAATTCTAAGGTAGAAGGGACTCCTCTGTATGCTTTTTCAGTATCCCCTTAGGGCCCAGCAGATAGTAATGTCTGAACACTGGTTGATTGATATGTGTATCCTATTCTCTTTTTCAATAGTACTCACATGGGATTTCATTATTCATGTGTTGAACAAATATTTATTGAGCACATACTTTGTGCCAACCATTATTTTAACTCTGGGTTACAGTGGTGAGCAAAACAGACAAAAATCCTGCATTTATGGGAGATAACAATAAATCCAATATTTAAGATCAAATGTGAGCTCTAAGGAGGACAAATAGAAAGTAGACAGGGGTTTCACATGTGTGGGGAGAATGGGCTAAAATTTTAATAGGGTAGTCAGAGAAGGTGTGTGAAGACCTGGGAGATTTCCTCAGCTTATATAGATGGGAGATGCTTTCTGTTGGGCTCACTTTGTAGTAAACTCAGCACATCACTTAGAAAGTGGGATTTTTGTTTGGTTTTTGTAAAGCATCGTTCGTCACCTCTCAGAGAATTTGATGATCTCTTGCTTCTGCCTTGGCCCATCCCTTCACCTGTGTGCACTGGGTTCAATCTTTCCTGTCTCCTTGAGATGCTTTTACTCATCGATATAGAGCTCTCACCTTTCTGTGGGCTTAGGTTGAAACTTGCTTTAGGATCTTCCTTCTTAATAAACAAGCACCTTTCCTTAATGTTGCATTTACTTCTTCCTATGATCCTACTCTTCTCTCTTTTAGACCAAAACTTTTTGGAAAAATGGTCCCAATTTACTGTCATCGCTTCTGCTTCTCAACCCATTGCTATATGGCTTCCCTCCAAACCATTAAAATTAAGCTTGAGAGGGTCACTGTGTAGATGATAAAGCCTGTCACTTGGTCTCAAACCACTTTTCTGGATTTTGCTTTTGGATCCTGGCACCAGGAATCTGCAATTCTATTTTCCCTTTGTAATCTGGTTTCCACCAGATCTTGCTGAAGGGATACTAGAAGGAGACTGTCAGGCAGGAGGAGGCAAAAAGGGTCTGCTCTTCTTGTTTGCTTACTGATTTGGCCAGCATCTTGTCAGCATCGGCCCCATACTATAGACATAGTAATTGGTTCCAGTCTCCTGCTTCCAACAGTACTCCCAGAGCCACCCTCCCGACCCTCTCCACAAAGGTCCCAGCCCCTGCTCTGCTGGGTCCTGTCCTCCAAGTTTCTAAGGCACCAGCTCCAGCTGAATGGGACCTTCTCCCCTGAGTCCCAGCTTCCTGAGGTCCTTCTCTGAGCTCCTGAGATATCAGCACGAGCTAGGCCCCCCTTCTCCTTAGAAGCCTGAGCCAAGCTCAACGGGACCTCTCTTCCAAAGGCCTGGATTCCAGGGGTTCCCACCTCTGCCCTTTGTTTCCCTGGTCCTAGGGAATGGGTTGTTTCCTGCAGTTAAAATTCTGTGCTTTCTCAATGTTCCCTTTGGTTTTTTCGACTCTCTAACCCCTGTTTACCCAACTCCTTGTGTTAAATCTCTATTGAAGCAACTGGGGTGGTTTCTCTTTTGCTAACTAGACCCTGACTGATACAGTTACCAAAAGTCTCCTGGTTGCCAAATCCAATGGATATCTCTCAATCTTTGCATCATGGCCCTTTTGTGCAATATTTTACTTTTCTGACTACTTTCTCCTTCAAGAGCTCCCCTCCCCCCACCCCCACCCCAGTTTCATGATACCATTCTTCCTTGGTTCTCCATCTCACTCCTGAACTACTCTTTCTCAGTCTCCCCTGTGATCTCTGGCTACCCCTTAAAGCTTGGCTTTCCTCAGCTCCCTCCCTGGCCTGCTCATCTTGCCCCTCCCCGGTTATCTGAGCCATGGCTTCAACCTTTTGCTGAGGATTCCAGTGCTCCAACCCTGCTCAGACTTCCCTCCAGAGCTCACACTCCTGTTTACAACTGTTGGTTACGTATATCTACCTGAATATCCCCAGGCTCTTCAGTCTCAGAATTTCCCAAATAAATCTTGTCATCTTCTCATTGCAAACTGCTCTCCTGCTATGTTCGCCATCTGCCCCATTGCCTGAGATAAAAATGACGAGATTGGTTTGGACTTCCCTTCTGCCTCAAATCCTGCCTTTTCTTGCATTTAACATTTCTTGAGGCAATGGCTTCCATCTCCAGCTTCTGCCATAGTTCAGATAATAATAGCTAACACTTGTAGAGCACATACTCTATTCCAGGACTTTACATAAAACTCATTTAATCCTCACAGCAATAACTCTATGAGATGAATCCTATTATTATCCCCATTTCACAGATGAAGAAACTGAGGCACAGAAGTTTATATGACCTACCCAGTCACACAACTAGTAAGCCACAGGCCCAGGACTGGAATCCAGGAGGACAGGATGTCAAACATGACAGCTTCCCAGACGCCTTGAATTGGTTTAAAGGTTTCTGACTTGTGTCTCTGCTCTTGTCTTGTCCAGCATTGTGTCCAGTGCACAGGAGATACCCAAAAGTGTTTATCATCATCATAATTTTACATGTCATCCATCTAGTCCAACCAGCCTGAGTGTGTTTTCTAAAATTCAAATCTCCCATTGTCACCTCTCTGCTTGAAGCCTCACTGGGTCCCCCTCAGCCCAGCATCGTGTTTCAGGTTCAGAGTCCTTTAGGAGCTGGCCCTTATTGACCTTTCTAGCTTTGCCTTTGAGCACTTTCCTCTTTGCATGTCTTCACGCACTATAGGAAACCACCTGCAGTTCTTGGAACACTGGGAGCTTCCTCACAGCTCTGCTCGTTTCTATATGAGGCTGCCCTGTCTGCAGAGACCACTCTCCCTCTGCTTGCTGACCATTCCTATTCTTCCTTCCAGTCTCATCTCAGGTATTGCCCCCTCTGTGGAGCTCTTCCCAAACCCTTCTTCCTTTCTCCATCAGAGTAGACTCCTTTCTCTTTATCCCTGAGAAGGCACTCACCACAAATGTTGTTTTTAACATGTCTTCCCCAGTGGGCAGTGAATACCTCAAAGGCAGCAGGAGTATTAGGTGTTAATTTTTATCTCCAGCATTTAGCACGGAAGCTTGGACACAGGAGATACTCAGCGAATATTTGAAGTACTAGTAAGAATTGTTTTAGTACTTTATGACCAGTTGAGTTCAGTGGTTAGAACTGGAATTGGGCCTAATTCAGGGCATAGGTATATCAGCTGAGAGACATACCCCCGGGGGACAGTCACAGAAACAGAAGTCATTTGTGTCAGGTTGAATTTGGCAGTGTGATCTTGGCTGCTTGACAGTCCTTAGAGTAATATAAGAAAACTTTGACAAAACAGTGTGACCAGCTCTTGGCTTTGAAAATCCTACCAAATGGTAGAGAAATAAGAAGCAAGACTCCCAGCAAAGGCAGCATGCTAATCAGCACCCTGTGTCTTGTCTCATGTTGCAAGAAAAAAAGAATCATGCAAATGTTGTATAATTGTTTGTCTTCATTATGTGAGCTTGTTCCTCACTTCATTATGCACAGAATTTGCAAGTTGCTTTCTGCCTTCTTCCCATTTCAAATAGCTGATATGAAATTTCAGGAAAGGTACATATTAATTAGCAGGACTCCATATAGCAAATATTAATTTAGAAACTGTTGTAAAGCATAAGCCTCAACTTATACGATCCATTATAAAATGAGAAACTCTGCACAAGTTTTCAAGGCCCAGTGATTTGGGGGAGGTTGGAATCTATCTTGAGGAAATGCATAAGTACATTTGTGAGTAAACTGCCCCCATTGCCCTTGAGAATGGCAGTGAAGGGTGATGGAATGGGATGTTGAGCATGGTGCACGCAGAAGAGGTGTGAGGATTAAAGTTAAAGACTCAGGTAGAGAGCAGGCTGACAGCTCTGGGGTGGAGGGCAGTTAGAGGGTGGAGGGACTGAGCAAAAAGAAACTGCTCATGGACATGGACAACACTGTGGCGATTGTAGGGGCTGAGACTCAGGAGGTAGAAGAGGGTATAAGGGGGATGGATAAATGGTAATGGAAAAAATACAATAAAAATAAATTTAAAAAATTAAAGAGGAAAAACCGAAAGCAAACAGCAAATGGCTATGGATAATGTCTAGGTAAGTATTCAGGGATGTTCCCACTGAACCCAGACATTTTAGTTAGTGTTCTCTTGAGTGACATGAACATAAACAGCATGCTTTTCTCAAAATCACACCTTGTGGTTACTCCTGAGAGAATAGATAACCCAGGAGTATGGCGTAAATATGAGGCTTGTTCCTTCACAACCATGTAATGCTGCCCACCCATCCACAGAGCTTCTAGAGGCCCTGAAGAGAAAGAGGAAGAGGAGAGAACAGAGGAACTCTTCGGGGGATCCCAGAACTCTTCCATGTATCAGCTGGGAGACATCACCCAAGTTACTTGCCCATTCTGAGCCTCTGCTTTATCATCTAGCGGGGTTCCAGTGAGGATTAGAGATAAGGGAAGTAAGGCTTCTGGAAGAAGCATAAACAAGGCTGGCCACTATTATACTTTTCTTCACCAAAAGGGAGAAAGCTGCAGAGTCCTCAAGTTCCCAGAAAAAAAGTCTCAGTGGCTGGTTCCTGAGAACCTGCTCAGCCCCTTTTAGTGCCTGGCCCAGAAGATGTCTGGTAAAACCCAGCAGATACAAGCATAGGTTGGCATTTTTATGCATTCATTGGTTGATTCTTATATGTGCCCTAACCTGGGATCAAACCTTCAACCTTGGCATATCGGGACAATTCACTAACTATAGCCAGGGCATAGTCTTAGTTTTATTTTTGATTTTTAGTCAAGTATATAGTTGGCCAAAAGATGATGCTCAGTGTTGGAGAGGTGACATAGTTTCAGGGGCTCTGACCTTGCTTTGGGAATGTTATTGGGGCTTGGATAGACACGGTACCCCTTCTTGCTACTCTTAACACCATTCTGACCAGCCTCACCATCCTAGCCCTGAACTGGGGAGTCTGCCAGTCTATATGGGCATGGAGGTCCCAGTGCTACTGTACTCCATGATCCAGAGCTGCCCCCGTGATTAAACACAGAAATGGAAATAGGAGGAATACAACAGATCTTTTGGAAAAATCCAAATCACCCAGCTTCAAGGGGTTTGGTGAAAAGCCTACTCTTTCTCCACTTCCCCAGCAAAAAGCCCTATGAAAAGTTCAAGCACCCAAGAAGATGGCTTTTAGCAAAGTACTAAAGCAACCAAATAAATATATTTATGGACTTTCTAAATTTAGAGCAATGGAGAGACATACTGTTTAAAAGTACTTGAAAGAT
The DNA here is from genome assembly GCA_004026545.1 of Mormoops blainvillei. Lineage (NCBI taxonomy): Eukaryota > Metazoa > Chordata > Mammalia > Chiroptera > Mormoopidae > Mormoops > Mormoops blainvillei. The sequence goes on from PVJD01000752.1 coordinate 345,497, forward strand.
ACAAACATTAAGGTAAGAGGAAGCTGAAGGACTACAGAAGAAACTATATCTCAGAATGTCTTGTGAAATAGGACAAATATGAAATTTTCAAGGAAATGAAGTCTGGAAGAGGTGTGCTGGTCTGGGGCTGGCCTTTTGGAAAGGCATGAAGGCAGTGTATCGGTGCTGTCCCACCACCTGCCTCGGGCTGGAGGGTGGATCTTCCAGGGATTGATTCAGGGAGGCAGATAAGAGGAGGAAAAGGTGATTTTTAAAAATTTATGGTGAATGATTATTTTCTATTGCCTTCCTTACAGCAGAGACTAAGAATGAAGTGATAGTAAGGTTGTCTGGGAGCATTTAGGGTGTGGAGAAAAATGAACTCATAGCCAGCCTGATGGCAGTGGTTGTCTAGGTCACACCTGAAGAATCTGACAGGTCCGTAGCGGTCTGTGGGGCAACATGGGCCTCCACAGGAGGTGGAGAACCTGCTGATCTTGGAATAGAAAAAGCACACATTTTTGTATTTTATTTTTAATTAGGAATATTAATTTTTAACTCCTCCTTAAGATGCAAAATTCCCCTCTGAGTGCACCTACTTTTAGTTAAATCAATAAATGTTTAGGTTGAGAACAGAAGTTTTGGCATGTAAGTAATCCTTACATGAGCAGACATTTACTAAGTAGTGAGACATCAGCCAAAAGATAGTTCCCAAGTCAAAATGATGCTATTCCTAAGTAAAAATGTAGGGAGACAGGAAGGAATCTAAATGCATATTATATTACTAAGTGAAACAGTCCAGTCTATAAAAGGCTATAAGTTGTATGATTCCAAATGGAAGTCATTCTGGACAAGGCAAAACTATAGGGACAGTGAAAAGATCAGTGGTTACCAGGACTTTGGTAGGAAAGAGGAAGAGATGAACAGGTGGAGTATAGGGAATTTTTAGGCTTGTGAAAGGATTCTGTGTGACACTGTCAGGGTAGTACATGACATTATGCATTTATCAAAACTCACAGAATGTCCAAGACAGAGCCCTAATGTAAACTGTGGACTTTAGTTAATAATGCATCAACATTGGCCCATCAATTGTAACAAATGTTCCACACCAGCACAAGATGTTATGCTAATAATAATAATGGGGAAAAACTAAGGGGAGGTTAGGTGAGAGGGAGAAAGAGTATATGGGAACTCCTACTTTCCGCTCAATTTTTCTGTAAAGCTAAGACTGCTCTTATGAAATAAAGTCTGTTAATTAATTTTTTAAAAATCAGCTGGATGGCTGAAAAACCTCTGGTATTACAAGAAAAACTAAGTAATTACACTTATTTTATTTCATTGATAAACATATATTAAGCCTAATAAGTACTGGCACAATGCTAGGCTCTGAGTAGCTGAGATTAGATAGAATCACTAACTTCAACCATAACAACAACCATATCATTAGCCCAATAACAATTACTAATGTTAATTGAATGTTTCTTATATTCTAGGCCCTGAATTCACTATCTCATTTAATTCCACAAACCTGAGAGGAACAAATAAGGGAACTGATGTTTTATAATTTTATAACTGACAAATAAGGAAATAAGTTTGGGGAATTTAGATAACCTGTCAAAGCCCCCAAGCTAGGTAGCAATAGGGTGGAAACAGTACTACGCTAGTTTGACAAGTGCCATACTTGGCACTCCAGTGTGCCCCCCCAGGAAGAGGGAGCCCAGTAACACTCTTTATTTGCAAGGCTGTGTTGAAGAGTTTTTTTTCCTAGTGAAATCTTCAAGTAAAGATATTAGAGCAAATTCTGTCATAAACAGGACTCAGATACGGTGTTCTGCTGCAAAAAGCTGAGTAACTCTTTTACAGAAGAAATCTATCAGATTATTTAATCCATTCAAATAAAATCCCTTGTTGCAATTGTTGCTGGGAAGATGAAAGTGCATTAAGCACAAGGCAGAACTTTATAGCTATTAAGAATTAAAGTACAAAGGAAACAAGTTGGCAAATGAGGTGAGGCTCAAATATGTATCTATATTTAACTTTATATAAATGGGAGCATTAAACTTTGCTGCTGCTTGAGGCCGTTAAATATTTCCCATTATCCTGGGAACATTGTTGCTCAGCTCACCTTCTAAAATTTATGCAAAAAAGAATGGTGAATATGGCAAATCAGATAGATCCTTTCTTTCCCACATGTAGGTTTCACATACATATCCCTTCAAGAGTTCATTGACTGACAGTTACAAAACCACCTTGAACTGATCTAGCCTTTCTCTTAAGTAGGACATACAGAGTCAATCTCTAAAAACCAACAGACATGTATTGCATGTAAGCAGTGTACTAGAAGTTACAGGCTACAAAGAAATGGGAAGTAAGCTCACAGCAAGCTAGGAGACAGACAAACAAATTAACTATAGATTTCATAATGATGGTTTATATCACATTTTCCACAGATGAAAGATTGAAGCTTTGGAGATGAATAGAGCTTGCAGCAAGGTTCACAAAAGATCTGAACTCACAACTAGTAGCAACATCTTTGAAATCTATGGCTGCAGAGTGTTGGCTGCCCATCATCTCTGTTCACCCCTGCAACCCTCATTGCCTACTGACTTTTGAGAAATTGAATATCCTTTATAAAAAACCCTGTGTCATCCATTGCAATGAGTTCTGTATAGAACAATTCTGCCTTTTCACACCCCAACAATGTCCTCCTTTGCAAGATGGGCCCACAGATTTCTAGTGGGCTAAATTACTGCAGAAACCAACTCCTTCCCCTGACTAGGAAGTGTGCAAAGAGAACTGACCATTTCTTGGGTAGTGAGGGAGGGCTCAGCAGCTCCTTGCTATAAGGTGATGACTCTTCCCAGGGTAATACTCGGAAGTCCTGGTAACAGATGTCTCCCCATACCCCGAAACCCTCTCTTCAAGGGTGAAAAGTTTCTCCTAAGAGTAGTAGAAAATACTCAATAGCTCTAATCATGGACTTTAATATGGATGGCAAAGAAAGAAAGTGTAGCTGGACACCTCATAAAATGCCTGTTAGGGTGGTCAACGATGAAGGCTGTGAAAAAATTCACAAAGAGAAGAAAATGCGGAGAACAAAGTTTTTATTCACTTTCTAAGAGTGAAAAGGGGCTAGGCACGGAGAAATGCACGAGCACTGAGGGGGCTTTGAGCTTTTATTGGAATATAAAAGGTGGAGGTTTGCTGTTGTGTGGCCCCTGGGCTGTAAGGGACATTGCAACACAGGGGGTTTCAATTGGTTCTGCATAAGCTGCATTTTGCTCCAATGTTATCTTTTCCCTGCAGCTGTGGGGAGTGGTTAGTCATGTTCTGTTCTTGCTTTCCAGTAATTTCCAGTCCAGGGGACATAAGCTCAGAAGAGTGAAATGGCAGTCATGTTTAACAAGGTCATAGGCCTGCTCAGCAAATGGCACCACAATAGCAAATGGCACCGTCTTTACCTTTTCAGTGCCCTGACTTATGTTTCCCAACTAGTCCCACTGTAAACATGCTCTGTAGTCAAGTAAGTCCAGGAAATGCTGAAGATTTGGGGATTTACACTGCAGAAAAACTATCTTGAAACACTAGCAAATTCTGCAATAAAAAATATGTTTAACTTTTCTTTAACACCGCCCCCCCCCCTTTTCACCCTTTTGTTGCACAAGTAACATTCCTAGAAGAGCTCTTTGGTAATCTTTCTTTAGAGTCAAGAGATGTTCATGAATATAAATACCTATTCAGGATGTTTGGATGATGGATTTCTTTCTTATGACCAACTATTGTGAGAGGATTAGTTCCTGCAAATTGCCCTTCATGACAGAAAGTTCACACACATCCTCTCACTGCCCTCCATTTATTATCTGGAGCCTAAAACAGAAAAGTTGATGTATTATGATGTAAATAGAAAGGTTAGTCTTGTCTATCAGACAAAGTCTTGTTAGAAAAGCAACACTATGCCCCTTTTCTAATTCTCTGAGTCATCTCCCCAGGGTAGATTACTTTCTAACTTCTGGAAAAATAAAGGGATGGGTAACAAAGTCCTTGTCATTTTCTCAGGAAAGGAGATAAGGTACCCAATGATACTTTCTGGATGCTGAGAGATTTAGTGACTGATGAGGAACTGAAAGGAAGCCCTGCCCCACCAACTCCTGAGTAGGAGTGTGGCTGCTGACAGGTAGTGTCCTGGGCTCTTGGAGCAATCCACAGGAGACATTGTCATTGTGTTGTACAGTTCTTGTCACCATTAGCATTTGATACTCATTCTATAGAGGTCTAGTGGTAATTTTACTGGTGATGTCCACTCTCAGCTCCTGAGTATGGCACAGAAAGTATTTAGAGCCAAAAAAATCTAGCACAAGAGGAGGTTTATTTAGTATGCAAAGTGAAAGTATACTCAAAGAGAAGACTTGAGTGGCCTCCTCAGAGAGCTGCCTCAGCTTTTTAGAAAGAAAGTCATGGAGGCAGAAGAAGTAAGCCAGCTGGACTGCATGGACTCAGGAAACAATTTACAGAGCCGAAAGTAGGGCCCTTGGAGGCAGCTTCAGGGGGTTATCCCGGGTTGCCCACTGCTGTCCTGGTTGCAAGTCTCAGGGGTCCCTGAGAGCTCAGGAGAAAGAAAGCAAAGATGCATGCCAGAGGAAAGAAGGTGCGAGGGTGCTCTAGAGACAGAACTTACACTGGGTCCTTTGTCTGAAGAGTTTTTATCTGCTTTCTGAAGGCAGAAATTTTAGGGGAGGTTTCAGGGGAGGATCTCAATAGAATATTTATCAGCTTTCCAAGTGTGTCCTTTAATATGCTGATTCATCAAAATGAACATATAGTGTTAGGGTCATGGTCTCTATTGATTGGTTGGTGCTAGGGTAGGAGATCATTGGTCATTGCATCTGGCCCTGGTGCCAACCATGGTGTTGCTTCATCTGATTTTCTACTTTTCTGGGCCTGCAGCTGAAACACAACTGATACCTAGATGTTATCTCTAGTTTAACAGAAACTCTGTCTCTGTGGTGAAAGGACCTGAGACTTTGTTCAATATTATTTGACGTTGATCAGAACCTCATTGTCCTGAGGGCATAATGCTTAAGGGAGTGGTTGTGCAAGAAAGAAGGAGGCAGGTAAGTCAGGATGCTGGATGAAGCCAGTTTGAATCAGCTATGTGTCTCAGTTTCCCCATTCCACTTGCCAAGGAACTTTCCTAGCTTCTGCCTCGGTAATGATCCAAGGACCATAGCTCCCTTGCCTGTCTCCTTGCCCTTCCAATTTATCCTTCCCACTGCATTCAGGAAGGTCTTTTCTGAAATGCATATGTTATTACCTCCCTTCCCTCTGAGACCCTATTGAAATTATAGTATAAACCTAAACTGATGAAGAGAACAGGGTAAGGACCATAAGCAGGTGAGAGGGCTTTAGTAAACTTCTGAAATAAGGAGAGCAGAAAAGATGAAGCGGTGTTTGAGGAAACAAGGCAGAGGAAGCAGCTATTAAAGATCTGCAAAGGGGTAGCTGAGGAATGAGAGCAGAAAAGACAGAGTAATTATTGAAAAAAACCGGTTAGGAAGCTGTTGCAGAAGGCATACAAAAGGCAGACAGGATCAAGTAATACAGGTGAGGTGCATGAAAACTATATAAATCAACTAAAGTAAAACAAAGTTAAGTCGGGGCCTGCTACATGCTGCCTGGCATGGACATTGGCTGACCAGAGGCAAGCAGACCATGGCAAGGACAAAGAAAAATTCTGTAAAGGTTGTTTAATAGCTACTCACCCATACCTTATCATTTACCTACACCATAAAAGGAGAGCAGACCACAAAATATACCTCATAAAGGTTAAAGTTAATCCCAGTGGTATTTTTCCACTGTCTATTTCCTCATACCAATAATTTTCCATAGAAATTACAAAGAGAGCTCTGGCCGGTGTGGCTCAGTTGGTTGGAGTGTCTTCCTATGACCGAAAAGTTGCAGGTTTGATTTCTGGTTGGGGCACATACCTGAATTTCAGGTTTGGTCCCTGGTCCAGGCACATAAGATCCCTGGTCCCTGTGCATACAGGAGGCAATGAATCAATGCTTCTTTCACGTATCAATGTTTCTCTCACTCCCTTCCCCTCTCTCTCTCTCTAAAAAAAAAAAAAAAAAAAAAGTTAAAAAATGTCCTCGGGTGAGCATTAAAAAAAAAAGAAAAGAAACTACAAACAGATATAAGCTCAACCTCTAGAGATGGTTGGGGTCTCTCTTCCTTCTCTTGTGAGGAGAGTCCGTCATTCTGTCTGTGGAGTGGCTTTTCTTGCTTATCCTCTCTGCTCAATAAATTTGCTTCCACTTTAAACCCTATGCTGGCTTACATTTGAATCTTTCCTGCGTGAAGCCAAGAACCCTCTTGGCTTGGGGCTCAAGTGCCCTGTCGGGGCTCACCCCTCCAGCATCAGAAGGAGCCCAGGAAGGATGCAGGGCTAGGAAACTCCACGTATTATCAAATGCAGGCATAAGAAAGGGGGCCAAAAATACTGAGGATACTTGAAAGTCTCCTTATAAGGACAGTCAACCCCTCTACAACCTTTCTCATGTGTATAATGTCAAGCATTCAAATGTCTACCTGTTAAGCAAAAAGCAAATAAATAAACATTTGCAAACATTGCTATTGGCTTGTGTCTCCCCCCCCAACATTTTTATTTTAAAGTCTTAACCCCTAGTACCTCAGAAAGTGACTGTATTTAAAAATAGGGCCTTTATACAGGTAATTAAGGTAAAATGAGGTTGTATGGGTGGGCCCTAATCCAGTATGACTGGTATCCTTATAAGAAGAGATGACGCACAGGCACAGAGGGAAGACCATGTGAAGATACAGGGAGAAGACTGCTATCTGCAAATCAAGGAGAGATGTCTCAGAAGTAATCAATCTTGCTTACATTTTGATTTTGCTTGGACTTTAAGCCTCCAGAAGTTTGAGGAAATAAATTTTTGTTGTTTAAATCACCCAGTCTGTGGCATTTTATTATGGTAGCTCTAAGAAACTAATACATATATTTTCCTTAACTGGAATTGAACAGCTCCAGAGAAAACTTCTCTGTAATGTGTCATTTATGGTATCCCCAAAGTAGTGACTAATTCACCATCTAATTAGCCTAAAAGGAAGGCTGCTTGAGGACAAGGTCCTTGTCCTTCACAAAGCATTCCCAATCAACTTCGTATTGCCTAATGTGTAAACTTGAGAGTGTAATTATTCATAGATAGAATTACCTTAAGGGACTTAAAGATAGTCTCCAACATAAAATAGAGGAACCAAGATAAACAAATTTTTTAATGATGATGAATAGAATAGATAAGTCAAGGAAAGAAAGTTTAGAAACTTTCTAGTTAAGATTCTTAAAGAAATTTGAGGAAATGTTACACTATAAAACAAAAATGAGAGTTAAAAATAAAGAATGGAGAAAGGATAAAAAGTCTGGAAGTTGAATATATGGTTGTAAAATAAAACTAATTGAAGAGCTAGAGGATATTTAACAGTCTTCCCAGAAAGTAGAACCTAAAACAAAGAGTTCTAGGAGGAGAGAACATAGCACAGAAGACCAACAGAAGGAGAACATCTTATAATAGGAGCCCAAGAAAGAAAGAACAAAGGAAATGGAGAAAATTATTATAGAAATAAGGCAAGAGATTTTCCCATGCGTGAAGGGCAAGAATCTCCAGATTAAAATGGATAAATGAAAAAGCACCCAAACACCATTGTAAAATTTCAGAACATCAACAACATAGAGAAGATACTAAAATCTTCAGAAAGAAGAAAGAAGGAAAAAAAAAACAGGTCCTATGAAGAAATGAGACTCAGATGACATTAAATTTCTTACCAGCAGCACTGTATGATAAAACACAAGGGAACAATATTTTCCAAGTTCTGGAAAAAGCCTATGTTCAACCCGAAATTGTGTACCTTGCTAAAGTATCACTCAAGTATCTGGGTAAAATAAAACCATTTTCAGAAATGCAAGCACTCAGAAAATTTACCTACTATACATCTGTTTTTTAGAAATTTATCAGTGAATGTGCTCTAGCAAAATAAATGCAGACATCAAGAATGAATACATCATAAAGTGACTTTAATTCAGGAAAACAGAGATGCCCCAGAAGGACAGATGTGCAGCAGATTTAGAGAGTGACCAGTCTCCTGAGTACATGCATTTTGCTGGTAAAATAACTTGCTGTTTTATTTTTGAGGTTGACCCTTTCGATAGAAAAGAAAAACCAAATAATAATTTTGGAAAAGAAAGTGACCAGTCTAAAAGCAGCAGGTTTGAGTGTTCAAGGAGAGGAATCTTAAAAAGAGGGGGAGGACTTGATAGATTACTTGTCATGCTTGAAAATCTGAAAAAGATTAGGAACATAATTAAAACAATAATTCTAGGAAAAACCAAACTCTGAATATAAAAAAGGCAATTGATAATTGTAAAACAAAAACAAGAAGGGAAATCTAATCAGAGCCTATGACTTCGTTCTATGACAGTGAACAGTTTTTACGTAATCAATAATTAATAACTATATTGAACTTTAAATTTAGGTCAATTTACAGTCAAAGTAGAAAACTTGGCTATGGTTATAAACTTATTTAAGTTATTGCTGTGAACTTCGCCAACAGAAGCGCGCATTGGGGTACTCCTCAAAAGGGCAAGGAAACGAAGATGACAGGACAAGCCCAGCAGTTACCTGTTATTTCTGATGTTTTTAATTCATTGGACTGCTGTGCCATATCTTTTTAATTTTAACTGTACTGTATAAAAATAGTAACACTGACATTCTAGAAGTAAAAGTACAGATGACAGAGCTTGGGAGATCAAGGTGCAGGAGAGTATATAAAAATCTGAAGGGATAGTAATATTCTCACTTTACAGTCTGGGGAGTAAACAGATAATGTTCATACCTGCAGGATTAGGAAGTGATTCTGTGGGAATATTATTTAAAGGTGCAAGAGTAAGATATTTAAGAAAAATTAAAGAACAGATTATTAGAATGGTGATCAACAATGAGGGATAAATAGAAATTGTGATACATCTCTTGATGGAATACCATGCTGTCAATAAAATGATGTCATTTAGATATAGAAAAATGTTTGAAATATAATTTTAAGTGAAGAAAGTACTTTATAAAATTTTAGTTATAAAATACCTAGTTATTTCTGGATGAATAGGCTTATGAATGGTTGTTTTATACTTTATTCATTCAGCAAATTTTCTATAGTTTACCTATTCAGAAGGCTTGTTGGGTATCTACTATGTTTTCACACTTTCTAGGGGCTGGAGTAATTAATATGAAAGTTCATAAATACAATCAAATCTCTGTTATAGTTTACAGCTCAGCAAGGAAAATGCATGTTTTACCAGTGATGATTTTAAAATGTGACCTTTATGATGGGAGACATTCATGATGTTAGATGAACAAAGAACACAGGCCCTAAACCTAACCTAGGAATCTAGAAAAGATTCCTTTAACCATTTATCTTTCTCTTAACTAAGAGAGAGTTTTATTTTGTGTTTTTTTAAAGTAGAGAGTCACAATTAGGAACATAGTCTTACCTTAATTAAGTAAAATGTATAAACTCAGGAAACTTTCTCAAGGAAAACAACAAAATATTAACTGAGATTGTCTTTAGATTCTAGAATCTGAGGAATTTTATATTCTCTTAATACCTTTCTAAGTGTTCCAAGTTTTCTACAAGGAAGATGAACAGCTTTGATAATGAGAAGAGATTAGAAGTTACTGTTACCTATGAAGCAGTTAGATATTTATGCTGTTTGAGATCCTTTCCCTAGCCCTTCCTAAGGAAGCAGAGGCAGTGAGTTATTAATCCATCACACAGTTACAACAGTTACCAAACCACCTGTCTACCCTAGGCATTTTTAAAGGCTGTCATTGGAGACGGTAGATTTGTTTCAACAAATGTTTCAGTTAGCAAACTTGGAGACTCTCTTTGTTTGCCATGAACTTTGCCAATAGAAGCACACGTTGGGATACTCCTCAAAAGGATAAGGAGAGAAAGATGACAGGAATAAGCTCAGCAGTTGCCTATTATCTCTGGTATTTCTTTATTCATTGGACTGCTGTGCTATGTCTTTTTAATTTTAACTATACTGTATATTATGTTTTAGTTAAATTGGTTCTCCAGTGAGTCCCTTCAAAAAGCTATTCCTACATGTAAGGTAGAATCTGTTGGTGGTGATTTTTATGGACTTGGTTATTTAGTTTACTGCACTTGTAAGTCCTCTGAGTCATGTTATTTTTCCAATCATACATCTGTATCATTATTGCAAGAACTACATCACTCTATATTTTATCAAAATTAATGCATCTTAAGTTGGTAGTGCATTTCAAAACTTCCTGTTTTAGTTATAAGATTCAGTTTAAAGATAAATTGCAGCATGTACACACAGAAACTTAAAATTTGGTGCCCAGGCATCAGCATACACAGGAAATCCCTGTGTTTCATACCTAGGGAGATAATATACGTGATAAGATTTATCAATATAAGGAAAGTCTAAGAAAAGGTACCTCAGGATTAGTGTGTGAATATGACACTTTACCTAATTTTGTCTTCTCACTTAAGTTTGTTCCTGTGTCTCTGCTGGAAAAGGAAGTTCAAAAGATATTGTTATATTACAGAAATAATGCAGCTGGTAGTCAAAAGAACTACCAGTAACTAGTTGAGTGACTTCAGGTATGTCACTAACCTCTCAGGTTCTCATTTAAACCAAATGATCTGTTCTGTCATCTCTACGGTGAACATTCAATGATTTGATGAGAACTCATTTTGGGATAAATTGTGAGTATGGAGGGACTACTCTGCCTAGTCCTTATTCCTCTGGGATATAGGCCTTTTGTTCCTCACTCTTAGTCAGAGCCACTTTGTCCCTAACTACCTACCTACTCACTCTAGGAAAAATCTCACAGCAAGGATTTGGCAATGATGAGGGAGCTCTACTAAAACAACATCATCCATATGGCCCAGTAAGATAAGTCCCAAACCTGTGTCTTCTCTAGAGGGACCTCCCAGGCCTCCCTACCTAATGCGCTGGTCTTATCTCTTTCCTTGTTCTTCTTCTGTATCCATTTACCTGAACTTCACCTTCCAAATCTACTTCCACCTCCAGAATGACATCCAAGCTGATATCTGCCAATGGGAACAGAGAAGGGTTCGTAAAGGAAAGTAAGCAAAAAAGTTGAGATTCATTCCAACTTAAAAGGGATAAAAGCCCACAAAAACAAAAATTAAGGCTCTATATGCTCCCTACTAACATAAAACACAGCTTTCCTCTAAAATCTCAACCATTTTCCATTAATCATGATCTTCTATTAAAAATTCACATCTCTCCTTAAAGATACATTCCTTTCTGTGTTCTCTCATGTCAAAAGTACGTGCTATATATAGCACAATGATCCAACTATGGGCTGACTTCTCTGGAAACTGCCAGAATTTCTCTTTTTATCTTCCTTTTATTTCTAAGAGCAGTTGTAGGTTGGTATAGAACCAAAATAGGAGTTGAAATATGCATCGCATCATTTGTCATATTAACTACAAGGAAAGCAGCAAGAGGTACCAGAAATGAGGAATGAGGAAATTTCTGATAAACAACTCTGATGGCTATTAGATGCTGAATTGTAGATACCAGAGTTTGACATTGCATTTTGAACTGCAGAATTAGAGGTAATTCTCTCCCACCTATATGGACGTATCAATTGAATTCAAAATGTGAGTGGTGTTTTATAGGCATTCCATTCTGTGGCAGTGCCAGAGAGCATTTATTTATTTACCAGCCTTCCATGGAGCATATTTGAATTTGTAAAAAGAAATGATTAATAAAAAAAAAAAACCACCCCTGGTGCCCCTGATATGGATACTATTGTAGATGTTAATAGTATTTGGAGGTAAAATGAATGAGTAATTTACCTTTTAATAGGCTTAATATCCATCAGTGCAAACATGTTCTGTTAAAAAGAAGCTTAAGCCTTTTCCAGTATAGAAAGGAAGTTAACAGATGCTTTTCTCATCGGGTTTGCACTTAGTAAACTAAATAAAGATTGTTTAACTCATACACCTCTCACTAGCCCTTTCTCTCTCTAATTTGGGAATAGAAATGTCCACAATTACTTTCATATTCTGATAGAAGAGACAAAGGAGGAACAATAAGTTTCTGGAAGAACTTAAGATCTTTGCTGCACCCCAGACTGAACCTGGTTTGTGCCCCTTCATTACGGGAGTAGCTTTTGCCGTTATTTAAAAATCCTGAGCTGTGTTTTAAGAGGTGTATTGGTCTTGCCTCTGCATATTCATAATTCTGTTACCTGTTCTTAGGAAGACAAAGCAAATGAAGGCTTAAAAACTGAGTGTCCCTGCAATCTCATCTCCTTGTTCGTCATGCTTATCCAGGCAGGAAGGCAATAGAACATGTTGTCTCTTAGCAAAGGGATATGTTCAGGTATTGAGGTATTGCCCAAGACAACTTGGGTTAGAGAAGTTAGGAGGGCAAGGGAAGAGGAGGATCCAGAACCGCTCCTGTAACTGGCTGCTTTCCCTGCAGGACTGTGCATTGATAGACCTCCCTCCCCTTGAACCTTTCTTTCCTCTCTCCTCCCATTTGCTGTCTCTTTTTCTGATCCTCAAATTGGCTTTTCGTAGTAAGAGGTCAATATGTTTTCACACTTGGGAAATCTTCATTCAAGAATTTTTGTCAATGGACAAGTCATAAGAAGGCCTTCCATTTTAGGGCTGGTTGACGTCACCAAGGAGGCGATAAATATCTGTTGATATAATTGGATGTGAGATTCAGTGTTGAGGCAGCAAAAATTCTGCCCCTGGTTCCCTAGCAGGGCCTTATGATTTATGCAGGAGCAGAGGCAGCACGCAATCGAGCTGTCAAGAGAGCGTCAGCTTATTAGGCAAATGCTGCGTGATTTCTGAAGAGGGTCGACGCTATAAAAGCCCACTCCAGGCTCTGGTGTGGAGAAACTCAGAGCCCAAGTCCGTTGAGAGACTGAAGAGAAAGAGAAGAGGGAAAGGAAAACAGAGTGGGAACAGAAAGGA